>CM062616.1:6519062-7099062 GCA_025617555.3 Puccinia polysora | reverse complement strand
AAAAATAAGTAAAAATAAGTAAAAATAAGTAAAAATAAGTAAAAATAAGTAAAAATAAGTAAAAATAAGTAAAAATAAGTAAAAATAAGTAAAAATAAGTAAAAATAAGTAAAAATAAGTAAAAATAAGTAAAAATAAGTAAAAATAAGTAAAAATAAGTAAAAATAAATAAATAAAATTAAAAAAATAAACACTGAAGACAACCAACTGGCTGTATTCAGATTCAAGTAAAAAATTCAAGTTTAACTTGACTAGCCCTAAAGTAAAAGGGCCAAAAATGCAAGAATTCTTTTGACCAGCGCTAAAGTTAAAGTGCCAAAAAAATAAAAGTCCTTTGACCAGCCCTAAAGTTACAGTGCCAAAAAAATACAACTCTTTTGACCAGCCCTAAAGTAAAAACACCAAAAAAACAGTTCAACTTGTGTTAAGCTGATCCCATCACAAACTTAACACAATTTAAGCTTTTGATGGGATTACCCCAACACAATCTGATCTGATTTACCATTAAAATCTCATTCAAAACACTCATCATAATGATTTTAACTCAAAAAACTCAACATAATGATGTTCATAATTTGATAAACCTTTATATCAATAGAATTACAATATCAGCAGGTTAAACCCTACCCAAATGATGAAATTAATCTATAAGTTAGAATACAACTCCAGATGATCTTTGAGGTGATCAACCCAACCAGAGGCCTTTTTGGAAATCATTGAACATGGTTGGGAAACTATGGGTAGGATTGGAATCACACCTCCCTTCAGCAAAAGCTGTACCCAATGTTTATTGTTAACAAAGAAAATGAATGTAGGATCTGATTGTTATTTTACACCCATTTCCATGTAAGTAAAAGAACAACATGATTACAATGAAATGAAACATATTGGTCTTCCATAAGTATCAGCTATTTTTTGACCCATTTCAAGCTCTGAAAGCCATTTTGAAGAGGTAATCTTTTCATTGATGTCATTGACATCAAGTCTTTGTTCTATCTTCTCAACATCTTTACTTCTGCCAAGGATCTTAGAATAGCACCCATCATTTTTTCTCAATGTTTCAAGCATTTCTTTCCAAACTTCAAACCATCCATGCTCATCATACCCACGTGATTTATCAATGACTCTAAAACCACAATTTCCATCACCAACTGGGTCCCAGACCTCACCCAAGAACTTATGTAAGTTCTCAGGTATTTTATTGACGTAATTTACTTCCTAAAATCAAATAGTAGTCAGGAAAAATTCTAATCTCATTAAAGAAATCACCACTCACCAAATTCAAGCTTCTATTTGACTCCTCTCTTGCACCTTCTTCATCCTTTGAAAAGGAATTGGTTCCCAATGGCACAAAACCAAATGAAATTTCAGTCGCTTCCACTGAAATATGAAATTCAGATGAACGGCCTGACTTGGACCATAAATATTTCTCAATCAGTTCATTAAACCAAGAAAATTAAACTTTCACAAAAGAAAAGACTTACAATCATTCGTCTTTTCTTCTTTGGTGCCCTTCTAATTCTCTTTTCCTGCTTAAGTTCCTTTTCAATGTTTTCCAATAGATAAGGATCTTTCCGGTTAACTGTCAATTTCGGAATTCCTCTGCTTTATTTCAAGAGTTCAGGTTCAAGTCTTGGATTTGATCAATAATTGGCCAATACCCTCATCAATTGCTTCACCAGCTCGCAATAATATTGATCAGGATGATTCAAGATCATTGCATTGAGCTTTTCATGTTACTGAGAATTTTTGAGAAGTTCATAAGCACCAAACTTTAAAAATTCAAAAGGATCAAATATTAGTCATGTAAGAATCATCATTTTAGTAAAGTAGGAATCATCATTCAAGAAGAATCTCTCAAAAAGCAGAAATCCAAAATAATTAATCACAAAGTGATATGAAAAATCCAGCTTAAAACAACTTACAGAGCTAGAACTGCCAGGGTCATACTCCAACCTCCACTGAGGATGAACATCTTCAGGCAAAATAGAGCCTCTTGAGGCTAGTAGGTCCCCCTATTTGGTGGGAACAGGGAAAACCCATAGTTAATGAGTGTGACTTGGTGCACACTTCCCCATCATAGTTCCGCTTTAACCTCTCTAATTGATACCCAACAAGTTTTATTTCATGTAAAAACACCTTTTATCCCAATTTTAAAATTTCAGTAGGAAGAACTATTCCAATCTTTAATTGAGATTTGTAAAGCGCAGCCTTAACCAATTTAATTTGATTGGAAACTGTGCCCTCTTGGTTTTTCCAAAAATCCAACATTTTTCCCAACAAGTTTGCAAGGAATTGTTTGAGAGTTGCATGGTCCCCTTCACCCAAGATATTGTTTTATTTCCAAAGTCTTGGTTTTGCAAGTTGAAGCCATTACAAATTTCTCTTTGATTTGGAAGATATTATTATCCATATACTCAATTACATCCTCATGTTCTACCAAAAAACACTGTATACAAGTCATAATGTAAGCAACCCAAAACTAGGAAGATTAACAATAGAGGAAGTGATTTGGAACTTACTCTAAGTTCTGAATCATTGACCTCCGCCTCCTCCTTGGTTTTTGAGGCCCCATACTTAGCCCACAAAGACATAAAGCTTTGCCACCCTTCAAGATCATTATCAAAGCGCACTTTACAGTTTTCGTGTATGTTTTTAGACAATTGCCATTGACAGAACTGTCTTGTTGACTCAGGGAATATTTGTTCTAGAGCACGTATCAAATTTTTTTCATGGTGTATCACAAAGACTTTGGGAAGTCTCTCAGGATCATAAGCCAAATTCTTGAGCATATTTTCAGACCAACTGTAGAACTCAAACATTTCTCTTGTTATAGAATCAAGAGCTTTTGTCAAATTTTTCTGGTTGGAAGTAATTCCTACAATGTGCAATAGGGGGATGTTTTGCTTATTTATCTTAAAAGTAAAATCCATCATAGCTATATGATGGATTTGCTTTCAAAGCATTAATGACTCTGGGTGAGCCACAAATAGGGAATCCAAGTGACCCTCTGCACTTAATTTTTTGGATGAACCCAACCTGAATTACCAAGTTGTTCAAAGAGGACCTCCAAAACACTTTTTACCTTAAGTTCTACAAGCGCTAACTTATGCTTAGTGTTATTTATTGTTTGGTCATCAACATATTTTCCACCATTGATCTTGCTCAATTTTCTTTTCAGTTGAATTTTATTGAGCCCATCATTCATGCCTTATTTAAGATTTTCTAAGGCTACCCCAGAGATTCTCCTCAGGTGAGGATGCACTGAGGGGTAGGGAGAATTTTCATGGTTATGTTGATCATTCTTGTAGGATATTTGCCACAAGTTATCTGCCTTTGTGTGACTAGCATGGATTCAAAACTTGCACCCAGCCTTCCTTGTGTGAGTTTGCCTTGACTTTTTGGTGGACAATTTCCCAGAGTACAAACCATGTCTATCACAGGCTAAATTCCTATATTTATCATGCTTTGAGTTGAAAACTTCTAAAGCCTAACCATGCTTCATTTCCAATGTTTGAAAATACTTCTGTGCCCCTTCCATCGTAGGAAAAGCTCTCACAGGAGTGGGGCAAGTGGATCTTTCATAGTTACATAGTTATATTGAAGGCATGCACTCCATCAGTTTCAATCAAATTAAATACGGCAAAGACCAGTAACCTAAAATGTTACTTACCACCAGAGGTTATGTCCATTTGTGAAACATTTTGTTCCTCAATAGTCACCCTTGATGAGGATGCACTTTGGGCTTGCAATGATTCATTACCCAAATCCTTCTTTTCCGCAGCTTTCTTCATTGCACCAATGTAGTCCTGGAACATGGCAATATTAAAGGAGGGTTTTCCACTGTTCCCATGTTGCAAAAACAATGCAATGCTACTACAGTACTCAATCCAAATTTCAATTGAACAATTACCAAGTTTGCTCACTTTCAAGTTGAGAAAGATCAATTTTGTGGGATGTTTTATTGGCAGTTTCCTATAGTGTCACTGTAATTTCACTTTATTTCACTTTAATTTAGCTTTAGTGTCACTTTATGATTGCTAGATGTAGAACAACAGTCCAACATAGTAAGCATCAATCCTGAATTTGGGTTGATGGAACCCAAATGTGGTCCAGGGGGACCCAGAAAGATAGGTGTGACCCCTGGGGGCCGCTTAGTCCCAAAAACAGCTAAAACCTGCTGTGCATGGGGTGTATATGGCACCCCTGGGGTCGCGCGTGTTTGAAATGACCCCTTGAGCGCGTCTAGATGCGCATCTTGGACATGTTTGGGCTCCCACGCGTCCATTGGGCCTTGTATGAACCTAAACAACTCCCACACAAATGAGAGTTGTGAATTAAAAATAACCCAAACAAAGAAAGAGAAAAAAAAAAGAAAAAAAACAAAAAAAAACCAAAAAAAGGGAACAAAAAGGGAAAAAAGGAACAAAAAGGAACAAAAAGAGAAGGAATAAAGAAAATAAAAAAGAGAAAAGAAAAGAAAATGAAAAAAATGAAAAAGAAAAAAGAAAAAAAAAAAAGAAAAAAGAAAAAAGAAAAAAGAAAAAAGAAAAAAGAAAAAAGAAAAAAGAAAAAAGAAAAAGGAAAAAAGAAAAAAGAAAAAAGAAAAAAGAAAAAAGAAAAAAGAAAAAAGAAAAAAGAAAAAAGAAAAAAGAAAAAAGAAAAAAGAAAAAAGAAAAAAGAAAAAAGAAAAAAGAAAAAAGAAAAAAGAAAAAAGAAAAAAGAAAAAAGAAAAAAGAAAAAAGAAAAAAGAAAAAAGAAAAAAGAAAAAAGAAAAAAGAAAAAAGAAAAAAGAAAAAAGAAAAAAGAAAAAAGAAAAAAGAAAAAAGAAAAAAGAAAAAAGAAAAAAGAAAAAAGAAAAAAGAAAAAAGAAAAAAGAAAAAAGAAAAAAGAAAAAAGAAAAAAGAAAAAAGAAAAAAGAAAAAAGAAAAAAGAAAAAAGAAAAAAGAAAAAAGAAAAAAGAAAAAAGAAAAAAGAAAAAAGAAAAAAGAAAAAAGAAAAAAGAAAAAAGAAAAAAGAAAAAAGAAAAAAGAAAAAAGAAAAAAGAAAAAAGAAAAAAGAAAAAAGAAAAAAGAAAAAAGAAAAAAGAAAAAAGAAAAAAGAAAAAAGAAAAAAGAAAAAAGAAAAAAGAAAAAAGAAAAAAGAAAAAAGAAAAAAGAAAAAAGAAAAAAGAAAAAAGAAAAAAGAAAAAAGAAAAAAGAAAAAAGAAAAAAGAAAAAAGAAAAAAGAAAAAAGAAAAAAGAAAAAAGAAAAAAGAAAAAAGAAAAATGAAAAATGAAAAATGAAAAATGAAAAATGAAAAATGAAAAATGAAAAATGAAAAATGAAAAATGAAAAAAGAAAAAAGAAAAAAGAAAAAAGAAAAAAGAAAAAAGAAAAAAGAAAAAAGAAAAAAGAAAAAAGAAAAAAGAAAAAAGAAAAAAGAAAAAAGAAAAAAGAAAAAAGAAAAAAGAAAAAAGAAGAAAGAAAAAAGAAAAAAGAAAAAAGAACAAAGAAAAAAGAAAAAAGAAAAAAGAAAAAAGAAAAAAGAAAAAAGAAAAAAGAAAAAAGAAAAAAGAAAAAAGAAAAAAGAAAAAAGAAAAAAGAAAAAAGAAAAAAGAAAAAAGAAAAAAGAAAAAAGAAAAAAGAAAAAAGAAAAAAGAAAAAAGAAAAAAGAAAAAAGAAAAAAGAAAAAAGAAAAAAGAAAAAAGAAAAAAGAAAAAAGAAAAAAGAAAAAAGAAAAGAAAGAAAAAAGAAAAGAAAGAAAAAACAAAAAAAACCAAAAACCAAAAACCAAAAAAAGAAATGAAAAAAAAGAAAAAACAGAAAAAACAGAAAAAAACAGAAAAAAACAGAAAAAAACCATAAAAAACAGAAAAGAACAGAAAAAAAACAGAAAAGAACCAAAAAAAAGAGAAAAAAACAGAAAAAAAAACAGAAAAAAACAGAAAAAAAGTAGAAAAAAACAGAAAAAAACAGAAAAAAACAGAAAAAAAACAGAAAAAAACAGAAAAAAAACAGAAAAAAACAGAAAAAAACAGAAAAAAGCAGAAAAAAACAGAAAAAAAACAGAAAAAAACAGAAAAAAAAAACAGAAAAAACAGGAAAAACAGGAAAAACAGAAAAAATCAGAAAAAATCAGAAAAAATCAGAAAAAATCGGAAAAAATCAGAAAAAATCACAAAAAATCGGAAAAAAAACAGAAAACAACAGAAAAAAACAGAGAAAAACAGAAAAACAGAAAAAACAGAAAAAACAGAAAAACAGAAAAACAGAAAAAACAGAAAAAAACAGAAAAAAACAGAAAAAAACAGAAAAAAACAGAGAAAAACAGAGAAAAACAGAAAAACAGAAAAATCAGAAAAATCAGAAAAATCAGAAAAACAGAAAAAACAAAAAAAAAAACAGAAAAAAACAGAAAAAAACAGAGAAAAACAGAAAAACAGAAAAAACAGAAAAAATAGAAAAACAGAAAAAACAGAAAAAAACAGAAAAAAACAGAGAAAAACAGAAAAACAGAAAAAACAGAAAAAACAGAAAAACAGAAAAAACAGAAAAAACAGAAAAAACAGAAAAAAACGGCAAAAAAAACAGAAAAAAACAGAAAAAAACAGAAAAAACAGAAAAAAAACAGAAAAAAAAAACAGAAAAAAAAAACAGAAAAAAAAAACAGAAAAAAAAAACAGAAAAAAAAACAGAAAAAAAAAAAACAGAAAAAAAAAACAGAAAAAAACAGAAAAAAAAACAGAAATCAAAACAAAGAAAGAAGAACAGAAAAAAGACCAGAAAAAAGACCAGAAAAAAATCCAGAAAAAAAACAGCAAAAAGGAAAAAAAAGAGAAAATAAAAAAACGTAAAAAAAGAACAAACAAAAATAACAAACAAAAAGGACAAGCAAATAGAACACAAAAAAGAACACATAAAGAAAAATCAAAAGAAAAAATAAAAACAAAAAAGAAAGAAAGAAAGAAAATAGATTAAAGAAAAAAGAAAGAAAAAGAAAGAAAAACAAAAGAAAAAAGAAAGACAAAGAAAAGAAAAGAAAGAAAAGAAGAAAGGAAAGAAAAAAGAAAAGAAAAAGAAAAGAATAAAGGAAACAACAGGGGGGAAATGAAAAAATGAAAAAAATGAAAAATGAAAAGTGAAAAATGAAAAAATGAAAAAATGAAAAAATGAAAAAATGGAAAAATGAAAAAATGAAAAAATGGTATTCAACAATATTTTTTTGTCCAATCTGCCTTTCTTTTCAACTTGATTATAGTTTGCTGTTAATCTGGTACTAGGTAGGTTGTGCATAAGTTGTACCATGCTATTTGTGCCATGATCTACCCTCTTTGTCTGATTGTTTTCAACTTGGATAGGTCAAAAGAGCTCACCTTAAATAGACAAATAATTCTGCAGGGGATACTGAACGCGCTCCTTAGGAAATTTCTGAGAGTTTGTCTGCAATTTTGAAGCATAGCAGGGTACAGTTACATGATGCATTCATGCTGTTGAGAAAAAAAGTGAAGCAAGCCAATAGATAGCTGTAATTTTTTGTTTGAATTTTGAAGGGGCAGGCAAAGATATGATGAACAGGCTAAAATGAGTGAGTCATGGAACATTCTGGGTGCTTATTTTATATAACAATTTTGCAGAGGTTCCCTGAACTTAAAGTTAATTTTTCTTGTTGGGAAAAGCATTGAACATGCTTTGAAGATGCAAGCCCATTTTTTTAACTGACATTGAACAACTTTTATGCTTGAAGTGCTGTAAGGCTCCTTTTTTTGGGGGGGCATCTTCTGAACACTTAGAATTTATAAGAGGCTGTAGGAGCTAACTTCATGCTGTGTCAGTTGAGGATGTGTAGATAGAGACATGATATTTGCTTGGCAGGTGCATGCAATGTTTGGTAACTTAATGTGTATGGATTGAGTGTTTTAGAATGGTGTAAAATTGCTTGCTTGGGTGTTTCTGAGTATGCTTCTGAGACTTTATCATGTATAAGAGTATGCAGGAGCTATCTTCATGCTTTTTCAGTTCAATATGTGTAGATTGAGGCATGAGGCATGCCTGGTTACTGCATTTAACCTTGGTTTACTAGAAAGTATGGCTTCTATGTTCTTTTTGGTTAAAATGGTGGCAAACTGAGTATCAGAGTCCCTCAAGGGATGGTTCAAAGTCCTTATCTGGTGGTGATAGTTCCAGAAAAGTATTTTTTAATGAGTTTTTATTTCTGTTTGGTGAGATTTGAGACATACTTGGCTGCATGGGCAGCTCCTTCTGTTAGTGAATATATTAGTGTTTTAAGGTTGAAATGGCGGTTAAATTAGTATAAGGGTGCTTTGGAGAATATTTCAGAGGCCTTTTATTGCACTGAATGATTGATTGAGGTACTGTAACTTGGTTTAATAGTAGTGGTTTTATTTTAGCATTGGGCTGATAGGGTCTAAATTCTGCATTGTACTGATGATATGGAGTATGGTTGTTGTTGAGTGGTTTTTTGGGGTATATTTTCTGTTACTGGATTTTCATAAAGTTTTCAATTCATTATTATCTTTTAATTTTTGAGCTTCAGGTTTCTTAACCCTGGAGTTTGTATTTATTACTATTTTTCTAAAAACAGCAACTGGTCTACTTCAACAAGGTATTATAAATAAATTTGAAGACACAGGTTAGAACGTTGAATTGGAACACCAATTGGAAAAGGAATTATGTCTTCAGGTCAAGGCACAAGGATAAAAAAAAGAAAAATAATTCTGACTTGGTTCTGCACATGCCTTGATGGTGTTCTGGGTCTGGTTGGTATCAGTTCTGTAGACTAGGTGACATTGGGTGGTCTTTGCTTGTTTATCTTCTACCCAGATGTGTTTTCAACTCCCTGAATTGTACTGTTTACCAATAATCTACCTATCTTCTGTTTTTTTGTCGGTTGGTTTTATCTCCTGATTTTTTCTTTCTGATTTCCAAGGATTCTTGGTCTTTTGGTTTCAGACTGGGCAATCAATCAATCCTCTTTGATTGGCTTTTCTGATGTTTTTGTGGTTTTTGATTGATTTGATGATCAAGTGTTTGCTTTTAGGTGGCTTCTTCCTCATTTATTTGGTTGATTTGTCTTGAGGTGATGTTTTTTTTCTTTGGTGAGTTTTTTGATGGCTTATGTGATGGGTGATTGGAGGATTGAGGAGGATCAAGGAGTGGAGGAGGGCCTTGATTGTAGTTGTGCAGGAATTCAATCTTGCACAACTACAGGAGTTATCCCCTTTGGGATAACTCCAGGTTGGAAATGCATTGAGATTGGTAGCTGCAGCAAGTTATTCAAATCAGGATAACTCCGGTGATGTCATCTAGTTGCTAGAGAGAAACCACATAAAATCAACCACATTTTTTTGGAGTTAGTGGAATTTCAACACCCCCCCTGACTTGAGGTGAAGAGCCTATTTTGAAGCCTGATGAGAGAGTTCTAGCTTCAGGCCTTAGTCAGAACCTCAGAAAATATGTCTTCCAAATTATTAATTTTCATTTGAGTTTTTTTTTCATATATGTCTCTGGGGTATTAAATTTCAATATCTAGATGTTTGGTCTTGGAGTTTGAGCCAAAGTGTGATCTTTTTTTTCAGTCCTTTGCTGTCTACATTGAATATGGGAGTGACACAATAGTTGGGCCACAGTTATTGGATTAGTTCTGATATCCACAGGCCTTACTGGTGACATTGGTTAAGTGAATATCATTTGGCTTTGGTGGATGGAATGGTGAGTTTTTTCTGCTTGCAGCTGTTCCAGGAGAGGGGGCAATTGATACAGAAAGTGATGTGCCCACTTCTTGATTTTATGGAGTCAAGATCATTTGCCCAAGTAGCATTGCTGAAATAGTCTATTGTAGAGTAAGGAGAAAGAGAGAGTGTGTCAAAATGGTTCCAGCTGGATATTTCCTGAAGTGAAGAACTTCTTTCCAGTGAGTTATTCCTGGATTGCTGTTGAACTGGGATATTATGGTCACTTCTGGGGCTATATCTGGTTGTGTTTGGCAGGAGAGTTAGTTCAGCATTCCATTTTAGTTTCTTTAATTAAATTTGAGCTTTCTGAACTGATCTATTTTTTCCTTGGTTTCCTTCAGGATTTGGAAGCTTGGCATGAGAGTAGTGAGGAAGGGTTTTCAATTGGATAACTTGAGAGTTTTGAGCCCTTTTTTGATAATTTTTGTTTGAGAGAGAGTTATTTTGAAATTGTAGAAATTCAATTCCATTCCTGGGAGGATGTCTGACCTGTGAGCTGATGAGTTGTAAAAGGCTTTGAGGAGGAGGGCTTCAAATTCTTGGGTTCTTCCAGCTAAAATGAGGTTTTCTACATGTAAGAAGAGTACATAGTTGGAGTCTTGGTGGATATATAGTCAGGGATTGGATTTGGATGAAGTCTATCCAATCTACTTGAGCCAATTGGTGAGGTTTCTGAGCCAGTTTTCCAGGGATTTTTTCACACCATGGAGAAATTTCTTTAGCTTGAGGAAAGGGGAAGATCCTGGGAAGCATGATGGAGTTTCGATTTTAATTTTTTCCTTCAGATGTGCATACAAAAATGCTGCCTTTACATCAAACTGTCTGAGGGAGAGCTTCTTGGAGATGGAAAGGATGATGAGTGTTACAAGAGTAGTGAACTTTCTTGTTGGAAAGAAAGTATTTTCATAGCCAATGCAAGGGATCTGTGTTAATCCCTGGATGCAGAGTTTGTCCTTTTTCTTTTTGGGAGAGGAAGCAGTTGCAGGCTTGTTTTTTGAGTAACTTGAAATTCTTTAGGTAGGATTCTGGGATTATGGTTGTGTCTTCCTATACTTCCATTTTTTCAATGGAATCCAATTTGCTTTTGATGGCTTCCAAAATTTATCTGGGGTGGTGAGATATGTGTATTTGACTGGCTTTATTCTTGATTATCTTTCTCTGAGATTGTATCTTGGAGGAGTGGGCTGTCTTTCTGGAGTTTGAGAGTTTGCGGGGATTTCCTGTTCTTTTTTGTAACTTGATGAGGTGTCTTCATCATTTTTTTCAACTGACCCTTTGTCTTGGCTGCATTTGGAGAGTTCTTTGCTTTCACTGGCTGAATCTGGGAATTCTTTGGGTACTATAAATCTTTTTTTGGGATTTTTCCAGTCCATGTTCTCAAATTCAAGGTCTAAAGATGTTTTGATGTTTTTTCTGGTAAAAAAGGTGAGATATCTGAAGTTTTTAGTCTCAAAAATTCTACCAGAGTCTGATAAGATGTGGTAGGATTGAGATTTTCTTGAAGCCTATCAGAGTACCCATTTTGCCTTTGGGTTATAACTTGGAGAAGGCTTTTCTAGGTAGTCTTGGGAAGTAGAAATGATTTTTAATAGGGTGGTATTAGTCCAAGGGTAGATTTTTGTTTTTGAAGAGGGAGTAGGGAGATTTTTTGTATTTGTGAAAGGGTATCTGGTTCAATGTAAGGGTACTGGCCTTGATAACAAATTTCCCCAGGTTCTTGTTCAGGCATGATTTTTTGAAGATGGTTCTGAGTGAATTGAGCATGGTTATGTTGTGTCTCTTAGCCATTTCATTTTTTTGTGGACTGTAGTGGTTGGTGCATCTAGCCTTGATCAAGTTCTTCTTATACTATTCCTTAAAACATTTTTTCTTGAATTCACCACCTCTGTTGGAACACAGAATGCTGGGAAAGTAGCCAAATATTTTAGCCTCAAGAGCCATGATATAAGAAAGTGTATCAAAGGTTTTGTCTTTGGATTTGAGAGGGATACCTGAGAATTATCCAAAGTGACTGTCAACCACAGTAAAAAGGTATCTGTTATTTTCAGCTGAGGCAGTTGTGATGGGTCCAACCATTTCTAAATGCAGTTCTTAAAAGGGTCTGGATTCTGGCTTGTGTCTACTTTTTAATGATGCCTTAGTTATTTTTCCAACTGCACGGGAATTTCACATGGTATGTGGTTTGACAGGTGCTTTTAACTTGTTTCTGACCCTGTGATATCTGAAATGTCCTAGTGACTTGTGCAGAAGTTCCCCACTGGAGAGAAATCATTTTAATTCAGGTTTCCCCAGTGGTATAGAAGGAAGTTTGTTTTGGTAGTGGCCTTTTAGAACCACCTTTCCTTCTTTGGAAACACAGAATTTTTTTATTTCAAGATTTACTTCATAATGGTCTAGTAATAGACAACAGAAAGACAGGATATTGGCAGATAGCTCAGGGACAAAGAGGACATTCCTTAGCCATAAATCAGACCCATCTTCATTCTTCAAGCACACTGTTCCTGATCCTTTAATGTACAGTAGGTGAGTTCTAGACCCATTCTTTACAGATCCTAGTTCTTCTGAAAAGATATGTTTGAAGTGGCTGGAATCTGAGATCTTGTGGGAATTAGAAATTGAATCCATGATTGGGCAGTTGTCTAGGGTTGAGTGAGAGTGGTGAAGACAGATGTCAGTGACATGGTTTTCTCCAGTGGCTGGTCTGTTTGTTCTGAGCTTGGGATGAAGAGTTCAGAATTCAGAGATAAAGTTATGAGCCAAATATTTTTGTTTGTCTTTTTTGAATTGGATTATGCTTGAGCTGGTAGCATTTAGTGAGGTAATTTTTTTTTCACAGGAATCATTGATGTTTTGTCTTTCATGAATTTTCTGAAATGTTGTAGGACAAGATCAGTGTTAATAAGCCTGTTGGAGTGGGTGATCCTTTTTCAAATTTAGTCTAGGCTGGGTAGTAGCTTGTCAAGGATGGTATATCCCAGGATATATTTGTTGGTTGAAATTTCCACCTTGTTGAGTTGGCGTATGCACATCTTGATTTGGGTGATGAAATTCTGAATATTTTTTTGGTTAAAGGTTATGTGGAGGAACTCCTTATACACTTGGGATTTTTTTGATTCTTTTGATGAGGAAAATAATTTCAGGATTGATTTCCACACAGCCTTTGCATCTTCCTTTTTCTTTTGGTTGATTTCATTTGAATGAATGACAGGATCCAACTTTGAGATCAGAATTTTTCTGATCCTTACATTGTTGACAACAGTGAGGTTCTGGCCTGGAGAGTTGAGTATTTCCTTAAGCCCTTTTATCTCCAAAAATTTGTCCATTTTGTCTTTCCAGAGAGAAAATTTGTCCATTCTCAGGCTCAGGATGCCTTCAATTGAGGTCTTGATGATGGCTTGGGTAAGTGCCTTTGTCATAGTTGTTTCTGGTTCCTAATATTAAGCTTGGTTGACTTGTTTGATTTATCAAGGATTCTTCCTTACATCAGTTCTGGAGCTTTCAATGATCCTTTTAGCGGTGGAGCTTTTTTTGACTTTAAATTGTGTTGAGCTGCAGGTATCTTAGCCCTGGATTTTGGCTAATCTTTTTCTAAAAACCAGAAACTGGTCTAGTTCAACAACATAGTATCAATAAATGCAGCAATGACACAGGTTAGAGGTTTCAATTGTGTTGTAATAACTATGTCCTCAAGCTCCCACTTGAGACTGAAGCCTGCCATTCTGGAATCCCAGTACAGGCGCTTCATTCCTGGCTCAACTCCAGCAGACCCGCATGCACGGTTCTCTCTTCCTCTCAGCCAACCAACTGTGACCCCAACAAAGCAAACAGCATACTCATGATCATTCTCCACATCATTCTCCACATCTCCTTCCCTTCCATTTCCTCTTTGTTATCTCTCACACTCACACCTACAAAGCACTCCTCAACAAATCAATCAAGTCTGGAAGCATCTCAAGCGGGTAAAGATTGATTCAAAGCATCTCAAGTAATCCAACTCCATGCACTGATTAAGCCCAATCCACAAATCCTCCACCAAAACTCAGAAGACTTCAAGACGAATTCCTTTCATCTGAAGACTGTACTGCCTAAATGTCCACGCATTTCATCCAGGCCATGAAGACACTTGGCACGTGCTGATTCAACAACCATTCAGAATTGCTCCTGTTGGTCTCATCTTTTATCTTAATATTATGTTGTCAATTGTTGTTGTTTATTTCATTTCTACATTCTTTTTGTTGAAATCAATCCAGAGGTCCTGGTTTCCAACAATCTTCTTCTCACGGTTAAAAGCTGAAAGGACTCATTGAGATGACCAATTATCATTCAACACCAGGACCTGGGTGTGACAGCACAATGCAAACAATCATGCTCAAGACACTTGTAGAATGAAATCCTCTCCTAAATGAGGACAACTACTCAATATGGAAGGTCAAAATGGAAATTTTATTCAATCTACAAGGCATCCTCCACATAATGGAAAGCAAGAGCAACAACATTCAGCTAGATCCCAAAATAAACAAGGGAATGGCCCCCTTTCTTTTAGCCAAGTTAGAACCAGCCTCACATCCCAAAATCATTAATGCCGGAAATTTATGCAACTCCAAAGAAATCTGGATTGCAACTAAGAGTAATTTTGCCTCATCCCAATCAGCAAATTGAGCAAGAATCTTTAATTCCTTTCTTTATCTTCCCTTCAGTGAATACAACATCAATCAATTTGTAACAAATGTGCGGCTCAGTCTCAACAAGCTCTCAGAAGTAGGAATCAAACGACCGTTAGACATACTTGCGTATCTTATACTCTTCAAATTCCCACCCACTCTCAAAAGCATTGCATCTCAAATAATGCACCGCAAGAAAGAAATAACTTTCAAAAGAGTCCTGGATCACCTGGTACAACACAAGAATGAAATAGACGCAAAAGTAAATGAAGGTGCCTCTACATCCAAAGCCAACATGAATCTTTACTCAAGCTATCTACGGTGCAAGAATGGCTTCCATAATCCAGATGTTCAGAATCATACTTGTGAGAAGTGTTGGATCAAATTTCCAGAGCTTTGACCAAAAGGATTCAAATCCCAAAAACAAGAAAAAAAAGGAGGAAATCTCAAATTTCTTCTCATACAAATTCTGCTTCACCAACCTTTTTTCAACGTATTCAAAGCACTTCATCTTAGACCCAGGATGTTTGATCCAAATGCTAAAAAATAAAGATTGGTTTAAGAGGATGAATGTAGAAGATGGGTCAAATGTGATCAAGACAGGAAAACCTGGAGCATCTCTCAAAATAAAAGGGAGAGGAACGGGATTGATCAATACAACCAATGGAACTATTGAGCTTCAGAATGCTGCATGGACTCCAGACGCCTGGGTCAACCTGCTCTTGATGGGAGCATTTCTCAAAAAGGGAGCAAATTTAGTCGTGAAAGACCAATCAAATCCACCCACCTTCAAACTAGTCACCAATCAGTCAACTATTCTACAAGGGAAGATTGTCAACCACCTCCTGCATGTGGAACTGGCCTCAAAACAAAGGTATCATGTGGCTGGGGATCCTGAACTGGAGAAAGTCAACAAGCTCCACCTCAAACTTGGACACACTGGAATCACCAGGATGGAACAATTCCTAGGGAAATCCATCTTGGCGGATATAAAGAACAATTTTTTGTGCTCCAGCTGAAATAAAAGCAAGACCACTCAAGCAAGCTTCAAAGGCTTGTCAGCTAAAGCAGAAAAAGTGTTCCAGCCTTTCCACGCAGACCTGATTGGGCCAATCACGCCAAAATCAAAGAACGGGTTTCAATATTCTCTGACAATGGTGGATAACTGCAGTGGGTACATTATTTAATTCCCTTTGAGAAACAAGAGAAATGCAGCCAAAACAATCAAATTCATCCTCTTAAATGAATACAATTGGCTTGACTATTTCCCCTCAGAATTCTGCTGCCACAGGGGAGGCAAATTCATAAGCAATTATCTCACCCAATTTTTTGAGGAAAAGGGGATATGCAGAATAATATCTGAACCATACCATCCACAACACAACCAAAGGGCTGAAAGAGCAAACAAAACAGTAGCCTAATCCGTTAGAGCAACCTTTGCCTCATCAAAACTCCCAAAGCACTATTGGCATGAAGTCATCCAAAGCTTCACCCTAGCTCTGAATCAAATACCCAACTCTGAAGTTCTTAGGCCATGGGAACTGATGCATGGACAACCGTTACCAATTGACTATCTTCAACCAATAGGAAGCAGCCTCTACTATCTGGACCTTGGGAACCAGTCGCCAAGGAATTTTGACACAAAAGGGCTACCCAGAAGACTCATTGGATATATCCCTAAGCTCCTGTCCTATTGAGTATTAACCAACACCAGCAGCGTCATAGAAACAAAGATTGTAAAATTCACCAAACCTCCCTTGACAACAACAGACAAGTACCCAACAGATCAGAATGAACCTACCATGGGCCAAACTCATTCTTAAACCAGGTCTTTGAACAGCTCCAAATTTCCAGCTGAGGCAGGTTCTGCTGTAAAAGAAGAATCCAATAAGTCCAATTCAGAACCAGAAGATGACACTGATGATGAAGTAATACAAGATCTGGCTCCAAAATTGCAAACTCTTTGGAACCATCAGGAACTGAGACCTCCAGAATGATATGGATACTTCTCCAAATTAGTTCCCAAATCACCTGAAGAAGCTCTTTGCTCTCCCTTCTGGTCCAAGTCCCTACACAAGGAGCTGAAAACCTGCAAAGAATTCAAAGTTTGGGAAGACTAAAAAGGACCCAAGCCAAGAAAATTACTCAAAATAACTTACGCATTCCGAATCAAGGAGAACACACACAGAGAAGCCCCAGCTTACAAGTCAAGAGTCTGCGTGCAAGGATTTAATCAATGCTACGGCATTGACTACTTTGAAACCTATGCCCCCACGGTCAAGGTGGCATCCCTAAGGGCATTTTTACTGCTAATGGTTGATCTGGATCTGGAAATGCTGCAGTTTGATGTCAAAGGAGCGTTCTTGCATGCTCCTCTTGATGAAGAAGTGTTCATACAATGACCAATTGGCTTGGCAAGACAAACTCCAATTCTCAAGCTCAAGAAGTCCCTATACCGACTCAAGCAAGCACCAAAGAACTGGTACAAGATGTTAAGTGAATGGATTCAAGATCAAGGGTTCACCCCCTCAGAAGCAGACCCATGTCTTTACTTAGGTATCAATCAGAAATCAGCGCTATTTGTTCATGTAGATGACTTACTTGTGGTAGGAAAAGTTCAAAAATTCAAAGACATTTTCCTCAACAAATTTAAAAACTCATCAGCTCACCCTCCTAATACTTTACTTTGCATGAAGGTTGAACAATCTCCAGAGGGTATAATCCTATCACTCACCATGCACATTGAAAAGGGCCTGGCCGAATTGGATCTTACGGACTGCAAGCCAATAAGTACACCCTGCACTCCTGGAATCCATCTTACACCAACCAGCAACCACCAGATAGAAGAATTTAACAAACTAGGGGTATCCTATTGGTCACCTATAGGACAACTTAACTTCATAGCTGGACTTGCTTGGCCCAACATCAGCTATTCTGTCTCATCTCTGGCAAGGTTCTCCAAAAAGCCTGGGATCACTCACTGGAAGGAGGTATTCAGGGTGTGGAAATATATCAGAAGTTCCAAAAATCAAAAGCTTCTGATCTCCAAGAAAAATGATTTGGACAACCTCATATGTTACAGCAACTTGACATGGGCTTACAATCCAATCACTAGAACTTCACAGTTGGGGTTCATCTGTTTCTACAAAGGACTTCCTCTCTACTGGACTAGTCAACGCCAGAGAAATATCACGTACTCATCAACCAAAGCCAAGTGCAATGCCCTCAGCAATGGTCAACTTGAATGCAGATGGATCAATCACCTAATCCATGAACTCTGGAGAAAGCCTATCAAAGTGAGCATCCACATGATTGATAATAAAGTTTTGGACAACACAATCAAGAACTTTGGAAGCAACTCAAAGACAAAGTTCATTGACCTGAAGACCAAACAACTTTGAGAAGATTTATCCAATAAAGCAATCAAAATCCAACTCATCAAATCAGATCAAATGGTAGCAGACAGCCTCACCAAAGCCGCCAATAGAACTTCAATCCTGCTACTCATTCATCATGTCAGTACTTAGACCTCTCACACTTTGAATCAAGGAGGGCTGTTGTAAAAACTATGTCCTCAAGCTCCCACTTGAGACTGAAGCCTGCCTGCCATTCTGGCATCCCGGTACAGGCGCTTCATTCCTGGCTCAACTCCAGAAGACCCGCAAGCACAGTTCTCTCTTCCTCTCAGCCAACCAACTTTGACCCCAACAAAGCCAACAGCATACTCATGATCATTCTCCACATCATTCTCCACATCTCCTTCCATTCCATTTCCTCTTTGTTATCTCTCACACTCACACCTACAAATCACTCCTCAACAAATCAATCAAGTCTGGAAGCGTCTCAAGTGGGTAAATATTGATTCAAAGCATCTTGAGTAATCCATGTCCATGCACTGATTAAGCCCAATCCACAGATCCTCCACCACAACTGAGAAGACTTCAAGACAACTTCCTTTCATCTGAAGACTGTACTGCCTAAATGTCCACCCATTTCATCCAGGCCATGAAGACACTTGGCATGTGCTGATTCAACAACCATTCAGAATAGCTCCTGTTGGTCTGATCTTTTATCTTAATCTTATGTCTTCAATTTTTTTTGTTTATTTCATTTCTACATTCTTTTTGTTGAAATCAATCCAGAGGTCCTGGTTTCCAGCAATCTTCTTCTCAAATTGAAACACAAATTGGAACAGGAAGTATGTCTTCAGGTCAAGGCACACGGGTAAAAAAATTAAAACTAGGTCTGACTTGGTTCTGGACAGGCCTTGATGTTGTTCTGGCTCTGGTTGGTATCAGTCCTGTAGACTAGGGGACAGTGGGTGGTTGTTGCTTTTTTATCTTTTACCCAGATGTTTTTTCAACTCCCTATCTTGAGATGTTGACTGATAATCTACCTGTCTTCTGTTTTTTGGTCTGTTAGTTTTATTGCTCAGTCATTCTTGCTGGAAGCCAAGGATTCTTTGTCTGTGTGTTCAGCTTGGAAATCAATTGATCCTCTTTGATTGTTTGTTCTGAGGTTTGGATGGTTTTTGATTGATTTTCTGATAAATTATTTGTTTGGAGGTGGCATGTTCTTTGTTTGTTTGGTCAATTGTTCTTGAGGCAATTTCATTTTTTTCTTTGATGTGTTTTTTGATGTTCTATGAGATGGGTGACTCAAGGATTGAGGAGTAGGTAGAAGCGGAGGAGGGACTTGATTGTAGTTGTGCAGTAATTCAATTTTTCAAGACTACATGAGTTATCCCAATTGGGATAACTCCAAGACCACAAGACATTGAGATAGGTATCTGCAGCAATTTATCCCACTTTGGATAACTCCCATGATTGCAATTTAGTTGCTAGAGAGACCACATCAAATTTACTAAAAGTATTTTTTTTGATGTAGTGGAATTTCACCAGGACTTAATCAGTTTGTGCTAGTTTTTTGGTTGTTGGTGATAGGTGTTTAATATGGTTGGAGGGTTTTATCTGGTGATGGATTTGGGCTTTGGGGTTGTTTGAGTTTCTGATTTTGGTTTTTGAGGGGTTTAGAATTCATTTATGAGTTTGATTTTATGAAAAGAGAGATAATTAATATGAAAAATGAGTCTCACAGCTATAGGACAGGTTTGGTTCACCACAACGGGTTGGGTGTGTTGTGAAAAAAACCTCCATTCACAACTCTTTGAGTTTTGAGGCTACAATCACAATCCAGGGTTGTGAATTTATCACTTCCCTTTCCCTAAACCAAAGAGCTTTCAAAAAGAGGTGTTCCATGAATATGAGATGGTATGAAAGTTTTTCAGAACTTATTTAATTTTAAAAGAGGAATTTGGATATTTCTTTGAATGAATTAAATTTTTCAAAATCTCAATGGACTGTAAAATTTTTTTCACATCCTTAATTTTCTAATTCTTTGAATAAATTCACACCTTTTTTTAAGAAATCACATTGTTTCCTTTTATTTTGAATGAACTAGACATCAACAAATCCTTGGCCACAAATCAAGATGTCTTTTGGTATTGAAAAATTTTCATTCCAGGCTGAGAACCTGATTATTTTTTTCCAAAAATGAATGAATCTTTATGCATCCTTGAGGAAATTAAAATAGAATTGAACACTTTGTTTTTACTTTGCATTATGTTTGTCAGAAGAAATTTATTATGTTTTTGTTATTTTTATTATTTGAAGGCATACATTTTCCCCCCTGTGGGATAGGGTGGCCACTTTTAATGATATCCATTGCCTCATATTTAATCTCAAAAGGAAAACATAATCAAAAACCAGCATCCCTGGCCTAGGATACAAATTTTATTTGATGCTTACATTTGAAAAAAAAGTGTTCCTGGAAAAAATTCCAAAAATTAATATTTTCTAGGGAGATTCTTTTCCCTCTCATTCCAAATATAAAAGGGAACTTTTTAAAACCTGCAAGATGATAATAATTCAGAACCAAAACTACTACATTTCCAAAATTGTACATTATGATTTTAAGTTATTATCTTGGGTTCTCAGCAGAACTGCTGAGAATCATTAAATGAAGGGAATTAAAATAAAATTATTATATTCAATTTAATTTAGGATGCAATACTAATAACCCCAACACCTCCTTACAAGTGCCTACCACCTCTGAAGGGGCCTTTTTTACATTTCTCTCTCAGGAGCTCTTTATTTGTACTGAATTCAGTATTGATTATTACTCAAGCCTTGCCTCAATTAAATTTCTGCCCCATTTTGTTCTGGAATTCATCAAACTCATAATAAACTCTTATTTAATCATCCCATGGTTTTCCAACATGTGCATTGTCTTTGCTTTACTACCCTGTCTTCCCTTCTCTCTTACAACTTTTTTGGCATTATGTCATGTTTCTTTCTCAGCTCCATCAGGCTAAAATTTTTGAAACTTATACCAACCAATGACCGTCTCAAATCCATCATTTTTTTCCCTGGTTTGAGTGAGCATGCTTGAGATTATCATCTATCAATCAATTTGTGCTGTTCCTTATGATCACCAGTTTGATTGGTTGTCATTGAAAAATCAAATTCCATTCTGTGTAGGACCACTTTTGTTGCTTCTGCTCAATCTCATCTCACATTTTTTTAAAACCACTTTATTGGCTCCTTTTGAATTAAAATCTTTGGTTGTGCAACACCACACCTGTAGTTTCTCCTTCATCTAGATCTTAATCTGTAAAGGCCACTCTTGTGGCTTCCTCTTTATTCATATCTTTGATGACTGTTGACTCTCAAGATATTAAACCAACACCTTTCATTATTGGTTAAATTTTGAAACAATCTTGCCCATTTCAAGAAGCTAGAAAAATTTGGATATGAATTCTCTCAAGTCTGACTTTGCATGTTTGATCCAAACTGAATGTCTTTCAAAAAAAAAGGCAGACCTGAGCAAAAACAATTTCACTTTCAATTTTCAAGACTTTCAAAGATGATGCCTCCCCTTTTTTGATATGCTTATACCAAGGAGGGCAACATATTAGCAATTCTCAATCGAAGGGAAGTACCCCCCCCCCACTTTTCCACAACTAAATGGATCAGCATCAAGTTAATGAACAAAATGATTCAAAGTCCCCACCATGACTTGGGTTCAAGCTTCAGCGATGATCCACCTTGTCCTACCATGCCGTTCTGCCCAAAACATACAATTGATTTGAAGAGTTTATCAACCCCATATGAGCCCCACACCTAACTCAAAACCACACGTGATCTGAACCAAAGCTTTTCTTTGAGTTGGATAGCCTTCATTCTAAGCCTGTTGGACTAAATCATAATTTTAAATCTCTACATAAGTCATAGGCTTTCTGGGAATGGAGATCGATGTGTGATGATCATCGGAGCATAACCTACATCGGCAGATCCCGAGCGTTGATGTTTTTTCAGATCGCCGAGGATGATCAGCTTCTAGCCTAGACCGCCCGTTTCTCTGGCGTATTATTGTCATATTCTTCATGCCTCATCACGAGCTCTGTTGTCAAGACCAAGGTTTGGTAAATATCGCTTCAGGATCCATCCAGCTGATGTTGGAGGGGCGCTTGTGGCTACATAACCCCCCCCCCCCTTATTCGCTTGGTGATCCAAGAATGAACCTGCGGTTTGCAAGCTTGGCTTCCAGGTCAGCCTCAGTCAGAATTGTTCCCACACTTCTGGACGAAAAAAAGAATCGGATCTTATCGCCAACTTGACACCCTCATGAGCTCCATGGACTGGTGATTGCAACCTCGAAGCTCGTGTTCATTTGACCCATCTTTGTTGAAAGAATATTCTCATCCCCAAACTCCTTACCATCTGGTATTGCATTTCTGGAACTGATTGAGTACTTTCATTTTTCTTACTTCAGGTGTTATATTCTCAAGCCTTGAGACTTTCTTTGGTGTAAACAACAATCAGTCAATCCTTAAATGAATTGTTCTTTGTTTCAATTTGACTGATTGATCATGAAGATCCACAAGCTTGATTCTGCTGAAAAAAAAACTTGAAAAGGACAATTATCTATCATACCAAATAAAAGTGAAAGCGTCATGAGAAAATCACTCATTTTTTTCCCTCTCATCACCTAGAAGTTTGGACGGCGTGACATGCGCAGCAGATATAGGATGAATCTTTCGGCGAAGTTTTAACTCGCTCAGAGCGCTCCGACCAGACAAGATTAGAGGGAGACTGAGTAGAAAAACCAAAGGCAAAAACTGATATAGCTTCAAGGTCGTCCAATAGGTCAGGATCAGCGCCTCTTGAGAGACCAGGGTCAAGATAAATAAAAGACTGGATGGTTTTGGTGAATGGAATACTTTAAACCCTGCCCCAGAGCTCTTCGCGAGTTTGGACCACTGCGTTTATTTTTCAACCCGCGCAAGTCAGTAAAATGATCGTAAAAACAAACTCTTTGAAGAGCAAAGATAGTTAATAAACTAGCTCGACCCACGGTTGTCAATAGTAGAACCCAGGGAGATATGGCGATCGCAACAAATGCTAAACTTAAAACTGGGTTCTCCTTTTTTCGTGGGGGTCTGAAAGTCCACTGAAGTTCGGGTTGGGAGTAATATTTATCATGTTCCAAAGAAGCGGGTGCTGAAAGCACAATTGTTGGAACCGAGGCAACCATGATTAATGTTGGGATTTTTTTGGATCGGTATAGGCATTGTGATTGCGGTCAGTATGACTTTATAGCATCATGACTGTATTTATGAAAGTGCGAAAAAACAACTCACCTTTCCCATCATTTGTATCCCAGTAAGGGTAGTCCAGCAATAGTTCTTTGGGGATTTTCAAACTAGGAAGATCAAGTTGAAGCGGATCGTCGTCTGGGGTAAGGTCACCGATAAGAAGCTTTAGGCTAACTTGGCCAGTGCGCGATAGGCTCAGGAAATCGGTGGGCGCCCGAGTCAGATCCTGAAAGATGCAGGTGTAAACGGTCAGTCATTGCAAAGGTTCACATGTTGCCTTCTTGCTGGGGCAGGGGGGGGGATCAAATGAAGCTGCAGTTGATAAACTGACGAGTTCCCATTTGGCTTTCCCAGTGCTTCTCGTCTTAATTGGGGCTACCCAATTCAATTGGGTGTCCACACCAGTAGCGAGTAGGGCGACCTGATGAGGGGATATGGGCTTAGCCGCTTGGCCTGAGGACGATTTTTTGAGGTCAAAGGTGACTTTGAGCGTATCTCCAGCTTTGAGCACCGATTCGGAGGGCGAGGAGGAACCTTTCCTAGTCGGAAATCTAGAGATAACAAAGAATTGGATGATTTTCAGTCATGAAATCACACACTCGCACATCGTTTATCAATCATTGAATCATCTATTAGGCGGAACGCGGTGAACGTTGATGAAGACGTGAAAAAATTGACAGTTCACCAAGAATTTAAACTCACTCGACACTGTTGGACGTCATTCCATTTGGGTCGAGAACAGCAAACTGACCATTCTCGATGATGAAGTCTGCCAGGCTGTTGGAGAAGATGGCCATCGATAGGGTCAACGTGAGCCAAATGACCGTAGGACAAACCCTACGGGAGTGAATTTTCGGCATCCCAGTCACAAAAGCTGGGCTGGATGATCGAGTAGATACGATATGGTCGATGACGTGAGATTTTCGTGGTCTAAGTAAATATTTAATTGCTTCGATCGGCTTCGAGCAAGGCCCAGTAGCGTGGTTGTCGCCCGCCCAGGGTGCCCACAAATAGCACTGGCCGGGGCCCCCGTCGACCGTCAAGGTAGAGAAGAGATCGCGAGGACATCGCGCTGGAAGTGGGGCAGCACCCGATCAGCCATCTAGGTGCAAGCCACAACAGCCAAGCGCACAAAGTACCGCTCCCGGTAAACAAGTAAACCATGTCTAGTAGTCAAGTGAAGAAGGTCCCATAAAAGACAACCAAGACCTCTGTTCAAGTAATCTGAGGAAAGTCATCAACAGGACAAGGCCTTTCAACAAGGGATTGGAAGGGAAAGGAAAGGAAGGAATTCATCATCTTTTACACACTCTCTCTCTCTCTCTCTCTCTTCAAAGGAGCATCCTTATCCTAACAGATGCTAAGACCATTGCTTCCAAAAATTAGGGACAACTAGGGGAGTTTATCACTCTTGTTTCCACATATGGGGGTCTGGCCAGGAACTTCTTTTGTCTGAAGTCTCTCAAAGGTACTCAGGATGCTAACAGCAACCACTTCTCCTCCTTTTTCTTTCTCTTCCTGTCCTGTCCACATCAAGCCAAAGGATTACCCTCACATTAGATTCAACACTGTGGATGTGGAGAAATTCATCTCACAATATGAAGTGATTGCAGACTCCAAAGGCGCATTGGATTCAGACAAGGCACACCAAGTTGTCCTGTTCATCATGGACAAGGAAGAGCGTTGGGACATGGAAGAGATGGAAGGCTACCAAAACCTTGATTGGCCAAAACTGAAGGGAGACATGCTGGCTAGGTGGGGTAAGCTCAAGCCTTGTTTCCAGGAAGGCACTGTTGAAAGAGCCACGGCAGAGGCAAGCGCGCATGTCAGGGTCTGGTTGCAAGCAGAATTGGATTACATGGCAGTGTGTGCTCCGGGCCCACCACCGGCAACCATCCCTTGGGCTAGTCAACTTGCAGAGTTGGCAAGGGACCTCAAGATCTATATGAGCCACATTTTGAAGAACTGGTGTGGCTTGCCAGCTTGCGCGGCGGAGTGTTTTCAGCTCCCTAGCGCACCCGCACCCTGGGTGTGCACGTATGGCAACAATAACAGCTATTAACAGTTGGGACACAAGAACCAGAAAATGGATTCCAATGCCGGATTGGTTTTCCCAGAAGAGACAGGATACGTGTTGGGAAAGCAGGTCTTGGTGGAGTTGGATCAGCCCTTTTCTATGAAGCAAGCAAGGACAAGGGGAAAGGAAGTGGAACTAATGGCCGCAGAGGGAAGGGGAGCTGCGGGGGATGGGATGGGAGAAGATATGGAGGAGAAACTGTTGCTGGCTGCTCCAAGGCCTGTTGCGCACAATTTTGGAACCAATGGGAGGCAGGTGAGTCTTGCTGAGAAGAAGAAAGCAGCAAATATTTTGCATGGTTTGGGAGCCAATGAACAGTGGATGGTTCTTGCAGAGACAAGGGGAGCGGTGGCAGAAGGAATGGACCAGGAATTGAAAGATTGCAACCAAAGTCAGACCCCTTTGACGGCGGGGAGAATGCATGAAGAATGGAAGGAAGTTGAGCACAGGGAGTGCAGAATGGATGGACCAATGGTGGGCCTGTTGCCATCACAGCTAGCGGAGATTTTGGCATTGGTGTGACAGACATGCACAGCGGGCTTCAGTTGCGGAATGGGAAGGGATTGGGCATCAACAGTATGGCTGGGGAGAAGGAGGTTGGGGTTGCAAGGGCTTTGAAAACAGAAGGCGTGCCTGGAAGGAAGTTTGGGAAAACAGCCTGTGGACACAACCAACATGGGATTGGATGAGGTCATGCAAATCTCTCTCCTGGTGGAGAGGAAGGTTGAAAACCACTGGGGACAGTGGATAGGTGTGGGGGGGACAAACAGAAGGGATAGTATTGCAGGAACGTGGGGGCAGCGCAATTCCGTGTCCGTAAACGTGAGGACAATCCCCGCGGTAAAAGACAAAAGGTGGAGCAGAAGGTGGGACAAGGAGCACTTCAAAAAAAAAAGTGTGTTCTTTATTATCTTTTTTTCCTTCTCTTTCTTTCTCTCTCCTGGGTCTGTTTCTCTTTATTATCTGTTTTTCCTTTCTACAGATGGGTTTAATGGGCGCAGATGGGTATGGTTGGAGCATTCATGGGACAAATTTGCTTTGGTAAGGGGGTGTTCTAGCCAGTTCACAGCTGGAATGACTAAACACCCAAGAATGTTTGTTTCCCTTATCTACTTTCCCTCTCCAGTGGTTGTGCGTGCGCACTGGCGGCTTTTCATCTGTTTTATTTTTTAGGAAAGGTATGGGTAACTGTGTGGCAGTTTGTCTTGGGTGGTCCAGGTACCTCTTGGAACCCTTGGTTACTTAAGGAGGCGCAAGCTCAAAGTGCGTTGGCAGGACTCACAGTTGTGCAATTGCATGTGGTGCAAATTGGGACTCAGTTTTTCTTACTCACCCACTCAGGGCATGGGGTTTTTCTCCCAGGACTACTAGCTTAAGAAGGAACACAGGCGCAGGAAACATATATTTCTCTAGAGCTAAGAAAAGCGGGGATACAAGAGAGTAGAGAGAAGAGGAAGGGGGGAGGAGAGGCGCCTTAGCCATTTTCATCATTTCCTCCATTTCAACCTGCAATGATGCTAACAAGGCCCGGAATGATGCCAGGAGCTTGCGTTGGGATTCCAAGAATTGAGAGCTGGGAGCCGCAAGAAAGGTCTGCAACATTGAGTTCAACTTTTCAGCAAATTTCTCAAATTTGGCTGCTGAGAGGGCCATCATGGTGGGGATCTCCAGGATCTTGGGAAGGCTTGGCGGAGGGGAGGCCAGAAGCAAGGACAGAAACTCAGGAGGACTGCTTGGGGGGCAATAACACAATCAAAATTTGAGACAGTGGTGGCGGAGGAGTGACCTGTGGGGTTTCAGGCCTCTCATCTGAGTCCAACAGATACCTTGGGTTGGGATCCAGTGCCGGAGAAGGAGTGGGCCCCAGGCTTGACAGAGGAGCAGGAGGTGGAGCCTTGGACCATCTGAGTATCTCCTCAATGTGTGGGTCCATTGCCCCTTGGTTAACTTGCATGCAATTGGCCAAGTATTGCAGGGCGGCCCGGTAAGCTGCAAAGGTTGGGAATTCCTCCTTCTGGGGGGGTCCTGCACAGCAGAGGGGTGAGGCGGATTCACAAGTCTCACTTGGAGGAGAAGGGCAAAGGAGGGAGCCTGGCAGAGTCCACAAGTCCTCCAAGATTGTGTTGTTGCCCAAAACCATGAATGGGTCCGGTCATGCCCTCTTGCATGGCCTGGGGAAAGAGCCAGATTGGGGAGGAGCCTGGTGCATTCCCTGGCTAAGTGAGCCGCAGCAGTGGCCATGACAGCAAGCAGTGCATGGGCAATGGCCAGGGATGAGCAAACACTTGTGCCCGTTCCAAGCACAGAAGTCGCAGGTTATCATGGTGACAGACAAGGAGAGCCGTTGGAGGTGTGTAAGGAAGATCGCAGGGAAGGCACACAGTTGGTTGAGGTAGCAATGGGAAGACCTCTGGGGACAGAAATAAAGTTGGGGGAGGGATGTGGTGTTGTTATATAGCCTTGGATTGGAAACTGTGCTGCAGCCGGCGCACTTGGCATTTGGTAGGTCAGGATGAGCATTTTGGGGGTGCTAGGTCTCAGCGGCAGCCGCTGTGGGCTCAGCAGTAGGCTCTACGGAGCTTGGCATACCAGGCACCGGTTGGGCTCAATTGGATGTGGTGGGCCGCGGCCTGCTTGGACACTACGGACCCAAGGATGAAGCTGGCCTGACCAGTTTTGTAGGAGGGTTAGTCTGGGAAGGTAGAGTGGGGCGGGAGCGTGCAAAAACAGGCTGACCCGCGGGGGCAGGAAATCACGTGGCGTGCCCGGCGGATACAGACAACGCAGGGGGCTCCAAGTAGGGCGTGGTGGAAGGCTGCAACATGAGAAGGACAAACTGGGTGTGTGTCAATGGGGGGGCTCCAAGTAGGGCGCAGCAGAGGGCTGCATCATGAGAAGGACAAACCAGGTGTGTGTAATGGTGTGGGTTTGAGGGTAGTTGCGGCATGGGAAAGGGTTAGGGTTAGGCTAGTTTCTGGTTTTTAGGGTTTCTTTTATATTTTTTGTTGGGCTGTCATTGCGCTTTTACTTAGGCTAGGGTTGAGAGTGTGCGCATAAAGTCTGCTCTCTCAACCCTAGCTTGGAGATGGGAGATATTTCATCTTCCCATTCCGTTAATGTCATTCATTGCCTCATTGCCTCTTAACTGTAGCTGGTCATCTATCAGGTTGTATCTAGTCACCTTTTCATTAACTTATAAAGGCTGTGTTTCCTGCCTGAATATTGTCTCCTCAGTTAGTTAATTTCATACATTCTTTCATTTGCTAAATCCAGTCATCACGTTGGGCTTGGATGTAATTTTTTTCCATTGGAACACCTCCCTTTTCTTGCTGTTTTTTGAGTCACCAAATCATATTTTTGCAATTTGCAGTTAGCCTTGCTACCTTGCATTGTAACTTGCACTTAGACTCTACCTTTGCAATCATGATCATCTAAGATTGCCCTATTGTACTTGGGGTGGTTGTGTGACACCTTCATCCCACTTGATTTTTTTAAATCGGCCCTCAGAAAAATTCCCCCCACAAGTCCACTCAACCAAAGCAAACATCCCCTTGGAACTCAACATCCAACAATCCCCCCCATCAGATTCCAAAAACTTGAGTCAGATCAAGAGAGCTGATCATATCATCCTTGTAAACTTGCTCAAAATTAAGTCCAACTGTGATTCTTGCTTTGGCTCCAACAATGAAACAGAAGTTGGCCAACCTCCATCCTCTAAGGTTAATGGTTATCTCTGATGGCCAATGAGTTCAAGAATAAAACCAAAGGTAGGCTGGATCTTTCATCAAAACAGATGCGGGAGCAATTCAAGAATTATCAAGTCAAGTACAAAAAATCCCACTCCATGTTGATCTCCACTGGCTTTGGCATCCCCAACTCTGATAAAGCCAAATGAATCACCTCAGTTCTTGATAAGTTGGACTCTGTTTGTCCTTTTTATGTTCATATGGATGAAATCTTTGGAAAGAAGGCCAACATCACTCCATTAGCTTCTTTTGACGCCCAAAAATCTGAAGCTGTTGAAGCTGAGGACTTGGATTTGGGTCCTCAGCCTAGCAATTATGATCCAGAGGAAACCTATGAGTGGCCCCAATCCAATTTGGATGAGGATGTTCCAACAAAACCAGCTCCAATCATGTCTACATCAGCATTGAAAAACCCTTCCTTGGACCCCTCACTTCCTTCTTTGTATCACTCTCTTCCTGGGGTGGAAGAACTTAACAAATTGGCAAATCAGGAGAAAGTTATTCCTGTATTGCCACTACCATCAGCATCTTCTCATGTAAGGAACCAAGTTCTTTTCTCTTCTGTCTGGTTAATACTTCCTGATTTAGGTTGTAAAAAAACAGCCTCATCAGTTCCTGATTGGTCAAAAACTCAAGCCAATGGGGCCTCCCACATTGCCTTCAAATGAGAGTGACAACATTCCCACACAAAGCTCCTCTGCACAGGCAAAGCAGAAAGCCTCAAAATCTATCAATCTCAACCCTAATAGCAATTAAAAGTGGAGAAAAACTTCAAATTTTTCTGGCTTTGAGGATATCATGGAGAAGCAATATTCAATTAATTGCATTGATTGATTCTCCTTGATTTTGAAATTTTCAGCCTCCTGGATGCCAAGACCCTTGCTATCCTTTATCTACCAGTGGCAATAGAATAAATAATAAATATATTATTCAATAAATGCATCAAAAATCTGTAAAATATTTGGATAAGGCTATTGCAAGCTTGATTGGTTTGGTTATGATTTAATATAATTAATCAATATTAATAATTTGATTATTAAATATTTTGATAGAGGGGCCACAAGAATATTGGGGATCTTCAATACCTCTCTTCAGGGAATTCTCTTTTAAAACACGTATACTTGGTTACTTTGGAACCTTCAATTCATATTCTTGAAGGAGATATTTCCCAATGATAATATATATATAAAATATATGATGGAGTGGAAGGGCTATGTAACCAAGCTTCCACAACAGAAAAAGGATGATAAGACTCACTGGTATATTATTGGATCCTTTAGGTACCTGTTTGGGACATGCACTGATGGGTTAAACCTATCACTGGGGTTAAAAAGTTTGTTCAGCAGTTTAAATTTATAAAAAGGGTTTCGGGTTGGATATTATTAATCAGACTAAAGACATATATCACTTCTTTATCTCTTATGAGTATTTGATTACCATGGCATGGTTTTTGGATGTAAATATAACTGGGTCTCTGGGTATCAATATCCTCAAAAGAGCTCTATATTTATAGCTTTTTGAGTCCCAATTCTGTCCTTCTGAGGTATACAAGGGCTCAAAGGGACGGGTGCTAAGGCTAGAAGGGTGACCAGTAGTAGCCTTCACGTTTTCCTGGTTCTGTAGTACAGGTAATATCTAATTCCACAGGGTATGGGAATTATTGTACCTTTTGATTGATGTTTAGACGTGTGAATAACACTAATCTATCCACATTATTATTATTTAATTAATTATCCTGACTAAATATTCCCAGGATGTTAATAAGTTTTCTTATTAGACATTCCTAAGGTTAATCTGTAGTCAGGTGTGTTTTCATTATGTATTAGCTGATGGGAGTAAAATCATGATATTGATTTTGCTCCTTATTTTCGAAATTCTGTTTATTTAATTGAAATAATTAATTAAAAATATAAGCCATGAGAATAAATTTGATAATTTTACATAATAATCTTCCTCAGTATGTCACAGACATACCAATGTCTTGAAGTTCTCACAATTATATATATAAAATATTTTAAGATATTTTACAAATAGTAGTTATCTTATTTTGTACATATTTGGTATTTTTTATTATATTATATAAAAAATATGTAGAAAGTTTATTTGAGTATTTTTATATAATTTTATGTATTTATAGACTATCTAATATTCACGGGGACATTGATTGCATATGTAGTATGTCCCTGTCTTGGTTGTAGCACCTTTACGTGGTGCCTGGGCTTTTCAAGCCGCCTTTCACTCTGTCAGCCCATTGTCCCACAGCTGCGTACTTATCAGATGCCCAGGGCTGCATAAACAACTTTTCAGGGTACGCAGACAGGGTGTTAGTGCTGCTGCTCAGCCGCGCGCGGATTTGTTGGTTGCCGCCGCTGTGTGCGGGAATTGTGACAAATCACATTTCCGCCCATAACTCCTCCAAATCACAGAATTCTTGGATTCTGTCACAAAATCCACTGTAAAACCTATACGTGAGGTTTTCTGCAAAATATTAAAATGGCCAAAATCCCAAGGCCGTGTCTCTTTCCAAATCTTCATAAATTATTTAAAACATAAGCAGTAGGAATTTGAGGTAGGTTTCAGTCAGTGACTCTACCTTAATTTTTATTTAGAATCAGAATTTGAAATAATATTTCTAACATTATTTCTCCTATGATAAGATTTTTATGTATTTATTTTATTTTGTTACTTTTGCAGATTTCTCTGAAATAGTAGCAAGCTGACATTCCCCCACTCCAAGATATGGCCATATCTGAAAAAAATCTGGAGTTTGTTGGGAAAAAAAATTAATCCATATGTATTTTCAGTTCCTTTAACTGGCTCTATAGTTTCTAAGATGTATTGGTCCATCAGGTATATTAATCTCTGGTAACCATTCATCTTTTTCTTCAGATTCTCCTTTGTATCTTACTAAGTATAGTCTAAAATCTTTACCTTGCACTCTCTCCTTCTTGTCTCTCAATATCCTGCTTACGTTCCATTTTTCTTTCATGGGGTCAGGTTCTATTGGGATTATTACTGGAGTGAGGTTGCTACCTTTTCTTGGTTGAAAGTTCTTTACTAAGCTAACAGGGAATACTGGGTGCTTTCTTGAAAATTCTTCACTAAAGACTACTTCCACAGCATTCTTGCCCTGCATTTGTCACAAGGGCTGCTGAATGCAAGCAGGGCTTGACACCAAGGGGACTCTACTCTCAGGAGGCTAGGGGAAAGGATACTGAAAGATGCTTCAAGGAGCAGAGTAGGACTGATTTGGAGTTAGGGTCCTGAATGACACTTACTGGGATGGATTCCTAGTAAGAAGTAGTAAATTGATTTCTTGGGGGACAATCAGGAAGAGGAAGAGAAGGGCTGCTTAAATAGGCAGGAGGCTGGACTAAAAAAGAGGTACAGATGCCTTGGGGCTCAGACTACATATGTGATGACAAGGGAGCAGTCAAGGTAACAGCAAGGATGATCAGGTATGCTACTACATTGGGGTTAGAATGCTTACTATATTGGGGATAGGCTACAGGTCTGGCTGTCTAAGTGGGGAATTTGCAGTGAGAGGATGTACAGTCTACATGGAGGTCATGACACTATATACTAAGAAGAGAGAGTATGTGATAAAATCTGCAAGAGGATGTACATAAGGATTCCCACAGGATAAACAATAGTGAGGTATAGGATAGACAGAGTGAAGAAGGTTAGAGGATATGCAGAACCTGAGAGATTAAGTATGTGCAAGCCTAGGGAGTCTATATGTATAATGCATGAGGTTAGACTATATGTACATATGTAAGGCATGAAGATCCTGAGGATATGTAGTTGAAGGAGATATACTGATAAAGTTTCCAGAGCACTGAGGTTGAAGTTACTGAGGTAAGTAGATTAGACTGGGGTTAGACTGAGGTTAGACTGAGTTAGGTGTCAGTATGACAGTACCTCCTGGTGAAAAGGAGGGCTTCTCCTGATGACCATAAAAGAAGAGGTTGAAGAGACCATCCAGGTATTCCATCAGCCATGTCTAACTTGAGCTTTCCTTCCCCCTACCCACAACCATCACCACCATCCACCCCATTACCAATGTTATCCCCTTTTACCAGATCACCTACACCAACCTAACCAATGGAGAAGACCAAAAAATACCATCCAGTTCAACAATAATACCCAAGCTGTGACAGATGCATCAAGCTTGGAAGAATCTGTACCACCAGTATCAAACATAACTCTTCCAAGTGTGAAAGTTGTAGAAAGTATGGAAGAGTATGTCATATGGATCAGCAAGGCAGGAAGGCCATGGTGCCAAACTTACGGGTCCTGTAGAAGAGCCAACCTCTTGAGGTGAAGGAGGCTCCAGATGATGATGCCATGAGTTTAGCATATTCATCCAGATTGGATGAATCTTTAGGTAAGTGTTGGCATATTTTTGTGTTGGAGGGGTTGTAGTGCTGATATGGGTTTGAATAGTCTGTTTGATGCAGGAAAGTTTGAAGAAGATGCAGGAAAAAAAGGGGAGAAGCATTTATAAGATGGGGCATCCCTCACATAGACTTGGAAAATGAAGTGGTTGAGGTGCTTTCAGAAAGAACTAGAAACAGGGAAATTGTCAAATCCATCAAACCTGTCAAAGCAAGCTGTCAAAGTGTCAAAGGTTGAAGTTTCAAACCTCCACATCAAACCGTAAAAGCTTGTTTTCAAGGTGTCAAAGCGTCAAAACAATCCGTCAAAGTGTTGAAGCTTCAAAACAAATTGTCAAAGCATCAAACAGTTTGTCAAAACGTTGAATTTCAGCATTGAAGCGTTGAAGATGGGTGTTGATGCAAGGAAGAAGATGAAGAAGCCAAGGGAAGTTCAGAGATGGAAGATGAAAGAGAGACAAAAAATAATTTAGATAAAGGAAAAGAAAGAGAGGCCATTGTCAAAGAGGGGGGAAGATCAGATGACTCCTTGGAGTTAGAAGATTTAAGGAATAAGATGAATGTTTTAAAGGTAAAGATGAAGGTTGTAGAAGATAGAAAAAACAGAAAGAAGAAAATTGAGAGGAGACATCAAGCAGAAGTTTGGTTGGAAGAAATAGAAAATGGAGAAAGGTTGTTGGAAATGATGGAAGGAAGAAGATTTAGAGAAGATTCAGTTTCAAATGAAGATAAAGTCAATCAATCTGTAGATAGTAGGAATTCTAGGAATTTAAATTCAAGTATGCAGGAAGGTTTGAAGAAAGGTTGGAGTAGTGATATAAGAAAAGAAAAGTATGGATTTTTAGAGGCTAGAGAGAAAAAGATTTCAGAAATAAAGAAAAGACTAGCTGATATATTAGCTTTAGCTGGTCATAACTTTGAAGTAGGGACTACTATAAGAGGTCCTAATTCTTATCAAGTTACCAAATTGAAGTTAGTAAATAATTGGATGTCTAGGGTAAAAGAGTTAGAAGATTTGATGTGCAAAGTAATTGTAAAATTTGTTTATGAGAAACTATTATATAATTAAAATTTATTTTATTTTTTATAAGAGAGTTTTTGATTATTATTATTACTATTATTATTATTTTTTGCATTGTTTTATTTTATATTTTATTTAATTTTACTATTTACTATTATATATTTTTTTTGGATAGTATATATATTTTTTTTTGGAAGAAGAAATTTATTTTATTTTTTATTTATTTTAAGGATATTTTTGTTTTTAAGGATAGAGTGTATGGAAATCTTGAAGTAAATTAGGGTAGTTGGTAAGATTAGAGTGAGTTTCCCAAGTAGTGTGTTCCTTTTCATTCTGGAAGCCTTTCCATTCAACTAAGTAAAATAATTTCCCCCTCTTAAGTTTTGAGTCCAATATCTGAGACACTTCCTATTCTTCTTCTCCATTGATTTTGACTGGTTCAGTTGGTGGTTGGTGCCTGGAGGATATGGAGTTGTCCTGATATGGCTTCAGCAAGGAGGAGTGAAACACAGGGTGAGTAGTGGACCACTTTTTAGGAAGTTGAAGCTTGAATGAATTTTTTCCAATCTGTTCTGGAATTAAAAAAAGGGCCTCACCATCTCTCTGAAAGCTTTTTAGTTGGACAATGAGTTTCTATATTTTTAGAAGAGAGCCAAACTTTGTTTCCAACAGCAAATGAGGCAGGAAAATTACTTCTTTGTAGGTTAGAATATCTCTTTTAAGTTTTAATTGACTTTTCCAGTTCAACTCCTAGTTGTTTCTGATTGTGGTGAATCTGAGTTATTTAGTGGCTAGCAGGTTGATTTTATATTACATGGAGGCTGTAAAAGTTGGGGTGTCAACCGTAAATGGTGAAGAATGGAGATTGCTTGGTGAAAGTATGGGTGGAATTGTTGTAGGCAAATACATAAAGAGGGATCCAGGTATCCCAGTTGTCTTGGTGATAACTGACATAAATCCTGAGAAATTTTTCTAGGATCTGTTTTACCCTTTCTGTTTGTTCATCTGTCTCAGGGTGATAAGCTGTGGAGAGATTTCTTTTTACCTGTAATTTTTCACATACAATTTTCTACAAGGAAGAAACAAATAAAGATCCTATGTAACTGACAATGTCAGTTGGGAGTCCATGCTTAGTGAACACATGGGAGATTAGTAGGTTAGCTAACTCCACAGAGGAGATATCAGTTCTGGTTTTAATAAAGAGATACATTTTTCAAAAAAAATCAACTACCACAAGTATTGAGTCAAATCCATTGGATAGTGGCAGCAGTGAGATGAAGTCCAGGGAGAATCTGGAATTGGTAGGGGTTGAAGGAGTCAAAAATTCTTGTGGTGACTGGATTTGTATCTGCTGCAAAGTTAACAAGAAGAAACATAATCTTTGATAAAGGAAGTCATATTTTCCCAGTGGAAATCTCTTTTTACTAGATCAATTGTTTTTTCTTCTCCAGGGTGACCAGAGAGAGGGGAGTTGTGTTGTTTTCAAAGTATTTCAAGTTGAAGTTGTTTTCCCTCCTTGGGTATTGCTTTTCTATTTTGGAAAATAAGGAGTCAAGTGTCTGGGTCTATGAGTCAGCTCTTTACTTTTTCTTTCTTATGTAATTTCTGAATAATCTGCTGGGTTGATTTGTTGGAGATCTGGGATTGAATTAAGTTCTACAAGTGTGTATCAAACTGTTTTGTAGAGATAAAGAAAATTCTAGAAGGTTCCAAGTCAGTCTGTTTCAAGAGTTTTTTGAAATTTTCTGGATTCTTTTCTCTGTAGGGTATCCCCCCTTTGGCATAAACTTTGTCTTGAAATTACAGAAAATCAGGAACTATGGAGTTCTTCCCAGGTCTAAAGACTATAGTCAAGTCAAATTCTGATAGGAATTCAGCCCAACCCGCTTGACAATGAGTCAAGAATTAAGAGGTCATAGAATATTTAAGGGACAAGTGATCAGTGAGAACTTCAAAAGGAGATGAAAGGCTGAGGAAGTAAACTCTCCAGATCTTGATGGCCCATAAAATGGCCAGGAGTTCATTATTATGGATTTTTCAATTCAGTTCATCACTACCCATTTTTCTGCTGTTAAAAGTAATTGGGTTTTTGGATCCATCAGGGGAGACTTGGGTGAGGACAGCCCCTAGGGCATAGTCACTAGCATCTGTCTCCAAAAAGATTTTTAAGGAAAGATCAAAATGTTTAAGGATAGGGGCCTTGGTAAAAGCCAAGTTGAAATTCTCAAACTGCTGCAGAGCCCCTGGGGACAAAGGACAGATGGGGTTTGAACAAGTTAGAGCAGCAAGGAGGTAGAACTATCTGGAATAGCTAATGATAAGCCTGCAATAAAAATTAGAAAAACCCAAAAACTGCTGCAAGGCCTATTTTTTCATTGGTGGTGGCCAGTCCAAGATATTTTGGACCTTGGAGTTGTCCATTTCAATACAATTTCTAGAGATAAAGTAACCTAAATAATTGACTGAGGAGGCATGAAATTAACACTTATAAGCTTTTGCATATAAGTTGTTTTTCCAAAGTCTTCTTAAGACTTCACACACATGAGCTGTATGTTCTGCTAAGTTTTTGGAAAAAATAATAATTTCATCAAGGTATACCACCACACAGATGGTTAGAAGGTCTGCAAAAATGTCATTAACAAGACATTGGAAAGAGGCAGGAGCATTTGTCAGCCCAAACAGCATTAACAAATATTCAAAACTTCCAAACTGAGTTCTGAATGCTGTAAGATGTTCATCCCCTTCTTTAATTCAAAGGAGATTGTAGGCACCCCTGAGGTCAATTTTTGAGAAAATGGTAGAACTGGAAAAGACTTTCAAAAAGTGAGTAATGGGAGGAATAGGATACTGATTTTTCAAGTAACAGCGTTAAGTTTGCAATAGTCCAAACACAACCACAAAACACCATCCTTCTTTTTGACAAAGAGGACAGGTGCTCCAGTGCTTGAGGTGCTGGGGAAAATGAAACCTTTCTCTATATTTTCCACTATATATGCTTGTAGGGCCTCCTTCTCATGGTGACTGAGGGAGTAGATAGGCCCAACTGGAGGCAAAAGGCCTTCCAGTTTGATATGGTGATTTTAAGCACGGTGAGGAGTGATTTTATCAGCTTTAACCTTGGAAAAAACATCTAAAAAGGCATGGTAATCTTCTGGAACTCTCTCCATCACAGTTTCAATTTCATCAGTTTCCTCATCTTCATCTATTCCTTCAACAGTAGTCTGCTTTGGGGCAGAGTCAGAAGTGGAAATAATCATACACAAGATTTGAATGGATAGATCATCCTCTATATCCTCCAAGAATTTCAGAGAATTTCCAAAGAATATCCTGTTAAAAGAAGTGGTTGTTGAACTCAATGGAAAGTGTTGTGAGTGCTTAGATTCTGAAGAGAGATCAGGAGAAGTGATCTGCAGATTCATTTGAGGAAGATGAGTGGTGACCAGGAAGAGTTTAACAGAAAGGGAATGATCCAAAGTTGGTTGGTGTCTTGGGGTGATCAAGCGCAATTTCCAGTTTACCTCTGGGTTCCAGAAATGGAGGAAGTCAATACCTAGAATAATATCTTCTTTTGGGGGGAGTATCAACAACCAAGAAATCCCATTCTAAGTTGGGAAAGGACGGTAGGGAGAGCTTAAAGGAAACCTTATGAGTGACGTCCTGGGGAGGTGAGTCAGAAGGGTTGAAGGTAAATAGAAAGATAGGAGTAGTCAGAGGTTTGGGAGAAAGAGAAAACTTTGAAATCATAGATTTGGAAATAACAGATTGAGTTGCTCCAGAGTCAACAAATACGCTATAGGCCTGATTATTGAAGGGAAAAAAAAAGTAAGTCTTTAATAGGCAGGTTAGAGTATTTCCCTTCCAAATTTTGTAATCAAATGTTGGAGGGGTGATGGTCATGGAGTACCACATTTCCATCATCTAGTCTTTTCCCTGTTTTGGTTTATCAGGAGTGGGCTTTTGGCCAGGTTTAAAGTCTGGACATTTCCTGCAGAGGCTAAACTTGTGAGCACCTCCACAGTAGTTACAAAAACCCTCTCTTTCCCTTCTAGCCTTTTCTTCAGCCTTGAGGTGTCCATCCTCACACACATTGGGATTGGGAACATAAGTTGGAGCAGAATTAGTAGGGGTTGCCTTTGCTTTTCCCTTGAACCTACCCTGTTGGCTGGGCTTTTGAGATTTTCAAGGATTGGAAGAGATGGGTCCAGGCCTTGAAGTCTGATGGGAGCTGTTGAGTTAAAAGAAACCAAGAGTTAAGTATGAAATCTGGCTCATGATTACCAATGTGAGCAAGATAAGGTTGGATCTATTAACTAGCATTTCCTGTAAGGTAAGAGACTGTAAAGAATACTTTATTTCTGTCATTAGCAAAAACCCTCTCCACATTAGCAAAGATGAGTTCACAAGCTTGGAGGAAGGGTCTGAGCTTGGTTGGGTTTGTCCCATAAAATTGTTCTGGAGCAGTGATAGATGGGTATTTAAAGTTAGTAGAAGGTTCATGGTCAGCAGGTTTAGAGAGATGGGTCATTGCAGTGGTCATTTTCTGAAGAATGGACAGCAGATCAGGGTCAGTTGAAGGGCTCCGAGAGGTGGAAGGAAGGTTAGTGGCTGAGTAAGTGGCAGGGACTGCTGTTGCATTAGAAGTTGGGCTAGGATTACCCCCTGGGGAGGGTGAATCCAAGCCACTCAAGATTCTGGAATCAAATCCTGAGTCCTCATCCTCCTCCTCCTCATATTCTTCTTCTCCTGGGATTGGGACCATGCTGGCATTGTAGGCAGGGGAGTCCAAGCCATGGTAGCATGGAATTGGAAACTGACCTACAACCCTGTGGAGGCTAGCATTGTCAGAAGAAGGGATAGTAGAAAGAGATACTTGTGGTATAGGCTCAAAACAGCCATTACCCATAGTGGTAGAAGTGATAGCCACTGGTGCTGGCAGGTTAGAAAAATTTCTACCACAAGCTCTGGGAGTAGAAGGGTCAGTAGGTTCAGTGGTACCTCTCCCTCTGGAGCTATGGGTGACAGCCGGGCTAGAGATGTGAGAAAAGGTAGCACTTTGTTGGGACATTCTTATTATTGAGGATAAATAATTACCCAAAAGGTGTTCTTTACCTTAGAACAAGAGTAAAATGATTAAAAATATTATTCCCTGATTACCTTAATTATTGGTCAAATTGACTGTTGAAGTACCTTGTCTAAGTGTTGAAGTTTTGAAGCGCCAATGTAAGACTCCAAATGGTGCTAAGCCGCAGGCATTTCTGTGGAGGGGAAAGGTGCTTTTTAGACTGCCCTCCTGAAAGTTACAAAAATTTTCAAATGTAACCAGAATCAAGGTCCAGGAGCTTGTAAATAAGCAATCAATATAAGGGATGAGTTTGGGAATAGCCGGTAGCAAAGGAATCAACACTATCTGAGGCAAGATGGTGGGGGGAAAGACTTGAACAAAATAATTCAAAGTTCTGTTCAAAGTTCAATGGAACAAGGCAGTTGCAAGTAACAATTCCCACAAGCTAATAAATCTGGTTTTCAGCAGAAGATTAGGAAAGATCAACTCAATCCCAACCAACCTCTAGGTTCTCAATGAACATGCCCAAATCTTGCAATCAAGCGCTTTAAGGATACCAGATAACTGTGGGTGGCTGAACAAAACAAAAGCAATTTTTTTTGAAGCTCTAGAAGCAAAGCAATAACAGATTCAAAAAAGCATAAGCCAAAACTTCTCAAGACAATCAAGAGTAGCGTGGCAGAATTCAACTTTAAAGGATAAAGGGAGGTATAAAACTCCAGGTTTTTAGCTTAATTATAAGACCTCTTCAATAAATAATGATTGGCTCCAGGAAGATGATCAGGAAGGATCAAGACCAGTATGGTTGGAAAAAGGGATCAAGGAGTGGTATAACACACTCAAGAATTCCAACAGACAGAATTCTCTTCAACCAGCAAGGCTATGGTTGATGATAAGGATAAGGGTCACAGATGGACAGATCAAAAATTTGAGAATGGAGGCTCAAAGGATGAAGGGGCAATCACGGATATACCCAGGATGAGGATGAATATGAAGGGAAAGAGGCCATTTGGAACAATCAGATTATTATTACTATTTCAGATGGATCAGATGAGATGCATGCAAAAAGGCAGGGGAGAGCCCCTCCTTTTATAGGCCAGAGGCCTGTAGACTATTTACAAGAGATGTTTACAAATGAGAGCGGATTTTTTTTTTTTGATGTTGATGAAGAAGATTGGAAACAGGAACCGCCTGACATGAGAGAGAGAGAAAAAAACAATAAAAAAAGAACAAAGCATGAAAGGGTGAAACATGCCCGCATCAAGGATGACGGTGTCAGTAAATGGCATGCTTGGCCGGCTGCAGCCACGGTAAGTCAAAGGAGGATTGAGGTGGATTGTTGGAGGGTGGTTGGTCATGCGGGCAAGCATTGGAAAACAAGTGAGAAGGGTTCCAAGGGTTGCAAACAAAAATGTTGGTTTACGGCTGTCAGAGATAAATTGGTGGAGCCAATTTGTCCAATTTGTTGGGCCAATTGGTTGAAGGTAGTGTAAAAGCAAGGTGGATGATGGCTGTTGCAAGAAGCAATGGAGTCATTGGCGTCAACCTTGTTGTTAGGTTGGTGCAAGGTTGGTCATGGGATTGATCAATCAAGGATTGTTCCCATGACCAATATCAAACAAATGATGAAAGGACGGGGCTGGTCTTGGGTTCTCCAACAACCGCAAGCATTGCTTGCAGTCATTGTGTAAATGGCAGTGAGGAGGAGAAGCTTGATTTTGGCAATGAAATTGGCGGTTGATGGCCAATTGGGCGCGCTTGGCCAGAAATTCAGGGGAAGCGCGTGCAAGGGGGGGAATTTGAACAGAGGAGGTGGAAATTGGATGACCAAGCAGGGCCTCCTAGACTTCTAGGACAGGGAAGAGTTGGGAAACTAGGAAGTGAGTGGGTAGCCATAGAGACACAAAGATTTTTTTTTGTCAGTGATGGATAAGGGAATGTAAAAAAAAATCAAGAAAATTTCCATGATACGTGAGGTTTCCCAGATTGGTCACCACATTTCTCTTTGACTTACAGACTCTCCCTAGTCTGAATCTTGAATTTGAAGATATAAAGAGGAGTAATAATACAAGGAAATTGAACGGAAAATTTGCCATTTCTTGATCTTGAGAGGGATTGTAAAGTTGAAAAATATCTTGATCCATCCAAAAGAGCCCTAGAAGCAGTAGAGATAAAACATAGAAGGCGTCCCAGGTGCTCATGTATGTGGCATACAGTAGAGTTTACAACAAAAATGCACAAAATAACCCTGGAAAGGCACAATTGGGAGGACTTAAATCTGAGATAAGTTGCCTCCACAACAATGAAGCTTCTTGACTTGATCAGCAGAGAACCATCTGGCCAGTTGAGTACCATCCAGCTCCTCCAAAATATAAGATTCACCTCTAACTTGGCAAACCACCTGATAAAGACCATTCCAACAATTTGAGAAAACTTGCCCCACTGGGTCTCCAAAGATTGATTATAAGCTTAAACTAGATCACCAGGGTTCAGGGAGTCCCTGATACAATTGGAGTGCTTGTCCTCCCAATACTGGACTTATTTTGCTCAGGAATCCATCATCTTCTGATAAGCTTCATCAAAAACATCTTCACTTTGCTCCAGTTGCTTGGATCTAGCAACTAATAGATCAGTAGTTGAGGACACCTTGTCCCAAGAGATACCCAGGAAAGATCCCATTTCCAGATCCTAAGGGAGAACTGCTCTTTGGCCAGAGATTATTTTGTAAGGTGAGTAGCCAGTAGTCCTTTTGGTTGAGATTTGATCAGAGAAGAGAACAAGATGAAGGAATTTGCAACCATTCTTGCCACTTTCACCAGCAAGCTTAACAAGTGCAGCCTTCAAAGGAGCATGGCCTTTTTCCACCATTCCTTGGCCTTCAGGATAATAAGGGGTAGTGAATCTATGTTTTCCAGAAAGAAATTGGATCATTTCAGCAAGTTTTGGACCAAATTTGGAGCCACCATCATTAGATTAAGATTGAGCCAGGCCATAAAGCATTTTCCAGGTCTCATAGAGGAAAGCTTCCACTGATTCAGAGCTAAGATTCTTAAGAAACTTTGTTTCAACCCATGAAGAAAAATCATCCCTAGCCACAATGAGGTACTGAGCACCCCCTGCCTTAATATGAACCAAGCCCATAGCAATCCTTCCAAAGACAGCGGACTTCCCAGTGGGATAACAAATTTCAGCTGGAAGCCTAAGATCACATTTTTAAAAAACTTCACAACTCTTGCACCTTTGGGAAACAGATTTCTTCAGATATGGCCACCAGAATTGTTTGGATAATTGTCAATAAGTTTTTGTTGCCCCACAATGACCAAGAACTTCATGAAGACTTTCAAAGATAGAATATTATTTAGAAGGGATAGTAAAAACAATAAGAGCACAAGCATTTCTTCTTTTCATAAGCCTAGAACCTTGGAAAATGAAATTAGAGGACTTTCTTTTAAGAGATCAAAATTCTTTAGCAGAGAGATCAGGAGGTTTTTGGAGAGTTAAAAGGTACTGCTCTAATTTCATCCAGAAGCCTTGTTGAAATACAGAATAATCCTGAGAAGAGAAACAGAAGAAAGGTTGGATTAAAGGTTCTTCTTCATCAAAATCCGTTCCAACATCATATTCATTGTCTCCAAGAGGTTGTTGAGATAAAAAATCAGGCATGGTGAAAGATTTCCCAGGCCTATGAACAATATAAAAAGAAAAAAGCTGGATAAAGGCCACCCAATGAGTCATAGGAGCATTGATCATCTCAATGATGGATTGAGCATCAACTTGCAGTTTGAAATGTTGGCCCCAGAGAACGGTTTGAAGTTTCTTCATCATTTGAGACACACAATAAAGTTCCAATTTGAGCTGAGAGTACCTAGACTCTACATCTGAAAATAGCAAAGATTTCTAAAGAGCAGGACGGTCCAAACCATTCTCATCTTCCTGAGTAAGGACAGCCCCAAAAGATTGATAACTAGAATCAACAGCAAGCTTGATCTTGCCAGCTCCAGGTCCATAAGCAATCTTTTTCAAAACTATATCTTTTCCAACCATCATCTTGAGAAAATGAAAAGAATGTTCACACTCTTGGGTTCAAATACATTCAGCATCTTTTGAGGTTAGACAATGTAAGGGTGCACATATTTTGGATAAGGATGGGATAAAGATTCTAACATAAGTGACAACACCTAGGAAGCCCCTAACTTCAGTGGGATTGATTGGAGTAGGCCAAGAGATGATCTTGTTGACTTTAGCTGGTGCCATCCTTCTTCCTTCCTTGCAGAACTTATGAACAACAATTTACAAAGCAGGGACACAAGCAGAAATTTTGTATCCAGAGACAGTAAGGCCAGACTTCTCAATTCAAAACAGAATCCTTTCCAAAGTAGTAGCGTATTCCCAAATAAAACAACAAATTCCTGAATGCCAAGGTAAGATCTCATTGCCATAGTCAGAAACTGGACCTTTAATCCCACCATTGTCAATAAAGATACCAGCATGATCAGGGATTTCATCCTGGAGGATCCACATCATCTGAGCCTGATAGACTGCAACCCAATGAGTGGCACCTTGAGCCAATTGAGTAAGTTGAAATTGACCAAAAGGAGTATTGAAAGTAGTGAGAGGGCAAGAAATAGGATGTAAGGATTGTTCTTCATAGTCTCCCATAATGTCCCCTAGACCATAGCAAGCTCTCCCAGAGAAGTATTTGAAAAATTATTAAGTAGCAGGAGGAATACCAGAGTCTTTAATAGTAACCTTATTAAGAGGTTTGATATCATGAAATATTCTAATTTTACCATTAACCTTGAGGACACAGAAGACAGGGCTGGATTGGCTAGAGGTTGATTTCTCATATAGGCAAGTAAAAACTTGTTCCTGGACCAACTTGATAAATTTGTCAACTTTAGCAGCAGGGATAGGGATATTCTTCTTTTGCCAAGGATCATGTTCAACTACAGGGATGATATAAGGGAGGCCATAGGATTCTTTCAAGAGACCTCTCTCTTCTTCACAGAAAGCAATATATTTTCCCTTAGAGATAAGACATTTTTGATCAAATTTAACTCATCAGGAAGAAGCCATCAATCTGGACCAAAGTTGAGCACCTTCAGACGTTCTTCAGTGACTCAACCATTGGGAACAAAGGGACCAGTAAGAGATTGAGGAAGACCACAGTAAGGACCACAAGATAAGGGAGGACTCATAAAGGAGGATTTAGGTTGAGAGGCATGGGCTGGTTGAATGGTTGGACCTTCTTGGCAAGTGGCTTGTACTTGGTGGCAAACAAGAGAAGTTCTTGTTTCCTCCAAGATTTGACCAGTGAGACTTGATTACAAAAACTGAGTCCCAGTTCCAACATTTTCCACGTCTGATGTTCTGCAATATCCTCAAAGGGTGCATTTTCCATAAAGGGAGAACCAGGAAATAATACATTTCTCACATGTGTTGCACAAGATAGGGTTTTGAAAATAATGGTAGAAGGTTCCACTGGCAGTGCACAATTGGGGGGACTTACTTGTACCCCAAATTGCCTCCACTGGAGCCCATATTCATCCATACCAAAACCACCAAGAATAGAATTGAGATCAGGATCTAGTTTAGACTCATTAAGGAGATTCAAACCAGAACTGAGAGAAGATTGATCAGGCCTAACAGTACAAGGAAAAGAAGACAAAACAGATCCAGAGAAAGAAGGAAAAGAAATATTTTTGGATTTTTCTGTTTTGAAATGTTTTTGATTTTTTTTTTATTTTCTAGTTTAGATGAAAAGGATGAAAAGAATTAAAAATAGGCCTGGGGGATGAGATTTGATCCTTGAGTTAAAGTATGAGGCTGAAAATAACTACAACTATTAGTAGGATCAACTATTCCCATAAAAAATGAGAGGAATTGGAATTTTCCTTCTGCTTCCCCTTTAAAGATGATTTAGAAAGATGACCAGGAAAATCTCTTTCCCAACAACCAGAATCCAAAGAACAGAGAGGAACTTCAATCTTTCTACCATCAGCATCAGGGAGAATAATTCTCTCCCCAAATTGATCAGAAAAAATCAGGGTAGCACCAAAATCCATCAAGAAAGGTTGTCCCAAAATCATAGGTCCTTCCAAACAAGTGATCCAAAAATGACAGGTTCTAACAATATTCTGACCAATCCTGACTGGAACATTTTCAGAAATACCAAACAATTCACAAAATTGATTACCTATCACATAGACTGCAGAATTGAAGCTGACACTAGGACTGAGTTTGAGTTTACAGGCCATGGCATCCAAATTTAAGTTGAGCTGAGATCCGGAGTCCACAAGAGGGGAAAGAGTTTTAGCTGAGTCACCAAGATAACAGGGGAGGAAACCAAGAGGAAAGGAGTAAAGACTGGAATCTGAGGAAGGACTAGTTCCCCCAGAGTCCTCCATCAAAGTGCCAGAGGAGACCTTTAGTTCTTCAGGACCAATCTCCACATGTTGACAAGAGACCCATTTCTTAATTCCTTCAGCAACAGATGGAGAGATTGATAGGAGTTCAGCCACAGATAGATCAGGAATTTTGAGATCAGAAATTTTCTTTAATAATCCTTCCACAGCATTGGGGTGGTCCTTTGAGATTACTCTTTCAAATCAAACTTTGGGCTGGGTGGAGGGAGAAAGTTCAGGTGAAGCAGGAAATAAGATGGGATCAGTGGGTTGAGGTGACTGGGATGAAGGAGAAGGATCTGAGTGATCTGGAAACCTTTCCATGAGTGGCTCCTTTTCCACCTCCATGTCTTGTACATCAGAGGAAGGAGGCTCAGGTGAGGATAAATGTTTGACTGGTTTTACAAAAATTGAAGTTGGCAATGATGGGTCTTTGTGAGGTTTAGGTTTCTCATGTTTTTTCCTGGCTGGATCAGATTGATAAGGTGTCACAGCAAGACTGGAGGAAGAGATAGCTGGAGGGTACCAAGGTTGAAGAGTACCACAGGAGGATTGGAAATGGAAAGAAGCAAGGGATGCTTTCATTGGAGGTGGGGGCTGATAAGAGGCCACCACATGACAAATAGGGCAAGATGAATCAAAAGGGATCAGAGAACCATTAGGAAGAATTAAATTGTTCCCCTTTGGCTTGACCAACTTTTCCTTTATATCCTTCTGGAGTTCCAAGCGTTGTCCAGTTTGATGGACTTCCCTATGACAGTAGTAACAGACAAGGGTAGATTTAGGGACAGAAGTAGAGGTTTTAGGAGTAGCAAGAGAACAAATCTTTTGATCTATTTTGTTCTCAAAAGCTCAAAGTATCTTGGTGATTTTGTCTTGAGTAGTAGGTTCTTGAGTAAAATTAGGATCTGCTTTAGGTCTTTTATCTGCAATCATCTCATTCATAATATTCTTTTATTCTTTGAAAGAAGGAGAATGGACTGGTTCATTGGTTCTAGGTTTTTCAAAAGTTGTAGAAGTTTTAACTTTCATGAATTCATCCACATTACTCCTAAGGATAAGGAAAACAGGGAGCTTGAATTGATTATCCCTGGTGGTGACCATATATCCAGATTTGACCAATTTTTCTTTAATCCTTTCCTGCACAGCCAACAAAAAAGATTGGAAGAATCATGCTTGAACTTCTTCCACTAAATTGATGTGATTTTTTTTGGATAAGATAGTTTTGGATAGGATCCCAAGACTTCCTGAAAGACTGATAGTCAGAGGCTGAAGAGACACCACCATTCAAGATCCATTGAGATACAAGAGCATCTAAATCCTGCAAAGTAAACCAAGCTACATCTATTTTGCCCCAATAAGCCAACATAGCCTCCTTCAAGAGAGTCCAGTCATGGGATTTGAATCCTTCGAATGACTCAATTACTTCCATAACTTTATCAGAGGAGATAAAGAATTGTAACTGGTAGGCCATATTGTATTTGCTTGCTCCATCCACTTCAGCAGCCATTTTGTAAGAGTCCAAGAACCATTTTAGATTTCCCCATTGAACCCTAAGTTCTTGTTCTGAGGTTTGATCTTGACCATCTTTGGTTGAGCAGAGGTGTTTTGAGTACCAGTAGATGCCATTTTGAATAACAGAATTCCTAGAGGATCCAAAGAGCAGATTTCCAAAGTGGCTCCAAAGTGTGGCAAGAGAAGGGTTTCACAAAAAAAACAAGTACCTTGCCTGGATGGTGCACAAATTGGGAGGACTTACTTCTAGGATAGGTTGCCTCCACGGATCAGATCTGAGAAGAGATAGAGAAAAAGAAAAGAGTTTGATCCCAAATGCTGATGATGATGATGTTGAGACTGTAAATTGAAAGGTTGCTGGTTCAATCCCGGCCTAGATGGACCAAATGTAAGACTCCAAACTGTGCTAACCTGCAGAAAGTTCTGTGGAGGGAAAAGGTGTTGTTTAGGCTTCCCTCCTAAGAGTTACAATAATATTTAAATGTAACCAGAATTGAGGTCCAGGAACTTGTAAATAAGGAATCAATATAAGGGATGAGTTTGGGAATAGTTGGTGGCAAAGGAATCAACACTATCTGAGGCAAGATGGTGGAGGGAAAGACTTGAAAAAAATATGCCAAAGTTCTGTTCAGAGTTCAATGGAACAAGGCAGTTGCAAGTAACAAAACCCACTAACTCTGGTCATCAGCAGAATATTAGGAAAGATCAACTAAATCCCAACCAACCTCCAGGTTCTCAATGAACATTCCCAACTCTCCGCAATAAAGCGCTTGAAGGCTACCAGATTACTGTGGGTGACTGAAAAAAACAAAAGCAATTTGTTTTTGGAGCTCCAGAAGCAAAGCAATAACAGATTCAAATAAGAATAAGCCAACACTTCTGAAGACACTCATGAGTAGCATGGAAGAATTCAACTTTAAAGGATAAAGGGAGGTATAAAACTACAGGTTTTAAGATTCATAAGACCTCTTCAATCAATCGTGATTGGCTCCAGAAAGATGATCAGGAAGGATCAAGACCAGTATGGTTGGAAAAAGGGATCAAGGAGTGGTATGGCACACTCAAGAATTCCAAAAGAACAAATTCTCTTCAACCAGCAAGGCTATGGTTGGTGAAAAGGATCAGGGTCACAGATGGACGGATCACAAAAATTTGATTATGGAGGCTCAAAGGATCAAGGGGAAATCACGGATATACCCAGGATGAGGATGAATATGAAGGGGAAGAGGCCATTTGGAACAATCAGATTATGATTACTATGTCGGATGGATCAGATGAGATGCATGCAAAAAGGCAGGGGAGACCCCCTCATTTTATAGGCCAGAGGCCTGTAGACTATTTACAACAGATTTTTACAAATGAGAGCATTTTTTTTTGAGGTTGATGAAGAAGATTGGCAACAGGAACCGCCTGACATGGGAGAGAGAGAAAAAAACAAAGCATGAAAGGGGGAAACCTGCCCGCGTTGAGGACAACGGTGGCAGTGGATGGCAGGCTTGGCTAGCCGCAACCGTGGTTGGTCAAAGGAGTATTGAGGTGGATTTTTGGAGGATCATTGGTCATGCGCGCAACGGAGATGGTTGCACGCAAGCATTGGAAAGCAATTGAGAAGGGTTCCAACGGTTGCAAACAACAATGTTGGTTTGCGGCCATCAGAGATAGGTTGGCAGAGCCAATTGGTCCAATTAGTTGAAGATAGGGTAAAAGAAAGGTGGATGATGGCCATTGCAAGAAGCAATGGCGTCATTGAGGTCAACCTTCCTGTTAGTTTGGTGCAAGGTGGGTCATGGTATTGATCAATTGAGGATTGTTCCCATGACCAATCTCAAACAAATGATCAAAGGACAGGGCTAATCTTGGGGTCTCCAACAACCGCAAGCATCTCTTGCAGTCATTGGTCAATGGTTGTGAGGAAGGGAAGCTTTATGTTGGCGATGAAATTGGTGGTTGATGGCCAATTGGGCGCGCTTGGCCAAAAATGGAGGGGAAGCGTGTGCAAGGGGGGGATGTGAACAGAGAAGGCGGGCATTGGATGACCAAGCAGGGCCTCCTAGACTGCTAGGCCAGGGAAGAGTTGGGAAACTAGGAAGTGAGTGGGTAGCCATAAAGACACAAAGATTTTTTTTGATCAGTGATGGATAAGGGAATGTAAAAAAAAAATCAAAAAAATTTACATAATCTGTGAGGTGTCCCAGATTGGTAACAACACCAAAGCGTTGAAACCTCAAAGTTTTGAAGTGTTGAAGTCTCAGAGCATTGAAGTGTCAAAGTGTCAAAGTGTTGAAGCGTTGAAGCGTCAAAGAGGAACTTAGATTTTAAATGTGTGCCTTTTATGGAGGTTTGACAGTAAGGTAAGGGGTACAATGAAAATGGCCACAAATCAAATAACCAAGTTCAAGGTTGGGGAAGGAAATAATGCAAACAAAAATTGCCACAACTCAATAGCCAGATTTGATGCTGTCTAAAGGATAAGGATTGTGGTTAGTGAAGAAGGGGTTATTGGGGAAGAACTCAGTTTAATGTCACAAGGGCTGCTGAATGCTAGCAGGGCTTGGCACAGAAGGGGCTCTACTCTCAGGAGGCTTGGGGGCAAGGATATTGGAAGTTGCTACAAGGAGAAGAGTAGGACTGAATTGGAGTTAAGGTGCTGAATGACACTTGCTGGGATGGATTCCTAGTAAGAAGTAGTAAACTGATTTCTTGGGGGACAATCAGGAAGAGGAAGAGAAGGGCTGCTTAAATAGACAGGAGGCTGGACTACAACAGAGGTAAAGATGCCTTGGGGCTCAGACTAAATATGTGATGACAAGGGAGCAGTCAAGGTAACAGAGAGGCTGGTCAGGTATGCTACTAAATTGGGGTTAGGCTGCTTATTACATTTGGGCTAGGCTACAGTTTTGGCTGTATAAGTTGGGAATGTACAGTGAGAGGAGGAATTTAAAGTGAGAGGAGGAATTAACAGTGAGAGGATGCAAATTGTACATTGAGTTCATGACACTATGTACTAAGTAGAGAGATTATGTGATAAAATCTGCAAGAGGATGTACTTAAGGATTCACAAAGGATAAACCATAGTGAGTTATATGATAGACAGAGTGAAGAAGGTTAGAGGATATGCAGAACCTGAGAGATTAAGTACGTGAAAGCCCAGGGAGTCTATATGTATAATGCATGAGATTAGACTATATGTAGATATGTAAGGCATGAAGATTCTGAGGATATGTATTTGAAGGAGATATACTGATAAAGTCTCCAGAGCCCTGATGTTGAAGTTCCTGAGGTAAGTAGATTAGACTGAGGTTTTACTGAGGTAGAATGTGTAAGGTGTCAGTATGAAAGCATTTTCTTGATAAAAAATAGCCCTACAAAAGCTGGTTTCAACTTTCATTTCCGTGCTAAATTTTTGAAGTTGGCAGTAGATATCAAGATCTGATATCCTATCTTCAAGTCAGGTTCTCTGTGTGATTTATCACATCTTTGTTTGTTGTATTCCACTGCTTCTTCTACACATTTTTGAGCATGATTATTTTCCAGTTCTATCATTTTCTTAAATTCAAGAGATGTGGGGTGGATGATGGCTAAGTTTTGGTTCAGGGTATTCCTGGGGAGGTTTGGAATCCATCCTATTTCCAGTATGTAAGGGGCTTCTTTGGTAGTATATTGTTTACTGCTATTATATCCCATCTCCAGGGCTGGGAGTAAGCTTACCCAGTCATGTCAATATCCATCTGAGTTCTTTTATTCTAGACCAAAGCTACAAAACCTTCTTAGCATATCTTCCAGGTTCTGCATCATCCTCTCAGCTAATCCATCATTCTGGGTATGGTATGCTGTAGAAAAGGCTCAAGTAGTACCCAGTATATCTTGTAGATTCCTCCAGAATTCAGAAGTGAATTTGGGGTCTCTGTCACTGATTATAATCTTAGGTATACCTACATCAGCTATAATCCTTTTTCAAAATAACAAAGCCACATCCATAGCATTGCCTTCTTTGTGGTTAGGTAAGAAATTTTACTTCTTAGAGTATCTTTCTACTGTAACCAGGACAGAGTTATACAAGTGCCTACCTCCAGGTGTGGGGCCTGTGAAAAAATTCATATTACGGATTTCCCACCTAGTTTTTGGTTCAGAGATCTTTTGTAGGAGTCCAAAACTTTTGCAAGTAGTTTTATTAGATTTTTGGCAAGTCTCACAGCTAACAACATACTTAATAGTTAACTTTTTCCAATCTACACACCAAGCAGGCTGCTTCACTTTCTCTAAGGTCCTTTCAGTGGATAGATGCCCTGATGAACATTTGTCATGGCATTCCTGAAGTATGTGTTGTATATGCTCTTTGTTTCTTAGTATCAACACACTGGAATGTTGGTGTCTGTAGTATAGGAGACCATCCCAAAAGATGAACCTTCCTGCTTTATATGGTTTGAGTAACAAGACTGGTAAACTATTTATTAGGGCTGCTTCTGGGGATTCAAATTCCATAATGGTAATCAGAAGCTTGAGTTCAGGGGAATAGGTCTCTCTTTCTAGACTAAAGAAAGCAGTATCTAATTCACATAGGTGGATCCCCATAATTGGAGGATCTGATGTAAGAAGATTGATGTTTAAAATAGGAAAGATATGCTTATCCTCAGGGTTTTATGCTGGATTGCTAGGGTCATTAGGCAAAGAATTTATACTTAAACTGTCAGCATTCTGGTTTTTAGCTCCAGCTTTATGTACTATAGTCATCTGGACTCTATACTGTTGTATAGCAATTTGCAACCTAAGCATATGTCTATTAGGGGTCTTCATGTTCATGAGAGTTCTTACAGCATTAAAATCTGTAATGACTAGGAAAGTGGTGCCTTCTAAGTAATAGTGCAACTTCTCTAGAGCCCATACTAGAGCCAAGCATTCCATCTGACTAGCTCCATATCTTTTCTCTGTTTCTTTGATCTGTCTAGATATAAAAAGTACTGGTTTCTCCACTGGTTTTTCTTCTTCTATTCTTTCTTGGTGTAAGGCAGGTCCTAAACCTTCCATAAAAGAATCAATTTACAGCTTAAAGGGTTTAGATGAGTCAGGTTGGATTAGTAGAGGAGTGAAGGTCATAGCTTTTTTCAATTCTTCATATTTTTTAACCTCTCATGTGTCATTTCAAAGAGAGTGTTATCATCACAGAAATCTGCATGTCACTTGCTAGCAAGTGCCATCAAAGAGCTTTTTCCCAATGTATGGCCAAGCTCAGGTCAAAATTTATTGAAACTCCAATGCACAGTCACTGACTTTGCACAATGCATGGTGACTGTGCACAATGCACAGTGACTGTGAACAAAATGCACAGCAACTGTGCAGAATGTACAGTGACTGTGAACAATGCACAGCAACTGTGCAGAATGCACAGTGACCATGAACAATGCACATCAACTGTGCACAACGCACATCAACTGTGCACAATGCACAGCAACTGTGCACAATGCACAGAAAATATGCAAAATGAACAGCAACTGTGCACCATGGACAACAACTGTGCACAATGCACAGAAACTGTGCACAATGCACAGCAACTGTGCAAAATGAACAGCAACTGTGAAAAATGCACAACAACTGTGCATTGTGCACAGCAACTGTGTGTTGTGTACCATCATTGTGTATTTTGCACAGTTGTTGTGCATGGTGCAAAGTTGCGGTACATTGTGCACAGTTGCTGTGCATTGTGCCATTCTGCACAGTAACTGTGTGTTGTGCACAGCCATTGTGCATTTTTCACAGCTGCTGTGCATTGTGCACAGTTGTTGTGCATGGTGCACAGTTGCTGTGCATTTTGCATATTTTCTGTGCATTGTGCAAAGTTGCTGTGCATTGTGCACAGTTGCTGTGCATTATGCACAGTTGATGTGCGTTTTGCACAGTTGATGTGCATTGTTCATGGTCACTGTGCATTCTGCACAGTTTCTGTGCATTCTGCACAGTTTCTGTGCATTGTTCACAGTCACTGTACATTCTGCACAGTTGCTGTGCATTTTGTTCACAGTCACTGTGCATTGTGCACAGTCACTCTGCATTGTGCACAGTCACTCTGCATTTTTCACAGTCCCTGTGAACCAAAAACATGTTTGAGAATGAAAATACCTTCAACTGGAGATTGGACAGAGCTTGAACCAGAGCTTCCTTGATGGCACTTGCTAGCAATTGCCACTACTTTTTTTGTGGTGTATTGTTGCATATTTCATACAGAATTTTAGTTAGCATAGCAAACTTTGGGATGTATTTTCTTTAGTAACTGCAAAAAGTAATAAATGATAGAAACTCTGTTTTATTCTGAGGCATGGGTCTTTTCATTACAGCAGCTATCTTTTTCTGGTCAGCAGCTAGAGTTAGAGCAGAGACTATATGCCCCAGAGCTTTGAGTTATCCATATCCAAAGTTGCATTTTTTCATGGAGACTTTCAATCCTGCTTTGGAAATAGTTTGGAGGACTAGTCTTACTTGACTTATATGAGTATCCCAATTATCAGAATGTATGATGACATCATCTATTCAAACCATCATCCATCCTAGTCTGATGTAAGTACCTAGAACTTTATCCATTGTTCTCTGGAACTGTGATGGGGCATTATTTATGCCAAAGGGAATCCTGGGGTACTGATATATTTCTAAATGGCAGATTATTCTTATAAAAGTTCTATTTTCAGGGCTTATAGGTATCTGGTGGAACCATTGAAGCATATCCATAGTAATGATGTATTTTAGTTTAGGAAAATTATGCAGAGCATGATCAATCCCGGGGATGGGATAATAGTCTGCTTGAGTATAGTTATTCAGCATTTTGAAGTCTCCTACCATTCTTGAATTATCATTATTCCAAGCTATGATTACAGGGGTGGTTAAATCTACTTGTTCATTATGCCCAAATTTCCTCAGTAATTGTAGGTTTACAAGTTCTTGGATATGTTCCTCAAGAGCTATTCCAGATTTATGACTAGAGGGATAAGCAGGTCTTCTTAGGTTAGGAGGATAAGGAGGCTTAATAGTCAAGGTAAATACCATTTTATGTCCTTTGATATCACCAATGGGATGATCTCTATTACAGAAAGAATTTTGATTCTCAAAACATACTGTCAATATATCTTTGTTCTTTTCCTCAGAAAGTTTCTCATTCAGTGCTGCTTGAGAGAGATATTCTTGGTTGAATTATTCCAAGTGCTTTTGATAATTAGAAGAGGAAAAGTTAGTCTGGATAGTGCATATATTAAACTTTTTGTCCCAGTTAACATCCACAGGAAATAACTGAAGGAACTAGATGATTTGGATTACAGAAGAAGTGTAAAAGTAGAACCAGACTGTATTGACAAAAGTTAATTAGGAGTAGATCTAAATCAGAAAGGAGGAATTAACAAAGAGAAAACATACCGTAGATCAAGATATAGAAGTATGATCAAGCAGGACTAGTAGAGCTATTCAGAAGGACAGGACAGTAGACTACAAGCCGAAGAGTTAGAAATAAAGAAGAAAAGAAATAAAAAAAAAAGATCAACAAGACAATTCTTTTCTCACCAAATATGAGAAGAAGAACCTAAGAGTCTTTCATAGACTTAGCAATAGAGGTTGTTCTTAGTAGGTTGTAGTTGGTCAGTCAAAGTTGAGTTATAGCGATTTGAGGATGAGATTGGTGGAAGGCAAAAAACAAAGGATAACAGAGCAGAATGGAAAAAGAGAAGAACGAAAATGAAAAAGAAAAAGAAAGGAGAGAGAAGAGTAGTGGAGGAAAAAGGAACGGAAGGAGGAAGAGTTGGAAGATGAAGTTGTGGGAATTTGAGAGTCGGGATCAAGTTAGGAAGGGTGATGAGGGGAAGATAGAAGTAAAAGAAGAATGGAGTCAACTTTGAGAGAGAGAAGTAAGGGTTGGTCGCTCCAACTATCCGTGATAGGTTTGTGACTGTCAGCTGACAGGGACGGATTGAGAAGAGGTTGAGAGGAAGGGAAAATGAATAGAAGAATGAATTCAATTTATTTCAACACGCCCGGATATTTGGTGAGCAAAAGAATTATAGCTTAAAACACGGTTTCAGCAGGTTGAGCAGGGATTGGTAGTTGCTTGGCTTGGTGAGTGAATTGGCTATCATGGCAAAGGAGTTAATGAGTTTGACTAGTATTGATTTTCGTTTTACTTGTTTGCGGGTGAATTTTAGTTTGATATCAAGGTGCTTAGTCTTCGCATTCGACCCAAAGTGTAGCACTTTGTCAAGAAGGCCTTTATTGTCAATATGAAATATCAAGGGATCAGGTGCGAAACCCCAGATTTCTTTAATGAGGTGGCAAAGCCACTGATTCTCTTGTATGCAGTCGGTCATGGCATTCATTTCGGACTCAGTTGAGGACATGGAAATAAGTTTTTGTTTTTTACTATACCATAGCAAGGGACACGTCTTGCAGAAACAGATGCATCCGCTCTGCGATGTCCTATTGTGAAGATCATTTCCCCAAGAGGCATCTGAATAGAATTGTAGTTGACAGGGGTTGTCCACCTTGGGGGCTAAAGTCAGAGATAAGTGAATGGTTCCCTTAAGATATTTCCAGCAGTGTATAACCTCCTTCCAGTGAGAAAGGCCGGGACAATGATTGAAGCAAGAGAGTATGGAGACTGCGGCGGCCAGATCCGGACGAGTCCTGCAGGCAATGTAGTTGAGAATCCCTGTGAAAGTTTGATAATTGATGTTGAGATTGGCAAAGGCGTCTACCTCTTTATTGTTCACAGGGGTCAATTGGACATTAGGAGTAAGGGGAGTAAGAACCGGTCTGCAGTTTTCCAGTCCTAGCAATTAAAGGCCCTTTTTTATCAAGCCGGTTTGAATGAGAGTGCATTTAGAGTTGTACATTTGAATATCCATTCCCAACAGGGAGTCCAGAGGATGAGCTGAGGAGTCCGGAAAGCAAGATAAGAAAAGTGATTGAAAGTTTTCAACGTCACCTGCTACAACAAGGTTGTCAACGTGGAAGAAAAGAGAAGAACAGTTAGAGAGATTAATGAAAACACAGGCATCAGATTCGGACTGGTGATAGCCTATGGAAACCAGCAAATCAACAAGAGTTTCATGCCAGTTGAGCGGAGCTTGACACAGACCGTAAAGAGACCAAGTTAATTGTAGGAAGGGAGCTTTTTGATGCGATTCTTTTGGAGTTTTTATATATAAATCTTCTGAGAGAGGAGCATAAAGAAATGCACTTTTTACATCAAATTGTCTAACAGTTAATTTTTTTTCTAGAGCAAAGATGAGCAGAAGAAGTAGAGATGAAAATTTTCCTGTAGGAGCAAATGTATCACTGAAATTGACTCCGGGAGTTTGCAGAAATCCTTGAATACACAATCTAGCTTTAGTCTTTTCAGGAGTAGATTGAGTAGCTGGTTTGTCTTGGATGGCCCAGGTGGTATTAAGGAAATGATTGGGGGTGCCAAAGAAGTCTTCCCAAACTTCATGATCTTTGATGTTTTGCAGTTTGGTGAGTTTTGCCTGTTTGATTTTATCGGACAATTCTGAAGAAGCAAGATAACTATATTTAACCGGTTTTACGTTTAGAGTTCTGGTGCGTAATACTCTATCCAAAATAACAGGATCAGGAGGAATTTCAGGAGCTTCTATGGCAGCAGGTTCAGGACTATCTTCCATCTCTTCAGACTCAGGGGCTTGAGACGAGGAGACTTCCAGAGATTTGTATTTGGATTCAGGTTCAGAGTCAGGACTGAGAGTGGTAGAGGGATAGCGCTTTGCGACTACAAAGAAATCATTGGATGACAGAGTCACAGATGAATCCTGTTTAGAAAATTCTAGGATTGTGATACTCTTGGTGTCGACAATTTTTCCATTGTCAGCCAGAACACGATAAGATTGGAGCTCTGGATTGTAGCCCAGGAGTTTGCCTTTCAAACCTGGAGGGTCCAGCTTTCCTCGATTTGTTTTTGGTTGTTGTAGGAACGATACTGGATTCCCAATCAGATGAAAGTAAGACAGGGGTAGCGAGCGATGTTTGAACAGTTTGTATGGTGACTTTTTTAATTTAGCAGTTGGTATGTGATTCAAGTTCAGAGTGGATGAAGAGATCAGTTCATGCCACAACAAGGACGGAAATCCAGAATCCAGAATGATAGTTCGTAGAGAATCAAGAATAGTACGGTTGAATCGTTCTGCTAGGCCGTTTTGTTGGGGAGTGTAAGGATCAGCGAGGCAGTGTTTAATGTGATTGATTTGACAGAAATCGGCTATTTTTCCATTAACAAATTCAGATCCCCAATAAGAATGGAGAACACAGGGATAGTAGCCGATTCTTTTTGCCTCAACCTCAATTCAGCGAATCAAGCATTTGGCTATTTCATCCTTTCCTTTCATTGGAAGAGCAGAGCAGAATTGAGAATTAGAGTCAACAACTGTCAAAAAATACTTATGACCAGCGGATGATGTAGGAAGAGGCCCGACTGTATCGAGATGGAGCTCTTCAAAAATCTTGCTGGCTCTAGAACTTCTGTCCTTGAAGGAAGCCCTAGTGATTTTGGCAATGGAGCAAGATTCGCATGGGGATTCTTTTTTAACTAGGATATTAAGCTTGTGACGAATTTGATGGTAGCTAACATGACCCAGCGACTTGTGGAGAATCTTGGAGGATGACAGGAATGAGGATGATTGCAACACTGTTTCCAGTTTGAGGTAAGGAATGTGGTTGACGTAAAATACATTGCATAGATCGCTGGAATTCCTCTGAATAAGAACTCGATTAGGCAGGAAATGAACATGGAAGTTGTCTAAAATAAGGTTGTGTAGTGATAAAAGATTGGCTGTAATATCAGGCACATAGAGAACATCTTTAAGGGAGATGGTTTCAGAACCGGTCCATAAGGTTACTCTGCCTATACCTTTGATTGCCAGGGCACCGGAACCGCTACTTGTGTTTATTGTCCCTTGGTGTTTGTAGTCTATGAAGTCAAAGAATTCCGGTTTAGAGATCATGTGGTTGGAAGAGCCGGAGTCAAGAAAAAATAGCAAGGAGTGAGGTTCTTGAGAGTTAGACATAAAGCTGACATGATCTCCTCCAGATGGTGCAGGGTCTTGGGTCGGAGATGAGGATACAACATCCAGTATTGATGCTTGGGATGATTAGCAAGAGTATTATGCTTGTTGGGCTTGCACTTCATGGAAGAGTCAGTGAACAGAGATAATGAGGAACTATCAGAGGCATTGGCCTTAGACATCTTTTGGTCGTTGAGATGGATACAAAGGTGATCCAAAACGGCATCAGGAGTAATCTCATTTTCGACAGGTGAATGAGTAATCAATTGATGTATACTCTTCATTTTGGGGGTGGATGGAAGCTTGTCAAGAACCATATAGGCTAGAATATCGGTTGGCAGATGGATTCCAATTTCCTGAAGTCGAGTCAGACCGGTCTTGATCTCTGTAATGAATAACTGAATATTAGCCTTGTCAAAGGTTATAGAAGTGAAGCTTTTGTAAATGCGAGCACAATTTGCAGGTTTAGCTGATACAAAATGCTTATGCAATGACTGCCATATGGCCTTGGTGTCTTCTTCATTATTGGTAGTTATGATATTTCAGTTTAAGGCGTGCGACAGCTTTGAGATGATGATTGAAGTGAGAATTGCATTATCATCCGACGGAAGGTTGTCCGTGGAAGCCATGGCGTCTTTAAGTTATGCCAGGTTGAGTAATGCAAGCATTCGTGTCCGCCATATGGTAAAATTGTCCTCTGTGAGTAAAGGAATAGCTTTGATAGTTGATTTGAGAATGGTGGGATTTATGGAGTCCATACTTGCGTCTGGTTTGGTTCGGAGATCATAGTTTGAGGAAGTTCCGGTTTGACTGTTAATCGTGAAGGAACTAGATGATTTGGATTACAGAAGAAGTGTAAAAGTAGAACCAGACTGTATCGACAAAAGTTAATTAGGAGTAGATCTAAATCAGAAAGGAGGAATTAACAAAGAGAAAACATACCGTAGATCAAGATATAGAAGTATGATCAAGCAGGACTAGTAGAGCTATTCAGAAGGACAGGACAGTAGACTACAAGCCAAAGAGTTAGAAATAAAGAAGAAAAGAAATAAAAAAAAGATCAACAAGACAATTCTTTTCTCACCAAATATGAGAAGAAGAACCTAAGAGTCTTTCATAGACTTAGCAATAGAGGTTGTTCTTAGTAGGTTGTAGTTGGTTGGTCAAAGTTGAGTTATAGCGATTTGAGGATGAGATTGGTGGAAGGCGAAAAACAAAGGATAACAGAGCAGAATGGAAAAAGAGAAGAAAGAAAATAAAAAAGAAAAAGAAAGGAGAGAGAAGAGTAGTGGAGGAAAAAGGAACGGAAGGAGGAAAAGTTGGAAGATGAAGTTGTGGGAATTTGAGAGTCGGGATCAAGTTAGGAAGGGTGATGAGGGGAAGATAGAAGTAAAAGAAGAATGGAGTCGACTTTGAGAGAGAGAAGTAAGGGTTGGTCGCTCCAACTATCCGTGATAGGTTTGTGACTGTAAGCTGACAGGGACGGATTGAGAAGAGGTCGAGAGGAAGGGAAAATGAATAGAAGAATGAATTAAATTTATTTCAACAATAACTTCCTTTAATTTGGAGCAAATCAATGCCATATAGACATAAAGCATCATTTCCTATTATCATGTAGTCACATAATCCATTGAGCAATACCACAAATTCCACTTGAATCCTCAAAGATCCTTTAGTATGGTGAAGTATTATAGGAGAAGTCCATACTTCAGTAGCATTCATAGTGTAGTTGCAAGAGCTAAACTTAGGTTTGGGTACGGGCAGAATGTGGTCTTTCCAGTTGGGATTCCATTTGTTCAAGGATTCAGTGCAAACACATGAACAGAAAGCCCCACCATCAAGTAATAACTTTATAGTTTTGCCATTATACAGTCCTGTTGCACAACAATTTTGACCAGTAGTATAACTCTTCCCACTCATAGGTTTAACTGTTAGTGGTTTAAAATCAGTGACATGTCTAGGAATTATGGGAGGGTCCCATTGTTGGGGCAAACTAGAGTCACCATGGATGTTATTGATTTCTATATCTGGAGGAGATCATGTCAGCTTTATGTCTAACTCTTGAGAACCTCACTCCTTGCTATTTTTTCTTGACTCCGGCTCTTCCAACCACATGATCTCTAAACTGGAATTCTTTGACTTCATAGACTACAAACACCAAGGGACAATAAACACAAGTAGCGGTTCCGGTGCCCTGGCAATCAAAGGTATAGGCAGAGTAACCTTATGGACCGGTTCTGAAACCATCTCCCTTAAAGATGTTCTCTATGTGCCTGATATTACAGCCAATCTTTTATCACTACACAACCTTATTTTAGACAACTTCCATGTTCATTTCCTGCCTAATCGAGTTCTTATTCAGAGGAATTCCAGCAATCTATGCAATGGATTTTACGTCAACCACATTCCTTACCTCAAACTGGAAACAGTGTTGCAATCATCCTCATTCCTGTCATCCTCCAAGATTCTCCACAAGTCGCTGGGTCATGTTAGCTACCATCAAATTCGTCACAAGCTTAATATCCTAGTTAAAAAAGAATCCCCATGCGAATCTTGCTCCATTGCCAAAATCACTAGGGCTTCCTTCAAGGACAGAAGTTCTAGAGCCAGCAAGATTTTTGAAGAGCTCCATCTCGATACAGTCGGGCCTCTTCCTACATCATCCGCTGGTCATAAGTATTTTTTGACAGTTGTTGACTCTAATTCTCAATTCTGCTCTGCTCTTCCAATGAAAGGAAAGGATGAAATAGCCAAATGCTTGATTCGCTGAATTGAGGTTGAGGCAAAAAGAATCGGCTACTATCCCTGTGTTCTCCATTCTTATTGGGGATCTGAATTTGTTAATGGAAAAATAGCCAATTTCTGTCAAATCAATCACATTAAACACTGCCTCGCTGATCCTTACACTCCCCAACAAAACGGCCTAGCAGAACAATTCAACCGTACTATTCTTGATTCTCTACGAACTATCATTCTGGATTCTGGATTTCCGTCCTTGTTGTGGCATGAACTGATCTCTTCATCCACTCTGAACTTGAATCACATACCAACTGCTAAATTAAAAAAGTCACCATACGAACTGTTCAAACATCGCTCGCTACCCCTGTCTTACTTTCATCTGATTGGGAATCCAGTATCGTTCCTACAACAACCAAAAACAAATCGAGGAAAGCTGGACCCTCCAGGTTTGAAAGGCAAACTCCTGGGCTACAATCCAGAGCTCCAATCTTATCGTGTTCTGGCTGACAATGGAAAAATTTTCGACACCAAGACTATCACAATCCTAGAATTTTCTAAACAGGATTCATCTGTGACTCTGTCATCCAATGATTTCTTTGTAGTCGCAAAGCGCTATCCCTCTACCACTCTCAGTCCTGACTCTGAACCTTAATCCAAATACAAATCTCTGGAAGTCTCCTCGTCTCAAGCCCCCGAGTCTGAAGAGATGGAAGATAGTCCTGAACCTGCTGCCATAGAAGCTCCTGAAATTCCTGCTGATCCTGTTATTTTGGATAGAGTATTACGCACCAGAACTCTAAACGTAAAACCGGTTAAATATAGTTATCTTGCTTCTTCAGAATTGTCCGATAAAATCAAACAGGCAAAACTCACCGAACTGCAAAACATCAAAGATCATGAAGTTTGGGAAGACTTCTTTGGCACCCCCAATCATTTCCTTAATACCACCTGGGCCATCCAAGACAAACCAGCTACTCAATCTACTCCTGAAAAGACTAAAGCTAGATTGTGTATTCAAGGATTTCTGCAAACTCCCGGAGTCAATTTCAGTGATACATTTGCTCCTACAGGAAAATTTTCATCTCTACTTCTTCTGCTCATCTTTGCTCTAGAAAAAAAATTAACTGTTAGACAATTTGATGTAAAAAGTGCATTTCTTTATGCTCCTCTCTCAGAAGATTTATATATAAAAACTCCAAAAGAATCGCATCAAAAAGCTCCCTTCCTACAATTAACTTGGTCTCTTTACGGTCTGTGTCAAGCTCCGCTCAACTGGCATGAAACTCTTGTTGATTTGCTGGTTTCCATAGGCTATCACCAGTCCGAATCTGATGCCTGTGTTTTCATTAATCTCTCTAACTGTTCTTATCTTTTCTTCCACGTTGACAACCTTGTTGTAGCAGGTGACGTTGAAAACTTTCAATCACTTTTCTTATCTTGCTTTCCGGACTCCTCAGCTCATCCTCTGGACTCCCTGTTGGGAATGGATATTCAAATGTACAACTCTAAATGCACTCTCATTCAAACTGGCTTGATAAAAAAGGGCCTTTAATTGCTAGGACTGGAAAACTGCAGACCGGTTCTTACTCCCCTTACTCCTAATGTCCAATTGACCCCTGTGAACAATAAAGAGGTAGACGCCTTTGCCAATCTCAACATCAATTATCAAACTTTCACGGGGATTCTCAACTACATTGCCTGCAGGACTCGTCCGGATCTGGCCGCCGCAGTCTCCATACTCTCTCGCTTCAATCATTGTCCCGGCCTTTCTCACTGGAAGGAGGTTATACACTGCTGGAAATATCTTAAGGGAACCATTCACTTATCTCTGACTTTAGCCCCCAAGGTGGACAACCCCTGTCAACTACAATTCTATTCAGATGCCTCTTGGGGAAATGATCTTCACGATAGGACATCGCAGAGCGGATGCATCTGTTTCTGCAAGACGTGTCCCTTGCTATGGTATAGTAAAAAACAAAAACTTATTTCCATGTCCTCAACTGAGTCCAAAATGAATGCCATGACCGACTGCATACAAGAGAATCAGTGGCTTTGCCACCTCATTAAAGAACTCTGGGGTTTCGCACCTGATCCCTCGATATTTCATATTGATAATAAAGGCCTTCTTGACAAAGTGCTACACTTTGGGTCAAATGCGAAGACTAAGCACCTTGATATCAAACTAAAATTCACCCGCAAACAAGTAAAACAAAAATCAATACTAGTCAAACTCATTAACTCCTTTGCCATGATAGCCAATTCACTCACCAAGCCAAGCAACTACCAATCCCTGCTCAACCTGCTGAAACCGTGTTTTAAGCTATAATTCTTTTTCTCACCAAATATCCGGGCGTGTTGAAATAAATTGAATTCATTCTTCTATTCATTTTCCCTTCCTCTCAACCTCTTCTCAATCCGTCCCTGTCAGCTGACAGTCACAAACCTATCACGGATAGTTGGAGCGACCAACCCTTACTTCTCTCTCTCAAAGTTGACTCCATTCTTCTTTTACTTCTATCTTCCCCTCATCACCCTTCCTAACTTGATCCCGACTCTCAAATTCCCACAACTTCATCTTCCAACTCTTCCTCCTTCCGTTCCTTTTTCCTCCAATACTCTTCTCTCTCCTTTCTTTTTCTTTTTTATTTTCTTTCTTCTCTTTTTCCATTCTGCTCTGTTATCCTTTGTTTTTTGCCTTCCACCAATCTCATCCTCAAATCGCTATAACTCAACTTCGACCGACCAACTACAACCTACTAAGAACAACCTCTATTGCTAAGTCTATGAAAGACTCTTAGGTTCTTCTTCTCATATTTGGTGAGAAAAGAATTGTCTTGTTGATCTTTTTGTTTTATTTCTTTTCTTCTTTATTTCTAACTCTTTGGCTTGTAGTCTACTGTCCTGTCCTTCTGAATAGCTCTACTAGTCCTGCTTGATCATACTTCTATATCTTGATCTACGGTATGTTTTCTCTTTGTTAATTCCTCCTTTCTGATTTAGATCTACTCCTAATTAACTTTTTTCAATACAGTCTGGTTCTACTTTTACACTTCTTCTGTAATCCAAATCATCTAGTTCCTTCAGTTATTTCCTGTGGATGTTAACTGGGACAAAAAGTTTAATAAATGCACTATCCAGACTAACTTTTCCTCTTCTAATTATCAAAAGCACTTGGAATAATTCAACCAAGAATATCTCTCTCAAGCAGCACTGAATGAGAAACTTTCTGAGGAAAAGAACAAAGATATATTGACAGTATGTTTTGAGAATCAAAATTCTTTCTGTAATAGAGATCATCCCATTGGTGATATCAAAGGACATAAAATGGTATTTACCTTGACTATTAAGCCTCCTTATCCTCCTAACCTAAGAAGACCTGCTTATCCCTCTAGTCATAAATCTGGAATAGCTCTTGAGGAACATATCCAAGAACTTGTAAACCTACAATTACTGAGGAAATTTGGGCATAATGAACAAGTAGATTTAACCACCCCTGTAATCATAGCTTGGAATAATGATAATTCAAGAATGGTAGGAGACTTCAGAATGCTGAATAACTATACTCAAGCAGACTATTATCCCATCCCCGGGATTGATCATGCTCTGCATAATTTTCCTAAACTAAAATACATCACTACTATGGATATGCTTAAATGGTTCCACCAGATACCTATAAGCCCTGAAAATAGAACTTTTATAAGAATAATCTGCCATTTAGAAATATATCAGTACCCCAGGATGCCCTTTGGCATAAATAATGCCCCATCACAGTTCCAGAGAACAATGGATAAAGTTCTAGGTACTTACATCAGACTAGGATGGATGATGGTTTGAATAGATGATGTCATCATACATTCTGATAATTGGGATACTCATATAAGTCAAGTAAGACTAGTCCTCCAAACTATTTCCAAAGCAGGATTGAAAGTCTCCATGAAAAAATGCAACTTTGGATATGGATAACTCAAAGCTCTGGGGCATATAGTCTCTGCTCTAACTCTAGCTGCTGACCAGAAAAAGATAGCTGCTGTAATGAAAAGACCCATGCCTCAGAATAAAACAGAGTTTCTATCATTTATTACTTTTTGCAGTTACTAAAGAAAATACATCCCAAAGTTTGCTATGCTAACTAAAATTCTGTATGAAATATGCAACAATACACCACAAAAAAAGTAGTGGCAATTGCTAGCAAGTGCCATCAAGGAAGCTCTGGTTCAAGCTCTGTCCAATCTCCAGTTGAAGGTATTTTCATTCTCAAACATGTTTTTGGTTCACAGTGACTGTGCACAATGCAGAGTGACTGTGCACAATGCACAGTGACTGTGTGCAATGAACAGAAACTGTGCAAAATCCACAGCAACTGTGCACAATGCCCAGCAACTGTGCACAATGCACAGCAACTGTGTACAATGCACAGCAACTGTGGACAATGCACAGCAACTTTGAACAATGCATAGCAACTGTGCACAATGCACAGGAACTGTGCACAATGCACAGGAACTATGCACAATGCACCGGAACTGTGCACAATGCACAGGAACTGTGCACAATGCACAGGAACTGTGCACAATGCACAGGAACTGTGCACAATGCACAGGAACTGTGCACAATGCACAGCAACTGTGCAAAATGCACAGGAACTGTGCACAATGCACAGCAACTGTGCAAAATGCACAGCAACTGTGCCCAATGCACAGAAACTGTGCACAATGCACAGCAACTGTGCACAATGCACAGCAACTGTGCACAATGCACAGCAACTGTGCACAATGCACAGCAACTGTGCACAATGCACAGCAACTGTGCACAATGCACAGCAACTGTGCAAAATGCACAGCAACTGTGCACAATGCATAGCAACTGTGCACAATGCACAGCAACTGTGCACAATGCACAGCAACTGTGCACAATGCACAGCAACTGTGCACAATGCACAGCAACTGTGCACAATGCACAGCAACTGTGCACAATGCACAGCAACTGTGCACAATGCACAGCAACTGTGCAAAATGCACAGCAACTGTGCACAATGCACAGCAACTGTGCACAATGCACAGCAACTGTGCACCATGCACAGCAACTGTGCACAATGCACAGCAACTGTGCACCATGCACAGCAACTGTGCACAATGCACAGCAACTGTGCACAATGCACAGCAACTGTGCACAATGCACAGCAACTGTGCACAATGCACAGCAACTGTGCACAATGCACAGCAACTGTGCACAATGCACAGCAACTGTGCACAATGCACAGCAACTGTGCACAATGCACAGCAACTGTGCCCAATGCACAGCAACTGGGCACAATGCACAGAAACTGTGCACAATGCACAGCAACTGTGCACAATGCACAGCAACTGTGCACAATGCACAGCAACTGCGCACAATGCACAGCAACTGTGCAAAATGCACAGCAACTGTGCAAAATGCACAGCAACTGTGCACAATGCACAACAACTGTGCAAAATGCACAGCAACTGTGCACCATGCACACCAACTGTGCACCATGCACAGCAACCCTGCACCATGCACAGCAACTGTGCACAATGCATAGCAACTGTGCACAATGCACAGCAACTGTGCACCATGCACATCAACTGTGCACAATGCACAGCAACTGTGCACAATGCACAGCAACTGTGCACAATGCACAGCAACTGTGCACAATGCACAGCAACTGTGCACAATGCACAGCAACTGTGCACAATGCAAAGCAACTGTGCACCATGCACATCAACTGTGCACAATGCACAGCAACTGTGCACAATGCACAGCAACTGTGCACAATGCACAGCAACTGTGCACAATGCACAGCAACTGTGCACAATGCACAGCAACTGTGCACAATGCACAGCAACTGTGCACAATGCACAGCAACTGTGCACAATGCACAGCAACTGTGCACAATGCACAGCAACTGTGCACAATGCACAGCAACTGTGCACAATGCACAGCAACTGTGCACAATGCACAGCAACTGTGCACAATGCACAGCAACTGTGCATTGGAGCTTGGATATTATTGTGCACAGTCACTGTGCATTGTGCATTGGAGCTTGGATAAATATTGTGCACAGTTGCTGTGCATTGTGCACAGTTTCTATTCATTGTGCAGATTTTCTGTGCATTGTGCAGGGTTGCTGTGCATTGTGCACAGTTGCTGTGCATTGTACAAAGTTGCAGTGCATTGTGCACAGTTGCTCTGAATTTTGCACAGTTGCTGTGCATTTTGCTCAGTGGCTGTGCATTTTGCAAAGTGGCTGTGCATTGTGCACTCTTGCTGTGTATTGTGCACAGTTGCTATGCATTTTGAACAGAAGTCACTATGCATTGTGAACAGTTGCTCTGCATCATGCACAGTTGCTCTTTATTGGGCACAGTTGCTGTGCATGGTGCACCGTTGCTGTGCATTGTGCACCGTTGCTGTGCATTGTGCACCGTTGCTGTGCATTGTGCACCGTTTCTGTGCATTTTGCACAGTTCCTTTGCATTGTGCACAGTTGCTGTGCATTGTGCACAGTTGCTGTGCATTGTGCACAGTTGCTGTGCATTGTGCACAGTTGCTGTGCATTGTGCACAGTTGCTGTGCATTGTGCACAGTTACTGTGGGTTTTGCACAGTTGCTGTGCATTGTGCACAGCTTCTGTGCGTTTTGCACAGTTGCTATTCCTTGTGCACAGTTTCTGTGCCTTGTGCACAGTTGCTGTGCAATTTGACTGTTGCTGTGTATTGTGAACAGTTGCTGTTTGTTGTGCACAGTTTCTGTGTGTTGTGCACAGTTGCTTTGCATTGTGCACAGTGACTGTGCATTGTGCACAGTTACTATGCATTGTTCATAGTCACTGTACATTGTACACAGTCAATTTGCATTGTGCACAGTCAGTGACTGTGCACTAGAGCATTGATAAATTTTGACCTGAGCTTGGTAGGAGCTTGACCTGAGATTGGCCATACATTGGGCAAGAGCTCTTTGATGGCACTTGCTAGCAAGTGACATGCCAATTTCTGTGGTGGTAATTTATCAAGTATTTTTTCCAAGCTTTATGTTGTCTTAATAGAGCTTGAAAATTGATACACCTCTCAAGATCTTCTTGTTCAAGGAGTTTATCTAGTTGTTTACAGACAGAAGAGATATTAAGTTTTTCAGCTTGATTTAAAGCTTCCTAACCAGTTGGTTCATAATTTTTAATGTATCCTTCTTTTCTTATTTTTAAAAGGTTTAAATAATATATTATTAATTCTGAATTGGACTTTAAATCCAATTAAGAAGAAATTAATGATGAATCAGGGTTGAATAAGTCAGATAAATTATCTTTGATTAATTTTTTATGAAATGTCTGGTCCAAGGTATTAAATATAATATGATGGAATATTTCCTGGCCAAAACCCCAATTTTCAGCCTCCTGGATTCCAACAACCTTTCTATCCCTTAGCTACCAGAGGTTATAGAATAAATAATAAATATATTATTCAATAAATGCATCAAAAATCCTTAAAATATTTGGATAAAGCTATTGCAAGTTTGATTGGTTTGGTTATGATTCAATATAATTAATCAATATTAACGAATTGATTACTAAATATTTTAATAGAGGGGCCACAATAATATTGGGCATTTTAAACACCTCTCTTCAGGGAATTTACTTTGAAATCACGTATACCTGGTTACTTTGGAACCTTTAATTTATATTCTTAAAGGAGATATTGCCCAAGGATAATATATATATAAAATATATGGTGGAGTGGCAGGGACTTGTAAACAAGCTGCCACGACAGAAAAAGGATAATAAGACTCATTGGTATATTATTGGGTCCTTTAGGTACCTTTTTGGGACATGTACTGATGGGTTAAACCTATTACTGGGGTTAGAAAGGTTGTTGAGCAGTTTAAATTGATAAAAAGGGTTTGGGGACGGATATTATTAATCAGACTAAAGTCATATATCACTTACCCATCTCTTATAAGTATTTGATTACCTTGGCACGGTGTCTGGATGTAAATAAAACTGAGTCTCTGGGTATCAATATACTCAAAAGAGCTCTATATTTATAGCCTTTTGAGTCGCAATTCTGTCCTTCTGAGGTATACAGGGGCTCAAAGGGACTGGTGCTAAGGCTAGCAGGGTGAAAATTAGTAGCCTTTCACGTGTTCTTGGTGATGTAGCAGGGGTAACATCTAATTCCAAAGGGTATGGGAATTATTCTAACTTTTGATTGATGTTTAGACGTGTGAATAACACTGATCTATCCACATGATTATTGTTTAATTAACTATCCTGATTAAATGTTCCCAGGATGTTAATAATTTTTCTTAGTAGAAATTCCTAAGGGTAATCTGAAGTCAGGTGGGTTTTCATTATTTATTAGCCGATGGGAGTAAAATCATGATGTTGATTTTGCTCTTTATTTTCAAAATTCTTTTGATTTACTTGAAATAATTAATTAAAAATATAAGCTATGAGAATACATGTAATAATTTGACATAATCACTTTCCTTAGTATGTCATGGACATACTGATGTCTTGAAGTTCTCACAATTATATATATAAAGTATTTTAAGATATTTTATGAATAGTAGTTATCTTATTTTGGACATATTTGGTATTTTTTATTATATTATATAAAAAATATGTAGAAAGTTTATTTAAGTATTTTTATATAATTTTATGTATTTTTAGACTATCTAATATCCAAGGTGACATTAATTGAATATGTAGTATGTCCCTGTCTTGGTTGTAGCACCTTTACATGGTGCCTGGGCTTTTCAAGCCGCCTGTCACTCTGTCAGCCTGTAGTCCCACAGCTGCATACTTGTCAGATGCCCGGGGCTGTGTACACAACTTTTCAGGGTACGCGGACAAGGTGGCAGTGCTGCTGCTCAGCCGTGCGCAGATTTGTTGGTTGCCGCCGCTGTGTGCGGGAATCGTGAAAAATCACATTTCTTCCCATAACTCCTCCAAATAACAGAATTCTAGGATTCTGTAACAAAACTCACGGTGAAACGTATACGTGAGGTTTTATGTGAAATATTGAAATGGCCAAAATCCCAAGGCTGTGTCTCTTTCCCAATTTTCATAAATTATTTAAAAATATAAGCAGTAGGAATTTGAGGTAGATTTCAGTCAGTGAACCTACCTTAATTTCCATGTGGAATCAGAATTTGAGATAATATTTTTAATATTATTTCTCCTTTAATAAGATTTTTCTTTATTCATGTTATTTTGTTACTTTTGCAGCTTTTTCTGAAATAGTAGTAATCTGAAAAAAATCAAGCTTGTTCCTATTCCCCTCCTCCAAAAACAGTAAAATCACAAATTGAATGCATAAAACTTCAATTTGAAACGGAGAATTGGGATTGTGAACTGGCTATGGATTTTCAAAAGTGGAAAGGTGAGAGTTTGAATCATCAACAAAAGTTGGGTGCTGAGTGGCAACTGAAACAGGCTGAGCTGCAGTTTCACAAAGAGGAAAAGGAGAAGGATGTACAGGAAGAGCAACTTGAAAAGGAGAGGGAAAGGCGAGCCATGGAAAAAAATACAGGTTATTGGTAGCCATGGCATGTATTGGTAGAAGTAGAACTGTGTATTAAATAAAGTAAAGTACTCAATTGCTTGGCTTTAAAATACATTTACTTTTATAAAAATTTTAAAAATAAAAAAAATATTTGTGATTGCAACAACGTTTGAGAGTATTTTTAAAACTGCCAATGAAAAAATCTGTTTTGTTTTTATTTTTACTTTTTTTCCTAAGGTATATTTTGCCACTGGCCAAGTCCTTGCTATTGCTTTGAGTGGTTTTGTTAATTTTCATGGACATGGCCATCCTGGTATTATTGGAAAACTCCACAGCAGGAAAAGTAAAGTGCTTGTACTTGTTTGCTGCCCAAACCATTTTGAAAATGCATTTTTTTTTTGAAATCAATCCCAAAACCCAAGTCAGGGAACACAAATTGGCAATTGGGTACTTGATATTCATTTTTGTTGTTGATAATTTTTCCATTCGATTTTTGGTTGGGACCACCAGTCAAAAGGAATAGGAGGAGACATCACCTTTTTCAATATGGGGAGAGTTGTAGAAGGAGTCTGAGGTGAAGGTGATGTGAGGGGAGCAGTCAAAAGTAGTGAGGCAAGATCCAAATTCCAATGAGAAGAAGGATGTGATATTTTTTTCCATCATATCTTCAGGGGTGGAATAAAATGCAAGTTTGGTCAATTTTAAAAACATTGGGCCCAATATTGGAGTGAAGTTGTCTGTCAGCTTGCTACTTGTGCAGAGAAACTTGTAAAATTAAATTAAGAAATAATAAAAATCAAAAATGAGTTGGAAATCCTAAAATATTATTAGGAATTTGGATTTCTCACCCAAAATAAGAAAGGTTCACTCACTGACCCCACCCTTGAATTCCAACTCCTTATATTTTTAAAAATAATTAAAAGAGAAGTTACCAAAAAGCCACAGTATGACTATGGAACCTTTTTGCCATTTTAATATTTCAGAGGTGATGCCACATATAGGTTTCACACCTAAAATTCAATCAGAATTGAGGTGTTGTGTATATTTTAGGAGTTACAGGCGGATTTGAATTTTGTCACAATTCCTGCGCGCAGCCCGGTATCCATACAGCAAGGGTACACACACCTGAAAATCAATATGTAGGCACCTGTCAAGAAACCCGCATGCAATATACTGCTGGCGGTGGATGATGGATTCCTGCACACAGCTGTCAAGCAGGTGCGCCTCAGAAACAAGTGCACCATTCCTGACAGCCAGGTACTGCATGAACATGCTACAACCTGCATGCATACATCATGTATATATAATACCCTGACTGATGGATACAGGAATGTCTGAAACCTTGGAATATTGAATAAAAATGTGAAATTCAAAGTATAAAACAAATAAATCATGGGAAATAATAATAATGGTTGTCACTTATGTTAGATTACATAATTTCCATGAGCATGTTCATTGACTGGTATGTGCCACCCACATCATAGAATTCTGGGATAAGTACACCTCTTCTGGGGTTATCAGAAAAATAGCTATGAATTGACCACTCCCTACTCACAAGCGCGCTAAGCTCAATTGGTAAGAGGATCACTCATATATATAAAGAGAGTCTGAGATTGTTGGTTCAAATCCCACAGTTTTCATTTGTTTTCATATGAATTCTGAAAACATAAAGGATAATTTCAAATATTTATGAACCACAAAACATATCAAGAAGTACACCTTAAAAGTATTAAAAATTACCAACATGTGACGGAGATGGTGTAGAATCTACAAATAACCACTTCTGCTGATTTCACTCAAAATAAAATAATACAAAGTAAAGAAATACGCCAGAACATTAAAAATAAAAGATTAACATTTAAACAGTTTCTGACAGTTATTTCATATAGAAATGCAACATGGGCAGGGGTAGCTGATTGACAGTACTGAGAATACGTGCCAAACTAGACCTAGCCAGCCTTCTAACCTTAGCCCACTAGCACAACCTTCTCTACGTGCCCTGAGAATTTTGGAGTTCCTGCTTAAATTAGTAGGTTATATCCCCCTTGCTTTGAGGCATAAGTGCTGTGAGACAGCCACTCCACCCATTCCACTGGAGTAAACCCCTTTTGAGTAAATCAATTAGGACCTCATTTTCCCAAGTTCTTTAAATTGTTTAAAAGAGACCCTTGAAGAGAGGTTGTTTCAATAAACATCCCCTTTTTTGTGTAAAATATGGCCCCTCTTGAGAAATATATTTAAACCATTTTTGACCAAACTAAACTCCAAACTTTTCACTTGCTTTTAATCAATATTTTTGAGCATTTTACATGTTTTCTTGTAATTATTGTTCTTCCAAAACCAATTTAACTTTTTTTAGCCAAAGGACTGCAAAGTTCCATGAATAAGTAACCTGAAATTTCTAGACCTAAGGTTCAAAAACAATACTTTTTAGGGGAGGATTTGACAGGATCTTTCTTCAAATATTGTCCAAATAGTTCAGAAGAGTGAATTTATTTTTGCCATCCAACTGCCCACATTTTCCCATCCCAAGATCTTGAGGGACCCATGGTTTGATAATTTTTTTGGATTGGTGAACAAATGTTGTGACTGTGTCAATGTCCTTCTTCTCTTGCTCAGAGAGTTCATTCAAAGGGACAAATTCAATTATTGTAACCATAGCCTCATGATCCAATTGATCTTTAACATATACTTTTGCATAGCTGAAGAAATGGAATGGTTTGATCTTCTGTTTGGCCTTTTCCAACTCTTCAGGGGAGTTTTTTTGACTTTTCTTGAAAATGGAAGGATAAAGATCCAAAGGACGTAGTTTGCCTGAAGACCAAACAAACTTTTCATTAATTTTTTCCTCCGTCACTTCCAATGCAATTTCAGAATCCCACATTTGAGACCTCCTTCTCTAGAAAGCCCTTTTCTTTCCACTTCTCTGTTTCTTCTTCAAAATATCTCCCTCCATCTTTCTCCCTCCCAACCGTATACTTTTATTGGGGTGAGGATTAAGATGGGAATCAATTTTTTATCTAAACTTTTGAGTTTGGCTGGAGAAGAATGGGCCTTCAAGAAACAGTCGTCGAAGGGGTGGAATGAAGTATTTAATTGCATTGAATCAAGAAAATAAAATTCATTAGTCAGGTATAATCAACATAGATGATGAAAAACATAAAAAATAACAAAACATTATTGGTGAAATGTCCTACAAAAAAATTTAAAAAAAGAGGGTCAGTCCCCTTGTAAATAATGAGGCTGGGGGAGAAGGAGCTTCAATCCATTGATTGATTGGTCAGGAGGAGGAGGAGGAGGTGGAGGCGTCATCAATCTAAAAATTGATTTTCAATTGATTGCAAATCATTTGACCAATCCATTTTTGATAAATAAACCAATAAATTGCAAATCCTTTGGTCAATTGATTTGCCATTGATCAACCGATTGATTGCAAATCAATTGGTTGATCAATTAGCAATTGATTTACCAATTGATAGAAAATCAATTGACCAATCAATTGGTTGATTGGGATGGAGGGAGCGGTAAAGGAGGAGAAGGAGGAGTGTTTTAGCTTACCTAGAGGATTGAGCACGGAGGAAGGGGGGTGTCCTAAATATGAAACAAACAGAAAATGAGAAACAGATGAGGAGGAGGAAGAATATGTTGGGGGGGAGCTTACCAGGGTTTCTGACCAAAGGAGAAGGGGAGGGGTCCTAAAGTGATGGAATGAGGAGGAGGTTGATGGTGAGGTGGATGGTGGATGTTGATGTTGGGGGTGGATGGTGAGGTGGAGGTGGATTGTGAGGTGGATGGTGGATTTTGAGGTGGAGGTGGATGGTGAGGTGTAGTAAGTGTTGGAAGCGAGGGAGTTGGCCAGCGGTTTGGAAGTTTTGGTTCTGTTTTTTGTCCAAGTACACCAAAAATAAAATAAAATAAAATAAAATAAAATAAAATAAAATAAAATAAAATAAAATAAAATAAAATAAAATAAAATAAAATAAAATAAAATAAAATAAAATAAAATAAAATAAAATAAAATAAAATAAAATAAAATAAAATAAAATAAAATAAAATAAAATAAAATAAAATAAAATAAAATAAAATAAAATAAAATAAAATAAAATAAAATAAAATAAAATAAAATAAAATAAAATAAAATAAAATAAAATAAAATAAAATAAAATAAAATAAAATAAAATAAAATAAAATAAAATAAAATAAAATAAAATAAAATAAAATAAAATAAAATAAAATAAAATAAAATAAAATAAAATAAAATAAAATAAAATAAAATAAAATAAAATAAAATAAAATAAAATGAAATAAAGTAAAGTAAAGTAAACTAAAATAAAAGGAAAGAAAAGAAAAGAAAAGAAAAGAAAAGAAAAGAAAAGAAAAGAAAAGAAAAGAAAAGAAAAGAAAAGAAAAGAAAAGAAAAGAAAAGAAAAGAAAAGAAAAGAAAAGAAAAGAAAAGAAAAGAAAAGAAAAGAAAAGAAAAGAAAAGAAAAGAAAAGAAAAGAAAAGAAAAGAAAAGAAAAGAAAAGAAAGAAAAGAAAAGAAAAGAAAAGAAAAGAAAAGAAAAGAAAAGAAAAGAAAAGAAAAGAAAAGAAAAGAAAAGAAAAGAAAAGAAAAGAAAAGAAAAGAAAAGAAAAGAAAAGAAAAGAAAAGAAAAGAAAAGAAAAGAAAAGAAAAGAAAAGAAAAGAAAAGAAAAGAAAAGAAAAGAAAAGAAAAGAAAAGAAAAGAAAAGAAAAGAAAAGAAAAGAAAAGAAAAGAAAAGAAAAGAAAAGAAAAGAAAAGAAAAGAAAAGAAAAGAAAAGAAAAAAAGAAAAGAAAAGAAAAGAAAAGAAAAGAAAAGAAAAGAAAAGAAAAGAAAAGAAAAGAAAAGAAAAGAAAAGAAAAGAAAAGAAAAGAAAAGAAAAGAAAAGAAAATAAAAGAAAATAAAATAAAATAAAATAAAATAAAAGAAAAGAAAAGTAAAGTAAAGAAAAGAAAAGAAAAGAAAAGAAAAGAAAAGAAAAGAAAAGAAAAGACAAGAAAAAAAACAAAATAAAAGAAAATAAAAGAAAACAAAACAAAAGAAAAGAAAAAAAAAAGGAAAAGAAAACAAAAAAGGAAAAGAAAAGAAAACAAAAAAAGGAAAAGAAAAGAAAAAAGAAAAAGAAAAGAAAAAAGAAAGAAAAAAAAGAAACGGAGTCAGCCTAAAATTTTTTGTTCAACCACCAAATTAAAAAAATTCAGTGTGATTTACCTATTTAAAAACCAAATGCTACTCATAAAAGTGAGCAAGTGTGAGGGGTAGAATCTTCTCTCTCATGGAAGAAGATGAGGGACCATATGAGGCAGGGATGAATTGAGGAGGATCAGGAATATTGTCTTCAAATATTTTGTCCCAATCATGTTTGATGTTGGCCAGAAGGTTGTGAAGGATTAAACAAGTGATAATCCAGTTGATTAGTATCTTTGTGTCTTTGGAATTTTGAAGCTGGTTTTGAAATTCCAGTAAGCTGGCTCATCTTCCTTTCAGGATTTGTATGGCATGCTCAATCCAAACTGGGGATTGGGAAAGATGATGGTTGAAATCAGTTTTGGCTTTATTTTTGGATGAAACATTTCATTATTCTGGAACAACATATTTCTGGCCAGAATTAGCTGAATTGGCCATAAGTTATTGATCTTGGTCAAAGAAGTTCTCTGGTTGTTGGGAAATCCGCATCCAATTGAAAACATATGAATCTTGAAAAGAACCTGGAAGGAAAGCATGGAGGGATATGAAATTCTTGTTGTTATCAAAAACAAGTTTTAGTGCCACTGATTATTTATACAAACAGACAAAAAATATTTGGTCAGTATTTTATGAAAGGCTTTGGAACAGAAATCTATTGATTGCCTTTGTTCCAACTAAAATAGTGGTTGCCATCTAGCTTGGTTTTTTGAATCAAGGGGAGAGTGGTTCCATAAAAAAAAATATAACCAGGAAAGCTTTCAGTCTGCATTACTTGAGATATCTCCTTGCGTTCTTCTTTGGTTGGCCAACAAAGGACTGAGAAAAAGAAAGATAGGATAGCAATCCTGAATCTTTTGCTGTATAAGTCAATGGATCCACAACTGACCAAGAATTTATTTTCTAATCAATTGATTTCTGCTCCATTTCAATTTGATCCCAATCTACAAAGAGAAATGGCCAGTTGGATAGCTGGATAAAGTTGAGGATTCCAAGAATTTTTCTGGAAGATGTGGTGGTCTTCAATCATCTCCAAAGTTTTCATGAACAAAGGCAATCAAGTTTGGAAACATTTCTGCTAGCTTAAGTCATGGAGGAGATGAACTTGTTGTGGAGAGTTTGTCTTCTTGGAAAAATGTATTGCTTTTTCAATAGAAAATTCAAAGCTAACCAAGTTGATTCCAAATCTGAGTTTAAATCAGATTCTGAATCAGAGTCAAATAATAAAAAAAATTCAGTCAGAATTTTTGCATTTTCAACTTGCTTCTGGGAAGTTTGATTGGACATGTTGAGAAAGAGGGTGATTTGATATGGCCTGATGAGATGATGATGGTGTGTGTGTGTGAAGTGATGGAGATGTAAAGCAATCAAGATGAGATGTGTGTGATGTGATGGATATGGGATTGGTATGGATTTGCTGAGGTGGAGATGTGGATGGGTGTTTTGCATGCAATGGATGGTGGATGGATGATAATGATGGGTTTGATTTTTGAAGAACCATCTTGAAATTCACCAGTGAGCGGTGTTAAAACAAGACAGAGGTGGACTCCCAAGTTTTCCCTAAGTTCTTGAGGTGTTAAAACAAGAGAGAGGTGGACTCCCAAGTTTTCCCTAAGTTCTTGATTTGATGGTCCTAGCGTCTGTAAGGATAATGATGCTCCCTTTTAAAGAGAGAGAGAGAGGGAGATGAATTTCCTTCCTTTCCTTTCCTTTCTGTACTGTAAGCCATGATATAATCTATATAATGCTATATTGGACCTCCAAGCTGGGGTTGAGAGCGCAGACTTTATGCCTGCCCACACTCTAAACCCTAACCTAAGTCCAAGTGCAATGACAGCCCAACAAAAAATAGAAAAGAAACCCTAAAAACCAGAAACCTAGCCTACCCTTAACCCTTTCCCATGACGCAACCACCCTCAAGCCCACCTACCATTACACAAACCCAGTTCCTCCTTCTCATGACGCAGCCCTTGGCTGCACCCTACTTGGAGCCCCCACGTTGTCCGTATCCACCTGGCGCGCTGCGTGATTTCCTTCCCCGCTCCTATAGCCCCAATTGCCCTGCTCTACATTCCCAAACTAGTTGCCCGCAAACCTGCTTGGGCCGGCTCCATTCTTGGGTGTCCAATGTCTAATTGGGCCAGGATCCGCCACACCCTGTCAGCTTGCTACTATTGCAGAGCAAGCTGCAAAAGTAACTAAAATAACATAAAAATGATAATAATACAACTAACCTAAGAAGGAGTGGCAAAACCATAAATATTATTAAAGAAATGGGTTCTGCATCCAAAATTAGGTAGGGTCACTCACTGACCCCACCCTTGAAATCCAACTCCTTATATTTTTAAATAATTAAGGAAAAAAGAACCAAAATACTACGGCTCCAGTATTGAGCCTTTTGGCCACTTGAATATTTCACACACATTGTCACGTATAGGTTTCACACCTAAAATTCAGTCAGAATTGAGGTGTTGTGTATATTTTAGGAGTTACGGGCGGAAATGTGTTTTGTCACAATTCCCACACGCTGCTGCGGCAGCCACAGCACCCGCGCGCAGCTGAGATACAGCCATTTCAACCCTTCAAGGTTGTGTATGCAGCACCGGGCCTCTGACAAGTACGCAGCCGCGGGACTACGGGCTGACATAGTGACAGGCGGGCCGGGTACCGCGTAAACAGGCTACAACATACATGGGAACTTGTTACATATGTAATAAAGGTTCCCATGGATAGTAGACTGTCTAAATATACATAATATTATATAAAAATACCTAAATAATCCTTACACGTATTTTTTATTTAATATAATGCAAAGAATCAAGAATGTCGAAAATAAGACAATGACAGCTGCAAAAAATATATTAAAATACTTTAATATACTTTTATGAAAATTACTATACATCAACATCTTTGTGACAAACTAAGGAAAATAATGATGTAATAATATTACATGAATTCCCATGACTTATATTTTTAAGTAATTATCTTAACAAATCAACTGGAACTTGTAGATAAAGAGTAAAAACAATATTATGACTTTTACTCCAGTTATATGATACATAATGAGAACTTACCTGACATCAAAATGTCCGTAGAGATGTCTAATAATATAATTATTATATGACTGGGAACATATACTAAGGATAATTAATTAAATAATACATAAATAGGACAGATTAGTGTTATTCACACGTCCTAATGTCCATTATAAGGTAGAATAATTCCCATACCCTAAGGAATTAGATGCTACCCGGGCTATAGCACCAAGGGCACATAACAGGCTACCCCTGGTTACCCTGCTAGCCTTAGTGTCCGTCCCTTTGAGCACCTAAACCCCCAGAAGGACCATATTGGGACTCCAAAAAACTATAAATACAGAGCTCTTTTGAGGATGTTGATGGGAAGAGAACCAGTAATATTCATATCCAGACGCCATGCCAAGGTAATCAAATACTTATAAGAGATAAGTAAGTGATTTATGGCAATGTCTGATCATTAATATCTGTCTTCAAACCTCTTTTTATTAATTAAAACTGCTGAACAACCTTATAACCCCAGTATACAGGTTTTAACCCATCAGTAAACTTCCCAAACAGATACCCAAAGGATTTAATAATATACCAGTGAGTCTTATTCTCCTCTCTCTGTTGTGGTAGCTTGGCTAAAAGGCACTACCACTCCATTGTGTATTTTATATACATATTATCTTTGGGTATAATAATCTTTAAACTAAAGAACCCAAAGTAACCAGGACTACGTTTTTTCATACTGAAATCCCTGAAGAGAGGTGTTAAAGATTCCCAATATAATTGTGTCCCCTCTATAAATATTTAATAATCAATTTTTATTCAAAACAATAAACAATAACCAAACCATTTAAACTTGCAATAAGCTACGGATTTTTGCTGCACTTATTAAATAATATATTTATTATTTACAATATCACCTCTGGTAGCTAAAGGATAGCAAGGGTCTTGGCATCCAGGAGGCTGACAATTGGGGGTCTGGCTGGGAAATATTCCATTTTATTATATTTATTACCTTGGACCAGACATTTTCACAAAAAAATAAAATCAAAGATAAATTTATCTGACCTTATAACTGTCATTTATTATCAAATTCTTTGGCAGTGGATTTATAAACCAATGCAGAATTAATAATCTATTATCTAAATCTTTTAAATATAAGAAAAGAAGCATAAACTAAAAATTATAAACCTACCGGTTGGAAATCTTTAACTCCAGCTGAGCAACTTAATATTTCTTCTGCACGCAAACACCTAGATAAACTCCTTGAACAAGAAGATCTTGAAAGGCGTATCAACTTTCAGGCTCTATTAAGAAAACATAAAGCTTGGAAAAAATACCGCATAAATTAATTTTCGAAATATAAAAGTAAGTACACAACTTGCATCACAATTTATTTTTAAAATAATATTAATATATTTTATTAAACCAATAAAATACACCTTTTTTACCAGTGAACCCTCCTGTACCAGAAACCACCGCCACTGAAGTGGATCTATTAGATCAGGAAGTCCCAGACATCTCTGGACGCCCTGAAAATATTGATTGGACGGGTGAAGACCTCATTGGAACCCACCAAGACCCCATAGGATTACCTACTAGAGATCAATTCAACCCCAATAAGGTCTTAGTACCTTTGAATATCAATTTAAGTGAGTTTTGAAACAAAACTTATTTTTACGGATTTTTTTCTGTAAAACACTTATAAAAATATTATTCTGAAAATGATCAGACGTAACACAAGAGCCTCAGGAAGAATTCCCTCCTATGGATCTTTGCCAACAGCTCTCAGTAACTGTGAGACCACCAGTAAGGACAACAATGAAGGGATTAGAACCCGTGAATCAAATGTTGATGAACAAGGAGCAGCACCAACCACTTCTGCCCTCTCCCAACCTAGAGCCGGAGAAAGTAGCAGAATCAAGCAACCCTCCTTTACAAGAAGATTCCCTGCAGCCACCCCAGCAGAATCTGGCCAAGGAGTCCAGGATCAAAGACCTAGTCAAAGAGCACGTGAAATATTGGGAAGAATTCAAAGAAGCCCAAGCCAAGGAGGACATGGTATCCATGAAAAAGATAATCTCCCAGGCAAAAGCCACCCAGATAGCTCTTCAGAAACTGATTCCAAGGAAAGAGGTAGAATCCCACGTAGAAAAGTGGAATCCGTGGGATCAATTAGCCCAACTGAAAGGCAAAGGATCAGGAAAGAAGAGATCCTCTTCCCATCCCAAGCCAAAGGGAAAGAAAGACTGGGACCAGATAACATCACTAGCTCAAAAGTGGAAAAAGGTTTACAACAATTAGCCTCTAACTCTGATACCAAACAGACCTCTGATTTAATTACTTCCTTTTCTAATGATATGCGTCATAATTTTGAAATTTTTTGTGAAAATTTGGACGGGGTTTACACCCAAATGGATAAATTAACCTCAGTAGTAGCCAAATTGATTAATAACCAAACAAAGACGGTAGGAATGGAAGAGATTAAAGAAAACACATAGCATTTATTGGAGACAATTAATCAAGGTAGGATCAAACAAACTCAAACAGTTGAGAATATGTTATCCGGAATACAAGAAGATTTTATTATGTCTTTCCATCCCTTAAAAGAAGAATTGGCAACCACCACTAACAGTTCTATTCTATCCCTTAGGGAAAAATTGGATGTGCTCAATAACAAAGTGGACCTGCAACTTAATCTGATCAAAAATGATCTTAGAGACTTAAAAGTCTGTCTGACCAACCCCTTGGGGAGTACTACAGAGGAACCAAAGCCTCCCAGACAAACTACTACTCCTTATGCACCACCCTTATTAGGAATGCATAGGAGTGACACCTTCAGGCCTTGTCCTACTCCTGAGATGGAGCAAGCCCTCAAACTGTTACCACCTATCTCTGAATGGCTCAAGTTCTCTGGAGAAGGAGAATACAATCATATAAATTTTATTAAATTTATTGATTACACCATTAACTCTTATGACTTACCAGAAGCTATAGCTGTAGTCCGGTTACCCAGACTATTTTAAGGAGTAGCATTGGACTGGTTTATCAGTAAGAGAGAAGAAGTAGGATCCTTACCATTGAATTCTTGAAAACTTCTGATCAAAGAACAATTTGGTTCTAGAATGTGGAAAAGGAAAATGATGAAAAATATTGAAAATTTCTCATTTGACCCCTCCAAGGACAAACCTCACGAATGGTGCTTGGAACAGAAGAAAAGATTGGATTGCTTCTATCCAGATGCTGATAAAGAGGAAGTAAATGAAAGACTTCTCAACCTGTGTCATGGCAATCTTAACCATAGCGTAACATGTAGGATGAGCATGGATGCGGACTTGCCTACTCTAATCAATTTGTTAGAAAAAGTAATAGACATGAATGGGTCGGACAAGAAAGATCCTTCTAGACCCAAAGAGAACTATACTGTTAACAAAACCAGAGAAAAAACTCCTCTGATAAATGCCTCTGACAATAAGAAACCTAATGAGAATAGGGAGAAAGAGAGGACGCCTCCAACTTGTTGGAATTGTAACAAGACTGGGAATATGAGACAAGACTTTCCATTACCAAGAAGGAAGATAGCAGTCTTGGAAGGAGAACAGGAGGTTGAAGAGAATCAGAAATATGAAGATATAGCTGATACTGAAGGATCTCTTTCTGAATGTGAATTGATCTTTACCAACCCTGTTAATGTTATAGAAGGGGATATAGGTACTTCTGCAGAGATCAATAACATTCATGGCGATTCTAGCCTACCCCAACCATGGGATCCTGCTATAATTCCTAGACACATTATGGATGTCAAACCATTAACAGTTAAACCTATGAGTGGAAAAAGTTATACCACTGGTCAAACGTGCTATGCAACTGGGTTGTATAAAAACAGACCCATAATGTTATTGCTGGATAGTGTAGCCTTTTGCTCATGTGCCGTGCGGAATTCTTAAACAAATGGGACCACAATTGGAGGGAACACCTTTTACCTGTCCCAAAAGCCAAGTTCAGTTCTTGCAACTCTACTATGAATGCTATTGGAGTATGGACTGCTCCTATAATACTACCTCACACTAAAGGATCATTGAGAATACAATTGGAGTTTGTAGTATTACTCAACGGACGGTCTGAATACCTGATACTGGGTAATGATGCCTTATGTCTATATGGTATAGACGTGTTCCAGAGCAGAGGAAGATACTTCACAGTAGGAGGTAATTGGGATAAGAAGTTTAAGATATGCACTATTCAGTCTAACTTTCCCTCCTCTATTTACCAAAAGCATTTAGAAGACTTTGATCAAGTATATTTCTCTCAAGCAGCTCTGAATACAAAAATTTCTGAGGAACAGAAGAAAGATATATTAAAAATCTGCTTTGAGAACCAGAATGAATCCTATTGGTGATGTTAAAGGACATGATATGGTATTAACATTGACCATTAAGCCTCCTTATCCTCCTAACTTAAGAAGACCAGCCTATCCGTCTAGTCCTAAGTCTAGAAAAGCTCTTGAGGAACATATCCAAGAACTGATAGACTTACAAGTATTAAGGAAAGTAGGACATAATGAACAGGTAGATGTCACCACACCTGTAATCATAGCTTGGCATAATGACAAGTCAAGAATGGTAGGAGACTTCAGAATGCTCAACAATTACACTCAAGCAGATTATTATCCTATACCCCGGATTGATCATGCTTTGCATAATTTGTCCAAGGCTAAGTACATCACTACTATGGATATGCTTAAAGGTTTTCACCAGATACCAATAAGTCCTGAAAGCCAGAAGTTTATGAGAATAATCTGTCATTTGGGAATATATGAATATCTCAGGATGCCTTTTGGCATAAAGAATGCTCCATCACACTTCCAGAGAACAATGGATACAGTTCTAGGTACTTACATCAGACAAGGATGGATGATGGTATACATAGATGACATTATCATATACTCTGATGACTGGGATACTCATATTAACCAAGTAAGATTAGTACTCCAGACTATCTCCAAAGCAGGACTAAATGCTTCCATGAAGAAATGAAATTTTGGCTACGGAGAATTGAAAGCCTTAGGACATATAGTCTCTGGTCTAACTCTAGCTGCTGATCAAAATAAGATAGCTTCTGTCATGAATAGACCTATGCCTCCAAACAAGACAGAATTACTGTCCTTCATCAGTTTCTGCAGTTATTACAGACAATATATACCAAAGTTTGCTATGCTAACTAAAAGTCTGTATGAGTTATGCAACAAAAATACACTATTCAAAATGAATCATGAGAGACTAAAGAACTATGAGGAATTAAAAATAGCTATGACCTCTACTGCTCTACTTATCCAACCAGATTACTCTAAGCCCTTCAAACTATACATTGAAGCTTGCATGGAAGGGCTAGGAGCTGCTTTACATCAGGAAAGGAGAGAAGAAGACAAACCAGTAGAAAAACCTGTACTCTTCATATCTAGACAGATCAAAGATACTGAGAAGAGATATGGGGCCAGTCAATTTGAATGTTTGGCACTAGTATGGGCTTTAGAGAAGCTGCACTATTACTTAGAAGGCAACACTTTTCAATTAATCACGGACTGCAATGCTGTAAGAACTCTTATGAACATGAAGACCCCCAGCAGACATATGCTCAGGTGGCAAATTGCTATACAACAATATAGAGGGCAGATGACTATATTACATAAAGCTGGAGCTAAACATCAGAATGCGGATATTCTGAGTAGGAATGTGTTGCCTAATGACTCTAACAATCCAGCATATGACCCTGAAGATCAAGATATCTTTCCTATCTTGAATATCAATCTTTTTGCATTAAGTGCTCCAATAATGGGAATCCACTTATGTGAATTAGATACTGCTTTCTTCAACTTAGTAAGGGATAGCTACTCTCCTGAGATCAAGCTGCTTATCACCATTATGGAATGTGGTTCCCCAGAAGCAGCTTTGATAAATAGCCTACCCGCATCACTAATTAAACCCTATAAAGCAGGAAGGTTTACCTTTTGGGATAGTCTCCTTTACTATAGACACCAACATTCCAGCATATTAGTACTGAGCAACAGAGAGCATATACAACATATACTCCAGGAATGCCATGACAACTGTTCATCAGGAAATTTATCCACAGAAAGAACCTTAGAAAAAGTGAAACAAACTGCCTTGTGGATAGACTGGAAAGAAGTCACTACAGAATATTGTACAAGCTGTGAAACCTGCCAGAAATCTAATAAAACTACTGGAAAAAGGTTTGGAATCTTACAGAAAATATCTGAACCTACCACCAGGTGGGAAATTATCTACATGGATTTTGTCACTGGCCTCCCCGCTGGAGGTACTCATTCTTATAACTCTGTCCTAGTTATAGTTGACAGATATTCCAAAAAGGAAAAATTCTTACCTAACCACAAGGAAGATAGTGCTATGGATGTAGCCTTACTATTCTGGAATAGGATAATAGCTGATGTGGGTATACCCAAGATTATAATCAGTGACAGAGACCCCAAATTCACATCTGAATTTTGGAGGAATCTACATGATATACTGGGTACTACCCTAGCATTTTCTACAGCATACCATCCCCAAACTGACAGATTAGCTGAAAGGATGATACAGACCCTAGAAGATATGCTAAGGAGGTTCTGTAGATTTGGTCTAGAATACAGAAACTCTGATGGTTATTGCCATGATTTGTTCAGCCTACTCCCAGCCCTAGAAATGGCTTATAACAGCAGTAAACATTCTACCACCAAGGAAGCCCCTTACATACAAGAAAGAGGATGGATTCCAAAACTCCCTAGGAATAACGTGAACTATAACTTAGCCACTATTCATCCAACATCTCTTGAATTTAAAAAGATGATAGATGTAGCAAATAACCATGCTCAGAAATGTGTGGAAGAAGCTGTTGAATAGAACAAACAAACATGGGACAAATCCCATAAAGAACCTGACTTTAAGATATGAGACTAGATCTTGATATCTACAACTAACTTCAACAACCTGGCAGGCAACAGGAAACTGAAACCAGCCTTTGTTGGACCATTTGTTATCAAGAAGATGCATGGCAAAAATGCTGTGGAAGTAATCTTAAGTGAAGAATTATCAAGAAAACATCTGGTATTTCCTGTTAGTCTAGTCAAACACTTTAAACCAAGAGAAGGCAGCAACCTCCCTCCAGAAATAGTCCCAATAGAGCCTGACCCTGTAAAAGAAAAAGGGAAAGTCAGCAGGATATTGAGAGATAAGAAAGACAGGGTACAAGGAAAAGACATCAGACTATACTTAGTAAGATACAAAGGGGAATCTGCAGACAAAGATGAATGGTTACCAGAAAATAATATACATGACGGACCAATACATCTCAGAAATTACAGAGCCAGTAAAAGGCACTGAAGCACCTATGCAGTTAATTTTTTTTCCCAACTTTCTCCGGATTTTTTTTTAGATATGACCATATCTTGGAGTGGGGGAATGTCAGCTTGCTAATATTGCAGAGCAAGCTGAAAAAGTAACTAAAATAACATAAAAATAATAATAATGCAACTAAACTTAGAAGGAGTAGGAAAACCATACATATTATTACAGAAATGGATTTTCCATCCAAAATTAGGTAGGGTCACTCACTGACCCCAACCTTGAAATCCAACTCCTTATATTTTTAAATAATTAAGGAAAAAAGAACCAAAATACTACACCTCCAGTATTGAGCTTTTTGGCCACTTAAATATTTCACACACATTGTCACGTATAGGTTTCACACCTAAATTTCAGTCAGAATTGAGGTGTTGTGTATATTTTAGGAGTTACGGGCGGAAATGTGTTTTGTCACAATTCCCACACGCTGCCGCGGCAGCCACAGCACCCGCGCGCAGCTGAAATACAGCTGTGTCAACCCGTCAAGGTTGTGTACACAGCCCCAGGCCTCTGACAAGTTCGCAGCCGCGGGACTATGGGCTGACATAGTGACAGGCGTCCCGGGTACCGCGTAAACAGGCTACAACATACACGGGAACTTGTGACATATGTAATAAAGGTTCCCGTGGATAGTAGACTGTCTAAATATACATAATATTATATAAAAATACCTAAATAATCCTTACACGTATTCTTTATTTAATATAATGCAAAGAATCAAGAATTTCAAAAATAAGACAATGACAGCTTCAAAAAATATATTAAAATACTTCAATATACTTTTATGAGAATTAATATAAATCAACATCTTTGTGACATACTAAGGAAAATAATGATGTAATAATATTACATGAATTCTCATGACTTATATTTTTAACTAATTATCTTAACAAATCAACTGGAACTCATAGATAAAGAGTAAAAACAATATTATGACTTTTACTCCAGTTATATGATACATAATGAGAACTTACCTGACATCAAAATGTCCGTAGAGATGTCTAATAATATAATTATTATATGAATGGGAACATATACTAAGGATAATTAATTAAATAATACATAAATAGGACAGATTAGTGTTATTCACACTTCCTAATGTCCATTATAAGGTAGAATAATTCCCATACCCCAAGGAATTAGATGCTACCCAGGCTAAAGCACCAAGGGCACATAACAGGCTACCCCTGGTTACCCTGCTAGCCTTAGTGTCCGTCCCTTTGAGCACCTACAACCCTAAGAAGGAACATATTGGGACTCCAACAAACTATAAATACAGAGCTCTTTTGAGGATGTTGATGGGCAGAGAACCAGTAATATTCATATCCAGACGCCGTGCCAAGGTAATCAAATACTTATAAGAGATAAGTAAGTGCCTTATGGCAATGTCTGATCAGTAATATCTGTCTTCAAACCTCTTTTTATTAATTAAAACTGCTGAACAACCTTATAACCCCAGTATACAGGTTTTAACCCATCAGTACACTTCCCAAACAGATACCCAAAGGATTTAATAATATACCAGTGAGTTTTATTCTCCTTTCTCTGGCGTGGTAGCTTGGCTACAAGGCACTACCACTCCATTGTGTATTTTATATACATATTATCTTTGGGTATAATAATCTTTAAACTAAAGAGCCCAAAGTAACCAGGACTACATGTTTTCATACTGAAATCCCTGAAGAGAGGTGTTAAAGATCCCCAATATAATTGTGGCCCCTCTATAAATATTTAATAATCAATTTTGATTCAAAACAATAAACAATAACCAAACCATTTAACCTTGCAATAAGCTTAATCCAAGTATTCTACGGATTTTTGCTGCACTTATTAAATAATATATTTATTATTTGCAATCTCACCTCTGGTAGCTAAAGGATAGCAAGGGTTTTGGCATCCAGGAGGCTGACACACCCAGTTAAGCCCAACCCTCTCCCAGTATGCTGAAACCCGCAGCGCCTACTGCTGAGACTGCGCACATCCCAAATGCTGCGCGCGCCAAACCTGGCATGGTTCCCAACCAAGGCTATATAACAAAACCACAGCAGGTATGTGTATTTCAGAAGCCTGCCATTAAAAATGGCAGGTTTGGCCAAAACAAATGGCGGGTTTCTAATGGTGGTTTTTCTAACTTGATACACCCTAATAAATTGATGAGAGTGATGAAGTGATGGAAGCAATGAATTGATTAGAGTGATGAATTGATGAGAGTGATGAATTGATGAGAGTGATGAATCAGATTTTTCCAACAAGGTTCAAGGTAGAAGAAGGTGGGCAACCAGGGGTGTATGACATGGACCAATGTGCGGTTGAGGTTGCAAAAAACTCTAAATAATTTATCTGAAAAAATCCATTTATTTTGAGGTAACTCCAAAAATTCTGTTTGATATAAGTGGCTTTTATTTTTATTTTTAATGGTGTTTTAAAAATTGGTTTATTTTTCTGAAACACACTGTCAGCTCTCTGATACCAGGAACCTTGCAGTCCTTTAGCTACAGAGAGTGATAAAAATACTGGAATAATAATAATAATAATTCCAAAAATAAACACTTAGAGGTTCAAATATGATAAGAGCAGTTGCAAGTTTTAATTGGTTTGGTAATAAAAGTTTTTCAATATTTATATAAAAGAGGGGCCACAGTATTATACTACTGGGGGTCTTTACAGACAAAGCAACCTCTCTTCAAGGGGCCTCCTTAGGCAGTTTAAGAACCTTGGAATGAAGATGGATGCCTTAGAAAGGGCTTATTCCACTAATGGCTGGGCATAAAAGCACACTGGCCTAGACAGGAAGGGAAACACTCACTCTGAGCACTTTATCACGAAAATCCTGCAATAATAGGAAGGGTTTCAGAGCAGATGGGGTGGATTGCCTGACTATACTTCAAGGGTTGATTGGTTTTAAGAAATAAATAATAATACTACAGACTTGGTCATAAATCACTTGCTTAGATTCTTCATAAGCACTTGACTAATATTGACACGGTGTCTGATTGATAATAATAATTCCTGGTAAACCCATGATGGAATAATGGATCCAAAGAGGTCTGTATAAATATCTTTTTGGGTTGATTTTGAGCTTCTCAGGGCGCGTAGAGAGAGTTCTGCTCATGGGCTGAGGCTGGCAATCCATTCAGAGCAGGATTAGCACTTTCACTTGGTGCTTTTAATCAGCTGACCTTAGATCTTCTGTATTTCTTTACTATTTTAGCCACAGGATCTGTTAATCTATTATGGCTTAAATTTGATCATTCTGCACTCATCCTTCATTTTTACTATTATTATTGCTTTAAAGTGATTATATTTGTACTTTTACTAATGTTACATCATCCGCTGATCACGTAGATAGTTTTTAATAATTTTTATGAACACTCCTTGTAGTGTTTTGTGGTCTTCAAAGATCAGAGTCAATGATTTACATGGTAATCGTTGATCTTTAATTTATTATTAAAAAATGTTCTAAACTTAATTTTTATTAATTTTAATTAAGTTTTGATCTTTTTAGATGATTACTAATGCATAAGTCAACTTGTTACATATGCCAGGCAACCCTAATTAGGTTGTAGCTCTTTTGAGTGGTACCTGGTTGTCAGATTAGTCACAACGGATCCAGACGCGGGGATGAGTCAGTTCAGATGCGCGCAGGGTGGGATCCGCTGCGTGCATGGGAGAGTTAGCTGCGCACGGGTCTCTAGTATGCGGGAAACTGCTACTATGAGTACGTAGGGGTATGTAATGATGCAGGGCTGCGCATGGGAATTGTTACATAACACATTTCTGCGTGTAACTCCTAAAATATACACAACACCTCAATTCTGAGTGAATTTTAGGTGAAAACCCTATACGTGAAAACACATGTGAAATGTTAAAATGGCAAAAAGGTGCCATACTGATGTTGTAATTTTTAGTACTTTTCTTTTTAATTATTTTAAAAATGTAAGGACTTGGATTTCAAGGGTGGGGTCAGTGAGTGACCCTACCTGATTTTGGGTGAGGAATCCATTTCCTTAATAATATTGATGTATTTCTCACTCCTTCTTTTTTTAATTTAGATATTCTTATTTTTATAGTTTTGTGTTGCTATGACAGTTATTCTGTAGATAATAGCAAGCTGACACACACCATTATGAAAATGGTGGTTTTTCTAACTCTGAAACACCCTAATATTGTGAGATAAAAAGAAGAAGATCTATATCTCAAGAAAGGCTGGTTAATAGTTCTCAAAGTCAATAATCTATCAATCCCTCTGTTATTTTTGGTTCCAATAATTATTCAACTTACAAGCTCTGCAATACTTATGAATATTTTTATCATCCACAACATCTGTTGAGATTTCACGTCAGAGCAATTTCATCCCACCGGGGGTTTCACATTTCCTGCACTCACCTGCACTCACCCCCGCGCTCTCAGATCCCCGGGGTGCTCAGGGAGGTTGACAGTCTGACAATGATCTCTTGACCTTCCTGAAAACTCTGATTGCAAACTTCTTCATTGAAATCCTTACCTCAAGTCATGATCTCCTTGCTTTCCTTTGTAAAAGCTTTCCATCTCATGTCTCTTGCTTTCCTTCCCTAAACCTCATCTTCCGTCCTGCTTGTTCCCTCTTATTCAATCATCCTCTGACTCAAATCATGCCTGGTGAGATTTGTTGTCTGTCTCATTCTTCTCATCACTCATGTCTCAATGACTCACCCATTTGACGGTTCTAGCTTGTCATCATCTTCTTGCTTCACAAACTCAAGACCTCCCAAATCCACCGAACTCACAATCAACCTCACCTCAACCAGTCACACTTGCAGTCTTGACCTCCTGTCTGTTTTTGTCACTCACAGTCTCATGCCTGTCTCTTGTGTTGTTCTCATCTGTTTCTATTCCTTTTGTTTCTAGCTCTCAGCTCAGTTCACAATTCAAACTTCATTCTCTCTTCAACATCCAAAACTTCCAAAACCTGAATCCCATTTCCAGAGTAGTTTACTTCGATCATCAATATGATTAATTGATTCCTCCCATGGGCTAAGCCTCAGAATATGGTTTTTATCAAAATACAGATTAGGTCCAGAATATACACAAAGAGCAAGCATCTCCACAAAATTCCCCAAGCATTTCACAATATTAAACTGAAAACTCTTAGATTGAAAAAAAAACCCCAAAAGTATTCCCTTTCCCACAGCAACTCAATTTATGTTTTATTTATTGTTAAATATTTTAATAATGACTTATGATTTGTTGTTTTTATTTTCTGATTTTTTTTTATAATGACTGATTGGTATTTTTTTTTGAATAAAGAAAAGTGAATCATATTCCTACTCAAAAAAAAAAATATCCAGAATCTCAAAAATATTCCCAATTCCATAAACCTTCCCAGAACCATAACCCACAATCTGATAGAATTTATAATATTTGTGTATCAAACAAAAACTTCAAAAGGATTCCATGCCTTAACTCACAGGTATATCCCATATATCCCATGGCTTTTCTAGGCATTCAATATTCATTTCCAATTTTTGAAAATACTAAAGCTGTTGACCAATTTATGATGTTTTTAATTTGGACTTATTTTTTTTTATTTGAACATTGGAGAATTATGCTCCTCCCTCAACTTATTCCAGGGAAACAATGCAAACAAAAATGACTAACAAACTACCCAAGGTGTCCCACTATGATGATGCAGATGCTAAATATAAAGTGATGGGGTTCATCAAGATCAAGACATTCCTGCTTGGGATAATCAACAAAATAAATATGGATCTCTTCCATACAAGCCAAAAATGAAGCCCCCTCCTGGGAGATATTTTTCAGCTTATTATGAGTTGATGGATTTTGCAAAAAAATTGGAAAGAGATCATGGTCATGCGGTTAGCATCCTGAATTCACGCAGAGACAAAAACTTTTATTTGAAGTTCTCCTTGGGAGTTCATAATGAATAAAATCCTTCTCCTTCTTCATTTCATACCTCTTCAAAGAGGTTTAATTACCCTTTCAAGCTTTATGAACAATGAGGGGCAATTAAAGAAAATGGAATTTTATTTTAAGAGATCCAGAACACAACCACAAGCCTTTTTTTATCCTGGTGGTCAATCAATAAATTAAAGAAGGCCAATTTTGAATTTTCAACCTTGCAACCTCTGTTCACCACCTAAAGAGGTTTGCGTGTTGCGGAATCAGGTGGGTTGTGACAGGGGCCATTCACAACTCAGGTGGGTTGTGAATCGCAAGAAAAAAATAAAAATTTGTAGAATTCATTGATTTCATATATATATATATATATATATATGTTTATATCTTTATTTTTAATTTGATTAATTAATTTATTATATATATATATATATATTTCTATTATTTAATTTCATTTCATTTTAATTTATTCATTTATATTTTTTTATATTTATGTTTTTAATTTAATTAATTGATTTATTTTTAATTTGTTTTTTTTATTTTTTTATTAAAATAAAAGAAATAAATAATAGATAAAAAAGTTAAAAAAAATTAAATATATATATATATATATATACCTATTAACTGCTCATGGCTCAGATGGGTTTCAAACAGCCATTTTCGACTGAGATGGGTTGCAAATGGTGTTTCATGCCTGTTTGAAACCATAGGGTTGCAAATTTAACATTGGCCATTGAAGAATTCAACCTAAAATGCAATCCAAAGTTACATATATGATTTCAGAAGGTTTCCCATCCAAAAAACTAATGAAATCCTTCAACCAGGAAGATTGGCAAAATTCAACCAGAATAAAAGATTCTTCAATAATGAAGAATTAACTGAAGAAAGAAGTTCTTTCTGTTTCATCATCTCTTGAATACTTGCTGAAGCTAATGAGTAACTCATCTGAAATATTGATAAATTCAGTGATTAACTCATGGAAAAGGCATAAAAAAATTCCAAATAAATTACTAAAGTTACACCAATTTTCAAAATTTCCATTATTTTGAAATTTATTTTTTGCTAAATTGATTCCAAAAGGTTTCATTGGCATGATTTTAGTCATTCTTTCAATATAACCACACTGATTGGTGTAATTCCCAACCCCATGAAGGAGTGCAGCCATAATAAGATTAAAAGGACTTCTTTAGCTGGGAGAGCACACCATTGATGTCTTTTTGGCCCTTAAAATTCCTATAAGCATCAATCCATACCCTCTTGGGAAAAATTGTCTCTCTGGATAGAATTGTTCCATATTTCAAATATGGAGGCAAATTGTGTAAACGTAACATGTAAACATTCCATAAGTAGTGATTTATTTCAAGGAATCCAAATCTGACAGATTTGAAAAAGAAATTCATTCAATGCAAGAAAATTGAGAAAAAATGAAAAGAATTCATTTATTCTTACAAAAAATTGAATATTTCCCATGGATTTTAAATAAATTTGTACTAAAGATAAAAAAAAATCTAAGCATACCTCTTTAATTCTATTAATTCAAATATTGTGATACATTCAAACAAAAATATAATCAAGTGCGTAAATAAATTCAAAAAATAAAAAAAACAGATTTTATTGAAGAAAAATCAAGGTTTTTGATGGAATATAAATAGATTTGTATCAAACCTAAAAAAAACATTTCAAATATTTCTATTTCAGGAGGGAAATCTAGATATTTATCAATAATAATGCAAAACCTTCATCAATTAAAAAAAAAAGAATAAATATCAAAAATTGGTTTCTTTGGATAAGAATAGATGTTTTGAGTTAGATTGAAATACCATGTATCAAACTTTTAAAGACAAAAATTAATTCTAAATATACCTATTTTAGGAGGAGACTTGAGATATCCTTAAACATTTCAAAAAATAATTCATTGATTAACATGATAATAACAATAAAACTTAAATATGATTGATTTTAAAACAAATCAAAATTTCTGATGGAATGTAAATATATATAATGGGAAAAAAGAAGAAAAGATATAACATGATAAAAACACTTGTTGTATGATGGGAATTCAATAAGTTTAATTTTAAATTCACAGGTCATTGGTCCGTGCACACAATTTAAAAAGGGCCATGTAGCACCCCACACAGTCCAATCCAAGTTGTGCATGGCCCACCATGGCTCAAGGAGTTGTATGGCCAAGCCAGCCTGGTCCTCTGGCATGTGGAATTCCACACGACTACATTCAAACCATGTGGAGTTGTACACGCCTCAAATGTAGTCATGTGGCATCCCACACGGCACCAGAGTGTGGTGATCAAAAAAAAGGGAAAAAGGAAAAGGAATGAAAGGGTACTAACACAACCCATAAACTAAATAAATCTTCCAAAAAACAGAAATCAACCAAAAAATCAAAGAATGTTCATTTTTTGGTTAAAAAAACCAAAAAATAAATAAATAAATCAAAATAAAAAAAAAAACTGGTACTATCCAATGGACTAGCCCCAAAGTAAAAAGACCTAAAAAAACACAATTAACTGGAATAGCCCTAAAGTAAAAACACCAAAAAAAAAGACAAGTAACTTCACAAGCCCTAAAGTAAAAACACCAAAATAATACAACTAACTTGACAAGCCCTAAAGTAGTTTCAACTTGACGAGCCCTAAAGCAAAAGGGCCCAAAACTTAAAGAAGTATTTTGACCAGCCCTAAAGTAAAATTGCCCAAAAATTACAAGTCTTTTGACAAGTCCTAAAGTAAAAACACAAAAAAAAACAAGTTCAACTTGTGTTAAGCTGATCCCATCCCAAGCTTAACATAAGTTAAGCTTGTGATGGAATCAGCCCAACACAAGTTGAACTGACTTACCATTAAACTCTCATTAAAAACACTCAATATAATGATGTTAACTCAAAACACTCAACATAATGATGTTCAAAATGTGATAACCCTTTATAATAATAGAACTTACTAGCTGCATTAGAATTACAATTTATATGAAACCCAATGATGAAATGAAGTCAAAGTCTATAATCTCTATAATCTAGAATAAATTTGCAGTTGATCTTTTAGATGATCAACCCAAACAGAGGCTTTTTTAGAAATCAAGGAAGGTGATTTTGCTACAATGGGTGGGATTGGAATCATTGCTCCCTCAAGTACTAATAGAACCCAGTGGTTATTGTTTACAAATGAAATGAACATTGGATCTGATTGATCATTAAAACCATTTTTAATTGGAGTATTATTATCACATGAATCCAATGAAATGAAACATATAGGTTTGGAATATGTGTCTGCTATGATTCAACCCATGTCTAATTTAGCCAGCCATTCTTTAGGAGGGAATCTTTTCATTGATGTCTTCAACATAAATTCTTCTTTTAATCTTATCAACCTCCTTTGCCACACCAAGAATCTTAATGTAGCATGCTTTATGTTTCTCTAATTTTTCAATCATTTCCTTTCTAAATTTAAACCAACCATTTTCTTCATAACCAAGATATTTAGCAATGACTCTAAATCAGTGATTCCCATCTCCAAATGGATCTTAAACCTCACCCAAGAACTTATGGAATTTCTTGGGTATTTGATTGAGGTATTTCACCCTTGGTTCCTATAAGGAAAAATAACTTAATATTCATTTCTGCAATTAGATCAATTAAATGAATACTCACCAAAGATGAGCTTCTGGTTGAGCTTTGCTGAAGAGGATTCTGATTCCATATCAAGTTGTCCTGATTCACTTTCAGTCTCCCCCTCTGAACTATGAAATTCAGATTCAGATTCTGCCAACTTTGACTAACAATTCATCATGAGTTAGTAACTAAGTTGATTAAACCAAAAAAATGAATGTATCCCAAAAGAAAATACTTACAATCTTTTTTCTTTTCTTGTTTGGAGCCCTTCTAGTCCTTTTTTTCCCGCTTGATTTTTTTTTCAACAAGCTCAAACCAACATTTTTCTTTCCCTGTATCTGTCAATTGTGGCCTGCCCCTACTTGATTGTAAGACTTTAGGTTCAAGTCTTGGCCTTGATTGATATTTAATAATCTTCTGAATGATATACTCCAACAGTCAGCTTTTCTCATGATCTGGAGATTCCAAGATCATTGCATTCACTTTTTCACATAACTGAGGAATTCTTAGCTTTTCATTGACATTGCACTTGAAAAATTCAAAAGGATAAACCATTAGTGAGTTACAAATCATTAATCAAAAAGCATTAATCAGATATTGATTTGAACAATCCAACTTAAGCCAACTTACAGAAGTAGAACTGAAAGGGTCATAGTCCAACCTCCACTAAGGATGAACATTTTTGGGTACCACAGATCCTCTGAATGCTATACAGTCACCTATTTGATGGGAACAGGGCAAACCCATAGTTTTGGAGTATGACTTGGTGCATACTTTGCCATCATGATCATGTTTGAAATTCTCAAATTGTTCCCAAATAAGATGAATTGCCTCTGAAGAAAATTTGTAACCCAATGGAACAGTTCGGGAGGAATAACTGTCCCCAACTTAATTCAAGAGTTATAAAGTGATGCATGAACTAATTTAATTTGATTCAAAAATTTTCTGTCAAGGCTTTTCCCAACATCCAGCAGGTTTCCCAAAGAGTTTGCAAGGAATTTTTTGAGAGTTGCATGGGACCCTTCAACCCAAGATGTTGTTTTGTTTCCAAAATCTGTGTTTATACAAGTCCACGCTGTTACAAATGTCTCTTTGATAGGGAAAATTTTATTTTCCATATACTCAATTACATCCTCATAGTCTTTCAAGAAAAACTATACAAGTCAAAAGGTCAGAGCCCAAAACTAGGAAGAATAAGAAGCAGTGATTTGGACCTACTCTGAGTTTGGCACCATTGACCTCCACCTCCTCCTTGGTCTTTGAGGCCCCATACTTTTCCCACAGAGTCAAAAAGGTTTTCCATCCTTCAAAGTCATTAACAAAGCAAACTTTAAAGTTTTCTTATTTGTTTTTAGACAAGTGCAAAGTGCAACATTGTCTTGATGACTCAGGGAAACTAGATTTAATAGCACAAATCAGAGCTTTTTCACAGTCCATCACACAGACTTCTGGAAGTCTCTCAGGATCATAAGCCAACTCCTTTAATGCAACAGACCAACTTTAGAGCTTAAAATTTTCTTTTGTTATAAAAACAAGAGCTTTTGTGAAATGATTCCAATTGGCTGCCATTCCTACAACATGCAATAGTGGGGTTTTGTACTTATTTGTCTTATAAGTACAATCCAACATAGCAATATGATGGAATTTTTCTGAAAGCTATGCCGGCTCAGGATGTGCTAAGTACAGGGCCTCCAAGTGACCCTCTCAACTGAACTTTGACCAGTGAATCCAACTTGTTTCTTCAAGCTGTTCATAGAGTACCTCCATAAAACTTTTTCCCTTGCATTCTGCGAGCATTACCTTCCTCTTAGTTTTATTGATTTTTTGGTCATGAACACAATCCCCCCATCAATCTTGCTCAATTTTCTCTTAAGTTGTAACGTATTCAGCCCATCATTCATGCCTTCTATTAGATTGTCTAAGGCCCCCCCTCAATTCTCCTCAGTTGAGGATGCACAGAGCAATTTTCAGATGGTTGATGGTTATGTTGGGCTTCTTTGTAAGAGAGGCACCACAAGGGGTCTGCCTTTGTGCAACTTGCTAGGATTGAAAACTTTCACCCAACCTTCCTTGTTTGAGTTTTGCTAGACTGTTTGGGAAGAAGATTTCCTGAATAGAAACCATGTCTATCACAGGCTAAATGCACATATTGGTCACACTTTGAGTTGAAAACTGTCAAAGCATAAACATGCTTCATTACCCATGTTTGACAATATTTTTGTCCCTCTTCCCTAGTAGGAAAGGCTCTCAAGGGAGGTGGTTCAAGTGGATCTGCCATGGTTACATAGTTATATTGATGGCATTCATTCCATCATTTTAAATAACATTAAATAAGGCAAAGATCAAGTAACAGAAAATTTCACTCACCACTAGAGGTCATGTCCATTTGTGGAACATTTTGCTCTTCAATTATCACCCTTGATGAGGATGCAATTGGGGCTTCCAATGTTTCATTACCCAAATCCTTTTCTTCTTTTTCCAAAGCTTTGTTGATGGCACTATCAATGTAGACCTTCCATTCAGCCATGTCAGAAGAAGGAGGGCTTGCCACTGTTCCCATGAAAAAAATGCAATGGTATACTTCAGTATTCAATCCAACTTTAAATTGAACAAACAAAGTTTGCTCACTTTTGAGTTGAGAAAGAATTTTTTGCAGAATTTCATATGATTTATGATTTCAGTTTTCACTCTAATTTCACTTTGGTTTCACTTTAATGTCTGTTTGGCATTGCTAGGTTTGGAAAAACAGTCCCACAAGATATGTGTTAATCCCAAATTTGGGTTGAGAGAACCCATGTGTGGTCCAGGGGGTGCTCAAAATTCTGGCACAACTTCTGGGGGGTTGTGCACCCGCAAACATGGCTAATTTGAGCCGTTTACGGGGTTACATGGCTCAAATTAGCTGTGTTTGGGGGTTACAGGGCTCCTACACAACTCCCCTGGGGTTGTGCATGTTTTAAATGGCCCTTTGTAGTTGTTTTTGGGACCCCACGGCTCATTTGAGCTTTTTAGGGCCCTACACAACTACCACACAGTTGGAGCCATGAATTTAACATCACCCATTCAAAAATAATCAAATATTTTCCAAAGAAACTGCATTTAGTGCAAAAATAATGAAAGAAAAATCAAAATTTGTATATCTTTTATTTTTTATTGAAATTTATGTGGTCTCTTTTGTGATTTATAACAATATTTGAATTCCTCTAATTCAATTGGGGAAAAATTAAAGAAGTTAAGGGGGAACCATGATTGCAAGTTGTGCTCAAATTCATATTCCAACAGAATGGGCTTTCCCTATTCCCACATCTTAGCAGAAACACTAGCATTGAGAGGATCTGTTGTGCCTGGGAATTTTGATCCTCAGTGGAGGTTGGACTATAACCCTTCCAGTTCAGTTAGTTGGATTTTTGGATTTTCAGATTGTTTGAATTCATTTTTGATTGATGATTCCTATTTTACTGATGATTCCCAAATTGATTTACTAATGACCAATTTTTTTGCTTTTTGGAAGATTGACATTAATCCAGTTCTTGACTCATCTCAATTTTTTCAAAGATCAGTTCAATTGTTATGGTACAATGGGAATAAGTTATATTGCAGATTTTAAAGTTGGTGGTCAAGTATACAACCACTTTGGTTGCTAAGCATTCCAATCCAAAGCTTGAGTCAAAGGTCTTTTGGTCTAGAGGGGTTTTTCCCAAATTGAAAGAAACCTGTTGTGAAATTTCTAGATTTGAGCATGTTGATAGGGAACTTAAGAGGGAAAAATGGGTTATAATGGCACTAAAAAGCCCAAAAAATTAAGTCTTTTAATGGTAAATGATGATTATATGAAAATTCCTTAGGCTCAGAATCTGAATTTCATAGTTCAGAGGAAGAGAATGAAAGTGAATTAGCCTCCCTTCATTTTTAATCAGAATCCTCTTCTGAAGAAGAAGAAGAATTGTAGAAGTCAACCAGCAGCCAATATTTGGTGATATTTTCCTTCATTAATGTTATTATAATTCTGGCTAAGTAGGTTTTGATCCTAGGAACCAAAAATGAAATAGCTCAATCAAATACCTGAGAACTTACATAAGTTTCCCTTTCATAAACTTCCTGGTGTAGCATTACTCTATATCTCATGAAGAGTTTTATTCTCCATATTCATTTTTATTATGCATGATTTCATTATTTTTTATAATTTTTTTGAAAGTTTGAATGACTGTTTTTTTTTACCAAAACACAATTTCATGATTTGAACAGATCCAAATGCCACTTCCTTTGGAATGCAAATTCCCAAATTTCAAAAAAATTGTGTGCAATCATCAATCTGGTGTGATTGATACAGCAACACCAAGGATTCATTGACTCAAACAGTTTTTGCCAAAATTTCCACATGCAGCTGTGTGCAAAACTACAGCATCTGTTTCCCACATGCAGCTGTGTGCAACACTAAAGCATCTGATTACCACACGCAATCACAGGATCTAAAATTACCACAAAAATCTGAATCCATTGAGGTTCATTTCAAGAATGCAGGATTACTGATCTACATTCAAGGCCTCAAGGCAGAAATTTTCACATAAATGATGACATAAAAGGTTACACAATTAATGAGAAGGGCAGGCATATGTAATATGCATTTCATAAAATCTTAAACTTAATACAGGTCAAAGGGCCTTCTGATAGTATTCCAAGAGTAGAGAAGCTTATTTCATTATGCATACTGGAACAGGAGACATTCTTTAGTGGGAATTTGGAAAGGTAAGTGGAAGAAATCATGGTTATATCCCACTATACACAAAGAAGTTTTAAATAATCTAAATAAATGATACTGACTAGTGGTCAAAAAAGGTAAGATTTTGTTTAATAATTAAAAATAAATGTATTGAAAAAAGGAGGTCTTTAGGATGGTTGAAATACAAAATTCAGATGAATAATACTAGTATCACTAAATTTATATACTCAAAAGAATTCACTTGAAAGGGTTTAAAATAGAATTTTTTCCGAGATTATTTAAAAATAGTTAAAGATATATTTGAATGATCAGTTCATTATCAAGAAATTACTAGAAATAGTAAACTTAAGAAAAAAAAAGAAGCAAATTTCCACTGAGACTTGTTATAAAGAAGCCACTAGAAATATGAATCCATTTGAATATTTGAAATATTTTAAAAGAAAAACTCACTAAGAGCTGTGAAAAAAATGCAAAGGATATGGAGAATACAAAAAAATTGCCCTCAAGAATGAGGAAAAATTAATTAATGAATATATTTCTAGCATAAAATGCCTATCTCATACATTATCTAGAACCAGGAATTCATTATGGGTAATACCTAATGACCATTTTATCTCTCTGATCAAGACAAAAAAAAATTTGGCCAATATGAATGCACACTAGCAAAGATGAGAAAAGATTGTTCATTGAGAAAGCTAATCTTACCTTTTGCAATTTTCTCAAGGATAATTGGCTCTGTCTTCAAAACACTATCTGCTCTTTTTCCTTACAAAAACTTCACCATGCCTAAAATTTAAGGGTGATGTTAAATTCAGGGCTCCAGTTGTGTGGGAGTTGTTTACATGGCTCCAGTTGTGTTGGGGAGCCGTGTACACGGCTCCATACGTGATGGAGCCGTGTAGGGCCCCACACGGCCTGTGGGAGTTGTGTAGGGCCCATACACTACTCCATATAATTTATTATTTATTATTATTTATTATTTATTATTTATTATTTATTATTATTTATTATTTATTATTTATTATTTATTGTTTATTATTAATTATTATTTATTATTTATTATGATTTATTATTTATGATTTGGGATTTATTATTTATTATTTATTATTTATTATTTATTATTTATTATTTATTATTTATTATTTATTATTTATTTTTTATTTTTTATTATTTATTATTTATTATTTATTATTTATTATTTATTATTTATTATTTATTATTTATTATTTATTATTTATTATTTATTATTTATTATTTATTATTTATTATTTATTATTTATTATTTATTATTTATTATTTATTATTTATTATTTATTATTTATTATTTATTATTTATTATTTATTATTTATTATTTATTATTTACTATTTATTATTTATTATTTATTATTTATTATTTATTATTTATTATTTATTATTTATTATTTATTGTTTATTATTTATTATTTATTATTTATTATTTATTACTTATGATTTATGATTTATGATTTATGATTTATTATTTATTATTTATTATTTATTATTTATTATTTATTATTTATTATTTATTATTTATTATTTATTATTTATTATTTATTATTTATTATTTATTATTTATTATTTATTATTTATTATTTATTATTTATTATTTATTATTTATTATTTATTATTTATTATTTATTATTTATTATTTATTATTTATTATTTATTATTTATTATTTATTATTTATTATTTATTATTTATTATTTATTATTTATTATTTATTATTTATTATTTATTATTTATTATTTATTATTTATTATTTATTATTTATTATTTATTATTTATTATTTATTATTTATTATTTATTATTTATTATTTATTATTTATTATTTATTATTTATTATTTATTATTTATTATTTATTATTTATTATTTATGATTTATGATTTATGATTTATGATTTATGATTTATGATTTATTATTTATTATTTATTATTTATAATTTATTATTTATTATTTATTATTTAATATTTACTATTTACTATTTATCATTTATTATTTATTATTTATTATTTATTATTTAATGTTTGTTATTAATTATTTATTATTCAATATTTGTCATTTATCATTTATCATTTATTATTTATTATTTATTATTTATTATGTATTATTTATTATTTATTATTCATTATTCATTATTCATTATTCATTATTCATTATTCATTATTCATTATTCATTATTCATTATTCATTATTCATTATTCATTATTTATTATTTATTATTTATTATATATAATTTATTATTTATTATTTATAATTCATAATTTATAGTTTATTATTTATTGTTTATTATTTATTATTTATTATTTAGTGTAGGCTACACAACTTGATTTTTGTTGTTTAGTGTGCCGTACAACTCAAATGTGACGTGTAGCATGCCACACAGCCCATTTGAGTTGTTTAGAATGCCACATGGCCCATTTGAGCTGTGTACCATGCCACATGGCTCATTTAAATTGTATAGGGTGCCACACGGCCCATTGAGCCATGAATTTACCATCTCCCAAGATTTAAATCTTTCCTTAATAATTATTTATGCAGGATTCTGAAATAGTCTGCTTTGTTCCTCCATTTAATTCCATACTCCACTCAGGCCATTTACCTGCAGATATTCCATCTTCTTTGAATTACAAGCTAGCATACTCATCATTTAGTTGCACTATTTAGTATAGGGTTCTTTGAAAACAATATTCAATCATGAATTTAAAGTCCAGTTTCTCCAAATTGTTACTCCTTATCATTTTACATCATCATTGATTCACCTTTGATTATTGCATGATTTTTACACATTTCAGGACTATCCCCATGGGTTCTCAAATCACTTCAAATTCATTCTTTCTTTAGTGGAACTTGTACCAATCCTCCCATGTTTTGGCTATAAAATAGTCATTCTGTTAATTTACATCTTTGTTCCTTATGAATTGTTTATTAAATATTATGAGCTTTTAAAATTCTACAAAAAATAGTGACTGTTTTGGAAAATTCCAAAACTTCATTCTATTCCTTTTTACTAGGATTTATTTAAGCCAAATCTCAGCCTGACCAGCTGAGAATTCCCATTGAGGTAAATTAGAGCTTCCATGAGCAAACTTATAGCAGTACCCTACTTTTTCAGTAATATCTGTTCATCCTTTCTACTCATCTGGTGTGCATCCTCAAAGCTTTTACATATTTTCCCAATGAGAAAATGTAAGTTCTTCAAAATTCTTCTTTTTGGTATTTTTACTTCATTTCATTCATTCATGTTTGATTTTTGACTAATCTTTTTTCTCCCCAAATCATTCAAAAAAAATATCCAAACATCAAAGCAGTCTGATAATGTATGATTTAAAACTGGAACCTCAATCACTTTCAGCACTCTCCAAATCACAAACTCATTTTCCAATTAAATCCAAAAAGCTCTCAACTCCTGCAAAAAATTCCATAAGAACCTTATGATCAAATGAAAAATACCTATACTTGATTGAACACAAGGATCTTCCTGTTCTTTTTGATTGCCTTTTTTTGGTTGTAAGGATATCTTTTCATTCATTCATTTTATCAAAGTGCTTTCTACCCTTATATTCATGATTGATTGGGTTCTAATTCTTTCAAATCTGTCTGATTATGGTATTATTAGACTTTAAATTTATCAACAACTACTTTATCCTGATTTGGTCAAAAATTCTGCATACACTCTTTTTCCTGTTTTATTTTTTATTATTCTGAAAAACCTTGAGTTTCAACAAATCCAAAAACTCGCCATTTCCTTTTTCATTTTGGAGTTATTTATCTGCAAAAAATATTTCAGAAATAATTATACTACCATTTTTTATATTTTTCCTCTCTATGCTCTTGGAGCCGGGTCCTTGGAATGTAGCAGTTTGAAATCTTCCTTCATAAGTAGAATTGCTGCACAAGGTGAAAAAATTCCCAGAATACCGTTAAAGCTCTGAGCTAGTTTATTCTGAAACCGTTTCCAGTGCATCTTGAAATAGTATAGCCACGATCGCATACGTATTGCTGAAAGGAAATTAAATAATTTAAGATGATTAGAATATTTCCAAATTCATATTTGTTTTTGTGTCTTTTCTGTGTCTCGTGAAATCAGCGGCAAATTTCCAAATCACCTGAAGCAAAGGTTCGGCCCTGGTTCGCTATGCAAAAAAAGCAAAGAAAAATTCGGTCACCCATGCCATACTCAGTGCAATAAAAATGAAACAGAACAAAGCTTTACCAGAGTGTTGAATTGCGAGGCAATCATTTGACCTCTGTGATCACCTATGGCAGTTCGAAAAGCAAATTGTAGGTCGTTGGCAAGGTTATCTGTTTGAAACCCTAAGCTCTGAGCTGGTAGGGCAAGTAACCGGCCACATTTCGGAATGTGATGGTGAATCAGTCAAGGGAGCTGTAGAACACCGAAAAAAAAACTTTGAGATATTGACCAGTTTTGGTGCAATAAGAGCCTAGGCACGCAAGGAAAGAAATCAGTTCCAGGGCTGGATGAGCTTCCTGTATACTGTGGTTCCACTTACGATCTATGGTAGAGGGTTGGGCTGGACGACCATTTAGCAAGGCATCCAAAGCAACTCCGTAAACCCCTAAATCTCCCACAATGAAGCTATAGAGTTGGTTGGTTAAAAATAGTCTAAATTGCTTGCAGGCTTCGTGAAGCCCCAAAGACACCCACAAGTGACCAGGGTTATGAATAATACCACAAATATCTTGTATGGCAATGTTAGAGGCCCCGATCAATCGAGATGAAGCCTGCCACAAAGCACATCAGCATGATAAGGTTATGGGATGACTCGATGAAAGCAAAACTCTTACGTTAATTCCGACTTGAGGCGTGACCACCTCATCGGTCCTACTGTATATAATCGTAGTGGGAATCAGGGCATAAGCCGCACTTTGTGTGTCCCGGCGGCTGTTGGCAGCTTGCATGTAGTTGGAGCCCTTATAAAAGAATACGCCTAGCTCAATGAAATTTTATGTAAGACTTGATAGAACAAAACAGAGAGCGAATGGTATCACACACCGAGGTTTGTTGTAAAATCGATGGCTGACATCCTCCCGCTAGGCTGGAAACTGGGCAAAGAAGAATTGTAGAGGCTGTTCCTCTCATGGGAGGGGCCAGAGCCACATGGCCTTTTACAAACTTTCGGATCGACGGCCAGAAAGCTGCGCATTGGAATTGAATCAAGCGTACAGTTCTTAATCAGGTTGATCCCTGGTGGCATAAAGAGAACATGCTGACTTGAAGCCCATTGAACCTTGGGAGGGAAAATTGCGACAAATTAAAGAACTTGAGTCTGTACAGTATTCAAAAATAACGCGAATGGCGAGAGGTAGACTTACGTTAGCGCCTCCTTGACTATAACTTACTAGATTAATTTTGTTGGCGCTAGCGGTGGACATAGGCGCCAGGTACTTTACCGCATAAGCAATGAATTCGGCTGCCAGTTGCATATCGCCCAGTGAATAGTCTTATCGCCATTCAGTCAACCGGTCATCAACTTCAGCTTAGCCAATAAGCGCAAAGAATCTAGGATCACGGGAATCGACCATAGAAACACAAGACATCAACGATCATAGCGAGACATCCGACTAACCCGGTATATCCACCAAGCAAACGTCGAAACCATACGAAGGCAGACCTTGATAAAATGGAGACTAGATGACTCATTAAAAGTCAGAATGTCAGAGTTTAAAATTAGCATCTTCTGCACAGAAACGGCCCACCGATCTATAAGCCTCGCGGGCGCTACCACCTATCAACAAAATGAAACGGGGTTAGGGAGCGTTTTCACTTGCAGCGCAAGAAAAAATAGGTAAAGCCTGGATGACCTACCTGTCCCCGGTACAAAAAGTACAATTCCTACGCCGTGAAGTTACAACTCGAGCTCTCATTACTTTTAGAGTTCCTATGGAACCAATGTGGACATACCTCTGCCATTTTTTCTAAGGCCAAGAGGGCAAGATATCATTTTTTGATATGATGACTCTGCTTGAGTCTATTAAAAGCGGGCGCATTGCAAGATTAAGAAAAAGGAACGTTTTGGGTAAAATAGCCCTTCCTTCCAAATTAAGCTCGAATTGGAAGGCGCTCACCCATGGCGCATCACCGGAGGTACGAGACGGCAAAGGGTCAGTTGGGGGGGCGCTGTAATTGTAAAATGTCTCGTCCGAAAAAATGCCTATGTTAAGCTGCCGTTTCACGAATTTATCAACCCTCGGAACTGGCGCTCCACCCGGCAGATTAACTGTGATAGTGAGCATGAATTACAGGCAATAAAAATTTGGTTAAAATAATGAAAACTTGAATTCCAACCTTCGAATTGGAAACGGCCAGATACGCACTCGGCATGACCTGTAAGGCGACAGGAGAAAGTGCCACAACTAAAATCGCGCCAAGAAACCTGATAGGTGCGAACGGCAGAAAAATTCTCCGAGGAGCTGCTAGCATCTCGCTTGAATTTTGAATTCTTGTAAATTTCGGACTGTCGAGACAGTTTTTCTATGTATTATCTTTAGAAGGCCAGGCGAGTGATAGCGGAGAGGGCGAGGAGTGGGTCATTCGCAAGGATTTTATAGACTGCCGAAAAGTAAGTCCAGTGGCATCTTTCCGGAATCAAATTTCACCTTGCAAGGTTTGATTCTTGGTCACATCAAAAATCATCAAGCTGTCCCTAATATTCTACCTCTCGAGTTGGGTGAATGAGCTGGTCACATGGGAAATCGCAAAAGTATATTTATATCCGCAGATTTAGGTAACGCCACCTCCCCATGCCAGCCTCCTCAATTTTGAATGAAAGACTCTGTTTGACCATGCGGGAATTAGACGCACCGCATCTGTTATATTTAAGGAATTTGAAAATTTTGGCAAACCGGAGAAATTTCGGCAAAGCTTATCCCGTTCAATCCAAAAAGCTTGCGAACTCAGATTTTCTTCCAAGCCGGCTCGGGTCCATCATCTTGCCTCACCTTCTTTTGAAATCAAAATCGCCTGGGGTTTCGGCCTCAGGAATCTTAGTCAAATTCAATTGGTCCACCAGCAAGAAGAATCAGGAGGACCTCAAAACGATATATTCCAGGGTTTGCTAAGGACCCTGGCTCGTGTGAGCGAGATGGGTCGATAGCAGGCTGTACCAATAAAATTGTTAATGAAGCTCGAATCACGATTTTATGGTTAGTTTAGGAGACTTTAGGTTTCATTTTGAGGCAATGAAAAATTCATAGTCAAGGGAACCGATGAGGTTTGAAGGTGGAAACTCAAGAGAGTTCAACCCATGAGCTTTGCCAGGTCTACGATCTAGAAGCCGGGCAACTGTAATGCATGCTATATAATCGTCGCACCTCCACAATACATCAATCATCAAAAAAAAAAATTGTGGCTTTCATAAAAACCTTAAAAAATTCAAGTTGCCCGGTGTTGGGCTAGGAGATACAATTTATAATCAAAAGAAACGGCCAAACATCATTTTGTCAACGCGGAGGCATCATGCACGATGCGCGCACTGTGGCAACTTCAACTACCCACGAGGATACGCAGTTCCAGGAAGCACACAGAAGATTGAGCTCCCGTGATGCGCAAAAACAGGTACGGTTTGATTCCTTCCGGCCAATCCTGAAAATTTCTTACGTTCTTCTTCCCACGAAATGATGCTGAGTCATAGATACACACCGTCACGTTTAACAGCTATTTCGTTATCTATCAGCAAGTGAAGAGGTTGCCTTGTTGCGGTTTCATGTGCACTCTATCTCCAGCTCGTAAGGTTTCTCCAAAACCTTTCCTCTTTCAGGGGCGCGCAGAGCCGTTTCTCCGAACTTAAATGCACTCGGCAGTCATATCGCCGCTTGTTCCCAAGCATTACATTTTACTGGTGTTGTTTTGATCTTGCTATGGTCAACTCTCCGCGCGAGCTTGTCAAAACCCAGAATAGTTGCACGCAAAAAGGATGTTGGAACTTAGAATGAGATCAGATCTGAACCAAGTTTACTATGATGTTCACGGCAATGCAAGCCTCAGTCAAGTCGCCTTGATCCGGCTCGGAGTTGAGGCGGCGCTTGCCTCCTAACCCTACCGTCCAACGACCAGGATTCCGCGAGTGAGATTTCTCGCACTGGCCATGCTTGGGCTTGCGCTATGGAGCCATGTGCGTCGCAAGGGATCTTTCGCTATCTCACTCATGAGAAGTGGCTGCATAAGAGCATCTACCCCCGTTTCGATAACATCCTCGGCAACTTGAACAAGTTGTCGAGGCGCGCGAGGGTGGATAACTGTCGAAACCCGATTTCGCACCCTCGTTGCGATAAATCGGGCCCGCGCGACAGTTGTCGAGCAGTTAGAGCATCTGCAATCGTGTTCGTTAACCTCGCTCGATAGGTAAATATACCGAGTGGGGTCCCCAGCCGTGGCAAAAACAGACCCTCGCATACAAGCGAGCTCCATAACTCCAACCCCAAATCGACAAAGTTAGCAAAAGTTATGGAGCTCGCTAAGCGGGACCTTTGGTGGGATTTACATGGGATAGAGAGGTATATAATATGTAGGATATGGGGATATCTACTCCCCTTTGACTTTGTACAACCACTCCCCATCTACCATATCCTACCCTCCCATCCCATCTACCATATCCCTCCCCAATCCCCATCCCCATCCCCCTCCCATATCCCTTGGTCCATCTGCAACTCCATCCACCACTGTTGTAACCACGAGTAGGTTACATATGCATACATACAACTATGCATAAAACCTTGTATATAAAACATAAACAATGAAGCACCTATGATGGTGATCATGGGTTTTACCACCTATCATGGCCAACGGGTTATGAGCCTGCACTACTGCTAAACTAGAATACAATTATTGCCTTATGCCTCCACCATCATCAATCCAACCAAGTACAGTCTAGATTCACCAAATGTTTGATGAGCCAAGATTGCTTGGCCAGCTCTCTGCAATAGGTGTATCCAGTGTACGCCGGCTGAAAAAACTGGTGTTTCACTGCTACTAGTCTCTTGCCACTCCCTGCTATAGGGTCCCTATCTTATCTATCCAAATTCAATGCTCAGCTACAGCCCAGAGGTCAACCGTGCTGCTTGCCTATCCACATTCATAATTCAACTCCAGCCCAGACTTTCAACTTTCCTCCTCACTTCTCCTTTCATTCCTTATTTTTTCCCCAAACTGCCCACCCTTCTCCCTCTCCCTCTCCTGCCACATACCTCTTACTCCTATACCCTTTCTTTCCTTATTTTCTCCCTACCCCGCCACTCCCTTCTCCCTCTCCCTCTCCTGCTGTGGTAGAAAAAACCTGTCCTATAGCCACCAGACTCACTTTTATTGTATAAAAACAGCTTAAACCCTCAAATAAACCTCAGAAATTGATTCTAAATGAAAAATCACCTATATTTACTCAGCCAAAGTACCACCCTATCCCTCATGGATTAGAAGATACAGCCCAAGAACCCTTCAACTGTGGAAAACTCATACCCAACCAGGCTTCACAGCTCTGTGGAAGGCATAAAAAATACCTTTCAAACCCTCAAGTACTGTCAGCTTCCTGATTCCAGGAACTTTGCCGTCCTTTAGCTACAGAAAGTGATATTGGTTTTGGAATAATAATTCCAAGAAAATTACGGTAAAATGCTCAAATAATTGATTTAAAAGCAAGTGCAAAGTTTGGTTGGTTTGATTGGATTAAATTTGTTTATATTTATATTTCTCAAGAGGGGCCACAGTTTGTGCAAACCGGGGATCTTTATTGGATAGCAGCCTCTCTTCAAGGGGCTCTTTTGAACTGTGTAAAGACCTTGGGACAATGAGGTCTTAAATGATTGCTCACAAAAGAATAACTCAAGGGGATGGGGGGACTAGCTGTCTTAAAGCACTTATTCCTGGGTTGCAAGGGGGAGACAACTTGCTAGTTTAAGTACTTACTCCAAGAAGCTTGCAGAAATAATGGTTGAAAGAGTCTCAGGACAATTATTGGGGTTATTTGATGATATTCTTCACCAAATCAGCGTTAGGGCCAGAATTATTAATAATACTATCAGACTATAGCCATATATAACTTTTTGATCTTGAATAAACACTTGATCATGGATAACAAGGGGTCTGGATTGATACTTAAAAATTACTGCGTTTTAAATCACTTAAAAAGGGTTGTTTATATACCTTTTTGGGGTAACAAGACCTTCCCAGGGCACGTAGAGAGGGTTGTGCTTGGTTGCTGAGGCTAGCAGACTGACCAGGGCTAGTTTGGCACGTAGTTCTGGTGCTTTCAATCTGATAGCTTTGTCTATGTCATATTTCTTTGTGAAATAATTGTCAGAAGTTGTTTAAATGTTAATTTGTTATTTTTATGATTCAGACACATTTCCTTATTTTGTATTAATTTTTTTTGAGTTACATGGGTAGAAGTGGGTCTTAGTAGATTCTAAGGCATCTTTTGCACATGTTGAGAATTTTTAATAATTTTTAGGTTAACCACTTGTTGTGTTTCCTGGTTCATAAAGATTTGGCAATCTCATTTACGTGACAACCTTCATTATTGTTTCCCACAATTTATTTGCTTTATATTTTGATTTTCATATTTTTTATTCAGTATTCTTAGGTTTCAGACATCCCTCTGTCCGTCAGTCAATTTTTTACATATACATGATGTATGCATGCAGGTTGTGGCCTGTTCCTGCGGTACCTGGCTGTCAGGCTTAGTAAAATGTTTTGTTGACGCGCGCAGGCTTGACAGCTGCGTGCGGTAATCTGTTACCTGCGGCTGGTTAGTCATTTTGAATGCGGGCCTTTTGAAATGCGCCTACATATTGAGTGTCAGGAATGTGTACCCTTACTGTATGAATGCGGGGCTGCGCGCGGGAATTGTGACAAAACACAAATCTGCCTGTAACTCCTAAAATATACACAACACCTCAATTCTGACTGAATTTTAGGTGTGAAACCTTTAAATGGCATGATGTGTAACATGTTAAAATGGCCAAAAGGTGCCATGGTGGTGTCATGGTCTGTTGGTCATTTTGTTTAATAATTATTTAAAAATGTAAGGAGTTAGAATTCAAGGGTGGGGTCAGTGAGTGACCCTACTTAATTTTGGGTGGGGAATCCATTTCAGTAATAATATTCATGGATTTCTCACTACTTCTAATTTTATTATTTTATTTCTGTTTTAAATCTGCTTTGACAGGTTGCTCTGTCCAAGTAGCAAGCTAAAAATTACATACCAGTTGCACCTTACCCTCAACACCAGAACTATACACCAACCCTGTTGTCTCATCCAGAATAAAGCAATAAAGATACAGGAGGCAGTGCAACTAGTTCAGCTCCTGTCACCTCACCCGGAATGAATTCAAATATACATACTCAAACTAAGCAGAAGGATACAGGAACAGTACACGCAGGAGGAAGTGAAACTAGTCTCAACAAAAACCAAAAAAACAAGCAAATATACATACAGAGAGCTGTGAAGAAGTATACAAGAGAAGTGAATGCAGGAGAAAGTGAAACCAGTCTCAATCAAAAACAAAAAAACTATCAGCACCAAAAAACACAGAACCACACAGAAATTGATATATTCAGAGGCATGTTAATATTAAACAAACCACCAGTACAAGTACCACAGGGCTTCCCAGCAATATATGCAGGCAGACAGAACCATGCAGTACCAACAAACTCAGCACCACACAGCAACTTATCTAGTCAGAAGCATGTAATACCAAAGAACCCACCAGTACAAGCACCACAGGGCTACCCAGAAATATATGCAGGCAGCCAGAACCATGCAGTACTAAAAACCTCAGCACCACACAGCAATTGACATTGTCAGAAGCATGTGATACCAAAAAACCCCACCAGTAAAAGTACCCCAGGGCTACCCAGAAATATATGCAGGAAGTCAAGAACATGCAGCACCAAACAAACAAACTGTAATGCACAAAAACAAATGAAGTTAGAAGCAAGTAGCACCAAAAAAACTACCAGTGTTGCACAGCAATGCATGTAAGAAGAATCAAGGAGCACCAAACCAACCACTAGTACTGCACAGGAATATATAGTATCTGCAATTTGCAGCAGTTTATGCAGGTCTGTGCATGCATGAAACCCCTTTAAAATTGTTTTCAAATCAGCAGAAATGCTTGATGTAACTCTAAAAGCTTTTTCCAACCAGCAAAAATGTCTTGTGTAATTTTATCTCACTGTTCCTCACCAGAACAGGGAGAACCCTCAGGTGAAGCCTTGAGCACCCCTGGGGGTAGGAATTTTTTATTTAATGAGGGCCTCTCTTCCCTATCCCATCCGTATCATCACCTACCTCACCTCACAGATAAGGCCCTCTTTTCCAGATGAATAGTATTATTGAACCAATTATAAAGGAAACAGGAAATCAGAAACCAAGTTATAACACACCTTTAATCAACTGAAACATCCAACAGGTGCTTGAATAATGGTTCTTCTGTGACCTAAGTATTCAGCACCAGATTAAAGAAAAACCACCCATCAATCAATAAATAGCCCTTACAAAGAAAGAGATCACAAAAAAAAATAAACTACCAACCTTTCCTCTACAATTCCCCCTGTGGGTAAACCCATCCCAGTGTCCTCTCCTGAACTATCCCTTTGATAAATCCTTGAACCATTTAAGAAAACCTTCAACCCTTTAATATTGGGATATTGGTTAAGATCAAATATATCTGATCAACCACTAAGACATAATCCAATGCATCTGGTCCATCCTTCAAAAACTCCTACCAATAAAAAGTTAGTAATTAATCTAGGTCTGATCTGAGACCTATTTTAAGTCTCAAAGAAACCAGCCATTAATTTAAATAAATTATTGTGCAGACTGAATATAGCACTAGAAGGGCAGGAAATTCAAAACCACTCTTAGTTTTACTAATACTCCAAAGGATTAGAAGTAATACTAAATTACCCTTCAAGGACTTCCAGCAAGATATTTGAAACTTTATTTATATAATCCCACAGGAGTCTCTAAACCAACAACTTAATTTTGCCTGTTAAACCATCATGCCCCCCTCTTTGTTGACTTCTGTCTCCAGGGCTGCCTTTTTGAAGGCAGCCAGCGCCCTTGAGAAACTACCTTACTGCCTCACCTCAGCCAAACCAACGCCCTTTATCCAAAATCCTCCAATAATAAAGCAAACAAAAATGACTCACCGCCAGCCATTGACTTTGAGAAAATCAAGGCAGGACTCAAAGAGCAGATTTTATGCCAAAAAGTGATCAACTCTGCAGTTGGCCACTTGAAGCCAGGTAGAATCCTTACGCCAGATGGGAAGAACTTTTTCCAATGGCTACATGACCTCTGTGACCTTGGAAGAGATGACTTGAACAATTTCAACTTCTTCATTGTACCCAACCACAACCGTATCTATGACCAAATTGGATGGGCTATCCTCCCAGGAACAATAAACAACTCCCTGGTCTTGGACGTAAAAGAACAACCAACTTGTTATAATTATGGCCAGCAATTAGCTTAGGCAAATGAGCAGTATTTAAAGCAAAAGAAATGCTGGACACTGTGTGTCAATAATGGCTAATGGGGCTCTCACAATGGGGCAATATGTTGGATGAATTCGATTGGATGATGAATGAATGATGGAAAACAGCAGGGAGAAGAGCTCCTTAAGTACAAAAGATTGGCCTCTTGTGAGCCCATGATACAACAAGCCAAAGGGCAAATTTTCCGCCCCAAAAGAGCTCTACAGGCTCTACAGGCCTTGTTACTTGGTTTGGACTGCATCAGCCCACATGGCATTAGTCCCTGAACCCTTACAACCAGACTATTCCGGTCCATTCTTGTGTTTCCACCGTTACGGGGCTGAACCAGCCCATTGCTGTTCAGTCCCTTAGTTGGTTGTCTATTAAAACCGGCCCTGATGGCATCATTACCCCTGTTACAGGCTGGTTACCTCATGCATCTAGCCCCTGGCCCCTGAAATGGGCCAGGTGGGACCCAGGGCTCACCTGGGTCCGGTTTCAACCTCACATGGGGGGGTGTGACCAGCGGACATGCTGTTCCCCCCTCTATATCTTACAAATCCCTGGTGGGGGCGGTCAAATCCCCTCACCAGGGCCCCTGGGGGTCGATACCCCCCAGGGCGTCGTCACAGAAAGTTGGCCTGGGAGGTGGTCAGGTCCCCCCAGGCCCATCGCTCCTCCCCCTTGGTAAAGGGGGGGGGGAGAGCGCCCCTTCGCGCTTAGTTCGCTACGATGGCGGGGGGGTGATGAAATCCCCCCCACCTGCTGGTCGCATACCATGCGGCCGGCGCCGCCACCTCCTGGGGCAAGGGGGTAGTCAGGTCCCCCCTGCCCTGACCGACCGCCTCGTTGCGGCCGGTCGCTGGCTGGTTCAACCCAGCCAGCCTGCCCCCTCCCCCTCGCAACGGCGAGCGAGGGGAGGGGGAGCGAGCCGGGGCCGCGAGCCCCGGCTCCGCGGCGCTGGTCGCCGGTCGCGACCAGCCGGGCCCGCGCGGCATCGCACCGCGCGGGATCCCTCGGCCGCGCAACAGCCCCGCGCGGGCCGTCGGGCCCCGCGTGGGCCGTGCCGAGGAACACAGGCGGCCCCGAACGGGCCGCGACGCGAGCAGCGGCCCCGAGCGGGCCGCGACACGGGCGGCAACCCTAATGGGCCGCCCCAAGCCCGAATTGTGAGAAAAGACTACTTTTGCGGGCCAGCCCGTTTGGCCAAGTATGTCCAAAATAAACCTTGGGCCCAATTATGCCCATAAAAGCCCATCTGGCCGTATTTGCCCATATACCCCATCGGGCCCGTTAGGGCCCGTGTACCAATGGGTCTATTTCACGCGTTTTGAGGCCAGTTTCCCCAACTCTGTAACATCCACATGGGCCCGTATGGTCCGTGTGTGTGTCCAATGGGCCTCAGAGGCCCATTTGTGCATCCCATTTGGATTACAATTATACGTAGCACCCGCGTAAGTGCGTACGTATTTTAACACAACTTCCTAAAGGATGGTAGCCACCCTGATCAAGCGTTTCAAGTCTGTCAGCCAGGCTGCACAGCTCAATATGTGGCAGCACCTGCTGGTATTCAACCTTGGAGAGGACAATTCCACGGTTGGCATTGTCTTGCAACTACACAACCTGATGTTTGAGTGGGAGAGAATGGGGATACCTCTTACTCAAGATGTCTTCCTAGGTTTCATTGTGCAAAAAACCATCACCCAAGGTTCAAAACTCCGTGAGGAGGTTGACCAATGATTGGAACAATACGTCCAACACAATGAGCATGCACCACCAATGCTGTCCTATGTCATTCAGACTGTTGATATATTCAGACAACAATTATTGCAAACAACCAGCAGCGCACCCCTTGCAATGGCCACCATCCTCCAAACCTCCACCTACACAGACAATGGCAAAGCTTTCCCAAAATTCAAGTACCCAGTGGAGGACTATTTAGAGACAGTACCCCAGGAGCAGTGGCCCAAGGTACTCAAATTTTTTGTGGCAAGGGAAAAGGGATGCTAACATTTTGCACAAGTTGGTCACACCCAATGATTCTGCAAGGAACAAATGAACCAAACCTGGAAGAACAGACAAGCCTACCTGCAACCAGCATTGGCTTTTGGAAAAGCACCCCCAGGTTCAATCTTCCCCATCTTTGGGGAAACGTAACCCCCTGTAAACGCAACACAACAACCACTGACAGCACTGCCAAGTGGACAAACCCACACCAAACCCCAGGCAGCAAATGGAAAAAAACTGCAGAAAGCAGACTACTACCAGCCAAATCCTGTAAGAGTCCCTCCCTGGAACAAACAGGCACCCACAGCCTGCCTTGTAGATTTGGGTGACACACCGGAAAAACATGGAAGCCTGGAGTTCCATAGCCTACAATTAGACGGATTAAATGTAAGCTGTCCCATTAAAATTGAATCAGGTGCCTTGCATAGCTTGTGCGGGGATTTGAATCTAATCCACAATTTCTGCACCCTTACCAAACCCATCCCTCTCCTTGTGAAAACATCAGGATCCAAGGCCTACATCTTGGGGATAGGAATTCTTGATTTTCAAAGGGCTGAGGGCTCTATAACAATTGTAAAAGGGGTTTTATAAAGCTGCTTGGTGTTATTGATGCTGATCTCATTGGAAGTGTTGAGAAAAGCAGGCTATGTGTTCTCCTAAAACATGAGGGATGACCAGTTTGTCTTGTATGATGACGGGTCCAACCTCCTTTTCTCCTTTCTGCTCAACTGGAAGCAGAACTTTTGGTTTATCCTAGAGCCTTTTTTCAATTGTAAACCAGACCCTCCTGCGGACATCCGCCCCAATGCTACCCCTTTTTCCTTTCCTGGCCCTGAATGCAATGTTACCCAACAATGGAAACCCAACTATGCTGATCTATTCATAGCCCCAGTAGAATGTGATTTAGACTACCATTGGAGCAAGAATCAGCTCAGCCCATTTGAAAAGAACCTGCCCTTTTGGCATCAAGTCTTTGGACACTTGGTTATACAAAAAATAGGCAAGATGATGCGCCTGGAACTTGGTATAGGCCTTCCCAAGCATCTCCCCGCAGGCAACATCATATGCCCCATCTTGATGATAAGTAAGAGTACCAAACTCAATCAACTGAGCCCCACGGACAGAAAGCTAGAACCGCTTGATGTCCTTGCAGGGGATCTGATTCAACCATTTGAGGTTTCAACCTAAAATAACGGTGTGGTGCTCCAAAAGCTAACCTATAGCCATCAGAACCACTTTTCTAGTATAAGGACAGCTCCAATCATCAAAAAGACCTCAAAAATTGATTATAAACCAAAAATAAGCCCTAGTCACTCAGCCAAAGTCCCACTCTATCTCTCATGGTCTAGAAGATACAGCTCAAATCAACCCTGGCCTACCCATACCCCTACCAGGTGTCACAGACCAGTGAAGGTTCATGGACATACCCTGGATGCCTTCAAGTACATACCCCATACAGTACAACCATACAGCACCAAACAAACCTGCAGCAGTATACATAATTAATATATGCAAGGCACTGCATGAAGAACCAAACAAATCATCTGTATACACAGCAATATATGCAAGGCACTGCATGCAGAGGCTGTACAGCATCATACAGGAAATAATACAGAATCAATATATGCAAGGCACTGCATGCAGCACCAAAAAAACAGCTGTATACAGAAGAAATATATGCAAGACACTGCTTAAAGGACCAAACAAATGACCAACCACCACTACACAGAAGTAATTTATGCAGGGGGCACCTGTATCAATGCAGCACAGAAATGCATGCAAGGGTGTACATGCATGTAGATCCTGCACAGCCTCCTCCTCTGAACAGCAAAAATGCCTCATGAAATGTATTCACTGTATCAGGGAGACCCTCAGGGGCAGCCCTGAGGGCAGGATTTTCTATAAATAGAGGGCCTCTCTCCCCCATCCAGGTCTCATCATCAGTTCCCCCCATCCTCCCCTCCAGGGATCACCATGCCTCCTAGGCACCCTTAACCCATACTTTTACCATCCTCAACCATTATCCCATAACCCATACTGTCACCATCACCAATCCCATATCCCATACCAACAAACATCACCATCACCATCATCATCAACATCAACCACCACCATTACCCTTGGCCATCCACCATCATCAACACATACTTTTGACCATGACCCATCCTAATAACCCATACTTTTGACCATCCACCACCACCATTATTTACTCCATACTCCATAACTTTGAACATCACCACCATGTACCCATAACCTGAACATCATCATCACCTACCATCATCATCATCAGTCATCATCATCATCACCTACCATCATCATCATCATCCATCATCATCACCATCCATCATCATCAATCATCATCATCCTCAGTCATCATCACCTACCATCACCACCATCAGTCATCATCATCATCCATCATCATCATCACTTGCCATCATCATCATCACCTACCTTGAGCATCATCAGTCATCATCATCACCCACCACCATCATCATCCACCATCACCACCATCAACTATCATCTTCACCTACCTTGACCATCATAAATCATCATCATCATCAACAACTATCATCTTCACCTACCTTGACCATCATCAATCATCATCATCATCATCATCATCATCATCATCATCATCATCATCATCTATCATCATCCACCTCCATCACCATAAGTAATCAACTATAGGCTCAACCATTTCAACCTTTATTCAAATAATCACCTGTATCACCAAAGGAGTATCAATCAGTAAACAATAAAATAAATATAAAAAAATATATAAAGGATAAGACTAGAGAAAGGATTCTTCACTTACTCAGCTTCTATCCACCAGGTCACCTATCTTTCCACCATTTCTTCCTTATCAAGCTTGAATACATTGATCCTAGGTCTGATAGAGACTACTATAGTAGCAACTCTATTTCAAAATCAGCCACCATTTCTCTTTTCTTTTATTGTTGTGAGACAACTATAGTAATCAGAGGGGCAGGCAATTCAAAACCACCCTTAGTATTCCTCTATCTCATTTGTAGTTGCAATACTAAATTCCCCCTCAAGTGACTTCCAGAAAGCTATTTGCTAAACTTAACCCAATCCCAAAGGAGTCTCCAAAATGGTAGGTTCTTACTCACAATAAGGGATGCAAAGAGAAGCTACGCCTTTGTGAAGGTCCTAACCACAAAATCAAAAGCAACTGCTTTTATTATAGAGACCATTGAAAAGATTGAGAGGATTAGAAAATGGAGGTTAAATTAATACAGAGCAATAATGGAGGACAGTTTGCAAATAAAAAACTAGCTGAATTCCTCTCCACTAGGGGAATCAATGCAAAAAAATCCCTCCTGTATCACCACTATCAAAATTGGATGGTTGAACAATATAACAAAACGGTTCTCTCTGACAGCCTGCTCCCCAAATCCTTCTGGGGATTTTCTTTTGTATGGGCCTGCTATGTGCTGAACCGCCTCCCAAACAAGCTCTGCGGCAATTCAATGCCCCATGAGACACTGTTTGTGACAAAACCTAACATTTCCCAATTTTGAAAATTTGGAGCCCAGGCCTACATCCATATCCCTGTGGAAATTTGGCCAAAATTGGATGAAAGAGGCCTCAAAGGTATTGTGTTATGGTATCTTGAATGCTCAAAAGGTTTTCTGTTCTGGATTCTGTAGGAGAATTGTTTTTTCCAGTCTTCAATGGCAAGGTTCCCTGAAGCATCAGGGGCCCTAACTGGGACCACTAGACGCAAACAAGTTGATGAATTCTCAAAGTATGACACACAGGTACCAACACCTAGGAAGGTAATGAAACTGCCAACACCCTCAGATTAGGCAATTTTGAAAAAGATAACCTTTTTTACAAACAAGAAATGATCATTGATGCAATCCTATCAGCTTGTGAACTCCACAAAATTTAGATCCCAACTAGCGTAATAGCTGCCATGAGAGAAAAGGACTGGGACAGATGGAGAGTATCAATAGATCAGGAACTACAGAAGCTGGAATCAATGGGGGTCTGGGAACTAGATTGGCTCCCAGAAGGAAAGGTGCCCCTTGAGTGCTTCTTGGTGTTTACCTTAAAGAAAGATTTTGGCACAGATGACACCATTTATAAAGCCAGTTGTGTAGCAAAGGGATACAAACAAGTAGCAGGAATATACTTTGTGGAGAAATTTCCTCCTACAGAAATTTTTGCATTGTTGATTCTCCTACTAATTATGGCGGCCCGGTTTCAGTGGCCCATCCAAAGTTTTGATTTTTTAGCCGCCTAACTCAACTCAGCAATTGACAGAGAGGTCTGGGTGAAGCCGCCACCAGGCATTAACTTCCCCAAAGGTATGTACCTCAGGCTAAAAAATGCACTCTACAGAACAAGGCAAGTTGCATGCTGCTGGTGGCAGCACCTCTGGAAACTACTTATGAAAGACCCGACCTGGAATATGCAGTTAACCTTCTGTCCAGATTTGCCTTGAGCCCCAACACAACACACTGGAAGGGCATATACCACCTAGTGGGATACATAGCTAACACAAGACACCTACAACTATGGCTCTACCCCTTCAAAGATGGAAAAGCACTGAAAGGCTACTGCAATGCTTTGTGGGGGGGTGAGATTTCAAAGTTAACACTGTTAAAATATGTATGCACTTACGCGTGTGCTACGTATGAATGTAATCCAAATGGGATGAAAATGTGGGCCTCTGCGGCCCATTGGACACACACATGGACCATACGTGCCTGTGTGGATGTTACATATTTGGGGAAACTGGCCTCAAAACGCTTGAAACAGGCCTATTTGTACACGGTCCCTAACGTCCTGGTGGGTTATATGGGAAAATACAGCCAGATGGGCTTGTATGGGCATAATCGGACCCAATGTTTATTTTGGAAATACTTTTCCAGATGGGCTGGCCCGCAAAAGTATGATAAACTCACTTTTTGGGCTTGGGGCGGCCCATTAGGGGCTTCCCCCCGTGTTGCAGCACATTTGGGGCTGCCGCCCATGTCGCGGCCCGCTTGGGGCCGCTGTTTTGGCTTATGGCCCATTTATGGGGCCCAACGGCCCGCGCGGGGCCGTTGTAGGGGGCAGGGGGACTCAAAATGGAGCGCCCCACCCCGGTCGCGGCTGTCGCGCTGGGCGGTGGCGGTGGAGCTGGGGCCAATGGCCCCCACTCCTCCCCCTCCCCTTGCTTGCCATTGCAAGGAGGAGGAGGAAGGGCTGGCTGTGTTGAACCAGCCAGCAACCGGTCAGGGTGGGGGGGACCTGATCACCCCCCCCACTGAATGTGGTGGCTTGGCCGGTTGCAGAAAGGAAACTGGCGGTGGGTGGGAATTGACCACCCCCCCACCATCAAAGGGGCGCTCTCCCCCCCCCCCCCCCCCCCTTTACCAAGGGGCAGGAGCAACGGGCTGGAGGGGATTTGACCACCCCCCAGCCCACCTACCATAAACATTCCCTGGGGGTATCAACCTCCAGGGCCCCTGGTAGGGGGATTTGACCGCCCCCTCCAGGGATTTGAGTGAAAGAGGGGGGGGCAGCATGTCTACTGGTTACACCCCCCCATGTGTGTCTGAGACTGGACCCAGGTGTGTCCTGGGTCCCACCTGGCCATTTTTATGGCCAGGGGCTGGTTCCATGAGGCAACCAGCTAGCATGTGAGGTAACAGGCCAGTTGTAACAGACAACCTGCCAGGGGTTTGAACAGCTAAGGGGATGGTTCAGCCCCATTAAAGTGGAAACACCATAAATGATGGGAATATGCTGGTTGTAAGGGTACAGGGACTGATGCCATGTGGGCTGGTGTAGCCCAAACCAAGTAACAAGGCCTGTAGAGCCTGTAGAGCTCCTTTGGAGCGGAATATTTTCCTTTTGGCTTATTGTATCATGGGCTCACAAGAGGCCAATCTTTTGTACTTAAGGAGCTCTTCTCCCTGCTGTTTTCCATTATCCATTCATCATCCAATTGAATTCATCAATGATATCATCCAACGTATTGCCCCATTGTGAGAGCCCATTAGCAATTATTGACACAAGGTGTCCAGCATTTCTTTTGCTTTAAATACTGCTCATTTTCCTAAGCTAATTTCTGGCCATAATTATAACAAACACATGGAATTTTTGTCACTTTCCTCAACTTCCCGGTTGTGTGAATTGCAAGGAGACCAAGGTTTGAAGCTGTTTACACTTGCAATGCCAAAAAGATGGCACTGGGAGTATTCACAAGACAGATTCTGTGGATCATGAATCTTATAGTGGATATCCTCCAATCTGACTACATTGGGAACCTCTCATTTGAAAATAAAGCAGCTATCAAAATTGCAACCAACAATGTGGCCAATAAGAGGACACAACACACAGAAAGTGACTTCCACATAGCAAACAAAGAACTCTAAAAAGGACAAACCAAACTGTACTGGGTGAAGTCAGGAGACCAAATTGCAGATATCTTAACAAAATTGCCAGGTCCAGCACTTTTTGAGAGAATGAGTGAGAACCTACGGGTCCTGTGAGAGTGAATAAACTAGTTTCTTACCCCATGTGCTGCATTCCTTCTGTTTCAATTTTTTTTCTATCTCTCTTCCTTTTTTTCCCTCTGTGGTCCGTGGCAAATGTTGGGCATGAACATAGTTGTAGGGGGGTGTGTTAATACCACAAGTACGTTACATATGGATAAATATGACTATGCATAAAAAATTGTATATAAACCATAAACAATGAATAACCTATGATGGTGATCATGGGTTTTACCACCTATCATGACCAACAACCACAACCAACACATAAATAAGAAAATAAATCAAGAAACCAACTATCATGGTCTTGGTTGGTTGCTATTTTTCAAAAAAAGTTTAATCTTGTAGATTGTTGGATTTTTTCCTGGATTATAATACAATTTTGGTGAATTGGAGGTTGTGTGGTGCACAAATGGACAAAAAATCTCTTTAGGTAGGTGGCAAGATGCTTTGCAGAGCCCAATAAGAGGGTGCGCTCTGTAAAAGGCCTTGCTTATTTTTTTTTTGGCTAACAAGGGCTTAGCTATTGATAAGTTATCAAAAACAATTGCATATGCTCTTAGGGAGAAAGTCCCACCGTTTTCCCTTCTGCCAATCCCTGGGCAATAAGTGTAGGGTTTGCCCCTGAACAGTGCAAAAATGATTGTTTTGGTGTCACTTTGATTTCAAAAAAAAAGAAATGAGAACTGTTAAACTGATGTCTTTTATTTTCGAGGAATTATAAATCAAAAACCAGAAAACTAAACAAATTGGTTAGACAGAAGTCACGACAAAACAAGCAGTTGAAGACAGTCATACCCAAGCTGAAGTAAATGAGAAGACTCAGAGCCACTAGAAAACAAAAGATTCAAGAGACAACCACCAAAGGTGTACGAGCTAAGAGAGGAGAATGTGCAACTTTAAGGATGAAGATGTTAAACATGATGAGATTAGAGAATTAGTTCAGACACCGGATAAAGTACCAGGACATCACACCGAGCTATAGTAGGTTGTCCAGAGTGGCCACAACCTTCTGATCAAAATCGTCCTCAAGGTTTTGTATTGGATGAAGAACTTGAGGATTGTCAACAAGTTTGTAAAGAAGGTCTGGCAAGGAAAGGAAAGGAGGGAGAGGACTCCCTCACGCAGGTATTTAAGCAGGTTGAGTACTGCCGTAGGGAATAGGCGCGAGATGAATATGCATAACCGTAGTTTTGTGCGCGCAGGAAGAACGGTTGTGAGATGAGCAGCGCAATCAGATGACTAGAGGAAGGAAGCGCGCGTGAAAGAGGTAATAAAGGAGATAAAGTGATAAAAATAGAAAAGAGACAGAAGAAAATAAAACACCAGAAATAAAGGAAAATATGGAATGATAACAGAACACATATAGAACAGGGAAATATTCCAACACCCCCCCATAATTCAGTGCAATGTAGTTGAAAAACACCTAGAAGTTAGAAGATGTAGAGCCTGCTTGTTTTCTTCCTTTGTGAGTGAATCAGCAACCATTGACTTGGTGGCGATGAGATTGATTCAAATTCTTTCAGAGTTTGATTGATCCTGCAAACATTTCATCTTCATGTCAATGTATTTAGTCTTGGAGTTTGAGCCAAAGTGCTTGATTTTATCCACCAGACCTTTATTTTCCACGTAGAAGTTTGAAGGCTGAAGCTGAGAATTTTTCCAGAGGTCACCAACGACTGATTCAATCCAGAGCGACTCTTGTTCCCCGTCGACTAGTGCGTTTAGCTTGGCTTCAGTAGAGGAAAGGGTGATGTTTGCCTGTTTTTGACTTTTCCAGGCAACAGGAGTTGATTTCCAGAAGATGATGTAGCCCGTTTGAGATCTCCAACTGTGGGGATCATCTGCCCAGGTCAAATTGGTGTAGACCTGCAAAGAATTTGGTCCGCAACCATCAGGCTTGAGGGTGTTGAGGGTGAGAGAGTAGGATGAAGTCCCGGCAAGATATTTCCAGACGTGCAGGACCTCCTTCCAGTGAGACAGACCCGGACTTTGATTGAATTGAGATAAAAGTGAGGACGCTGCAGCAATGTCTGGTTTAGTGCGACACGCAAGATAGTTGAGCACACCTGTATATTTCCTGTAATTGATCCCCAGCTTGTTAAATTCCAAGATTTCCGTAAGGGAAGCCGGGACAAGTTGAATACCAGGAGTGAGGGGAGTAATGACTGGTTTGCACTCGGATAGGTCAAGTTCCAACAGCGTTTTTTGAACAAGTTTGTCTTGACTCAGAGTTATGATTCCATTAGTTGGGAGAATTCCATTCCAAGGATTGTATCTGTATCCTGTGCTGAGGAACATGGAAATTTTTTTAAGAATTTTTGTTTGAACCACTCGACCTGCCCACACACAATTAGATCATCAATGTGAAAAAATAGAGAGGAGCCTTGATCCTTGTGGGTGTATAGACAGGGGTTGGCGTTGGATTGACAATAGCCGATGTCTTCAAGCCAACTAGTAAGAGTTTTGTACCAGTTTGAGGGCGCTTTTCAAAGTCCATAGAGCGATTTATTGAGTTTCAAAAATTTTGACAACTGCGCGCTTTCCTTGGGTTTGAGAATGTATATATCTTCCTCTAGCAGAGCAAAAAGGAAAGCCGCCTTGACATCAAACTGTCTAATTTTGAGATTCAAATCCAGGCCACTTAACAGAAGAAGAAGAAGGGTTGTAAACTTCCCCGTGGGAGTGTAGTTTTCTCCAAAGTCTACACCTGGAGTTTGTAGATTCCCCATGATGCACAGTTGTGATTTCCGTTTTTCCGGAGAAAAACTTGTAGCTGGTTTTACCTTATCAACCCACATTGTCCTCAGATAGTGATCCGGTTCAATATTGGCATCTACCCAAACACCTTGAGCCTTGATTTCGTCGATTTCAGTTTGTCTTTTGCGTGAGTAGTCCAAACCTTTTGTCTTTGCAATTGACCCATAGGAGTACTTTGATGGTTTGATTGCAGATGTTTGTTCGCGAAAATTATACGCTTGAGAGGGTGGAGTCTGGTTCTCCTCAACAACGTGGATGGCTTCCGCAGGTGGAGAAATCGTGCCAACATTGTGGGCTGAAGAATTTTCCCCGGAGGATTTAGACTGAGAAGTCGGTTCCATGATTGGTTCATCAAGGGTCCCGTCCTCCTTGCACAAATTCACGCACCAATTGCCAACATCTACATCGTTGTCAAATTTCTTAAGATTGGAGTTGAAATTGAGTAGGGTCACGTGCTTTGTATCAATTACTTTATTGTCGGCCGTTAGGACTTTGTACAATAGGAGGTTGTTGTTGTAACCTATCAATCTTCCAACTAGGCCACAAGGTTCAAGCTTTGAGAATGGAGGTCTGTTGTTGAGGATGTAGCTGATGGGATTTCCTAAAGGATGAAAATAGTCTAGATTCAGCGTCTTCCCCTTAAACAATTCATAAGGCAATTTTTTGACTTGTGAGTGGGAATTTGATTTAGTGCCAAGGCGCATGACCTGATGATTACATTCCAGTGACGTTTATTTAGTTGGGAGTCAAAAAGAACAGTTCTGAGAGACTCCAGAATGAGACGGTTGAAGCGTTCAGCTAGCCCGTTTTGCTGAGGCAAATATGGATTGGAAAAGGTCTGCCTGATCTTGTTGTCCTTACAGTAGCTGGAGAGTTTGTGATTCCAGAATTCCGTTCCACGATCCGAGTGAAGAATCATCGGCTTGTAATTGAATTGTTTGGATTCTACATTGATGAGGAATTCCAGCGTGTTAGCCGCCTCACTCTTGTGTTTGATGGGAATGACTGAGAAGAATCTTGTACCACTATCAACAACTGTTAGGAAATAGGAATCCCCGTTGGTGCTCAAAGGAAAAATGGGCCCGACCAGATCGCAGTGAAGCTCCTGCAAGGTTCTTTTGGCAAGAATGTTTTTTATTGAAAGGACTTTGGCTCATTTTACTTATTGCGCATGCTTCACAGGTTGAGGGCCTTTTGATTGGTATACCGAGTTTTTGTCAAATTCTCCCGTAGCTGGTGTGTCCCAAAGATTTATGAAGGATCTCCTCCCGAGTAAGGAGAGCTAGCTTGCGATCAGAAAGTTGAACAATTGGTATATTGCAATCATAAAATCCAATCTTTTTCCATTTCTCTTTCTGTAGTACAATATTGTCTCTTCCAAAGTCAATGTTGAATCCGTCAAGAATTAGACATCGCAGGGACAGCAAATTGATGGTGGAGTTGGGGGAGAACAACACGTTAGAAAGAGTAACCTCATGACTTAGATCATCCAACATCGTCATTGACCCAACACCTTTGTACTTGAGAGAATCTTTCCCCAAAGTGGTTGAAATTAATCCGGTTAACGATTGGTCTAGATGGGAAAAGAATTGTGAATTAGACACGATGTGTCTTGATGAACCAGAATTGACCACAAAGTGGCCAGGAGAAAAGATTGATGTTGTGAGAAAGGAGCTAACAGAGGCTGAGGTTCCCTCCAACGGATCTGTTGCATTCTTCTTCTTTTTTGGAAAGGAGGGTTTAAGATGTGGATACAATTTCAAACATCTGCCTTCAGGGTGAGTTGCCTTGGGATTGTGCCATTTATCATTGCATGGTTTGACGTTTGAGGTGAGGAAGGATACCAAAGTGGAGCTCTCTTTGGGCTTGTCACCGGTTAAGTCCCTGTTCAAGAATTGATCATTGTTGAACATTTTTAAGTGGTCCAAGACTTGTTCCGGCAAAATATTCTTGTCGGAATGAGTGATTTGCTGTACCACTGTGTCCATGTTGGCAGGCAGCTTCTCTAAGATGAGATAGGCGATGATATCCTATGGAAGGTCAATGCCCACCTTGTGAAGTCCAGATAAGGTAGTTTTTGTCTCGGTGATGAATACCGGGATGTTTGCCAGCGTGAAAGGAGTACGCAGGAATTCCTTGAAGATCCTAGCTCAATTGGACGCATGATTTGATGCAAAGTACTCGTTAATGTCTGCCCAAATTTGATGGGCATCCTTCTTATTATTGGGTGTGATGATGTTGGCTTGGACGGTTATGTTGAGTTTGGAGGTCAAGATGGTCCGGATTCTCACGTTCTCGCTATGTTTGAGCCCAACCAGATTTCCATTGACATCTCTTTTTTGCTTCGTGAGTTTGGCGTAGAGATCTTCCTGCAAGTCCATCATGTTGACAATTTGATTTCTCCTGATCAAATAATTATCCAATGTTAAAAGTGGAATGGCCTCTATGGCAGTTTTGAGAATGGTAGCTGTGAGCAAGTCTGTCATTGTTGAGAGATCTGGTTGATTCCTTTTTGACTGTTAATCGTGTTAAACTGATGTCTTTTATTGTTGAGGAATTATAAATCAAAAACCAGAAAACTAAACAAATTGGTTAGACAGAAGTCACGACAAAACAAGCAGTTGAAGACAGTCGTACCCAAGCTTAAGTAAATGAGAAGACTCAGAGCCACTAGAAAACAAAAGATTCAAGAGACAACCACCAAAGGTGTACAAGCTAAGAGAGGAGAATGTGCAACTTTACGGATGAAGATGTTAAACATGATGAGATTAGAGAATTAGTTCAGACACCGGATAAAGTACCAGGACATTGCACCGAATTATAGTAGGTTTTCCAGAGTGTCCACGACCTTCTGATCAAAATCGTCCTCAAGGTTTTATATTGGATGAAGAACTTGAGGATCGTCAACGAGTTTGTAAAGAAGGTCCGGCCAGGAAAGGAAAGGAGGGAGAGGACTCCCTCACGCAGGTATTTAAGCGGGTTGAGTACTGCCGTAGGGAATAGGCGCGAGATGAATATGCATAACCTTAGTGTTGTGGGCACAGGAAGACCGGTTGTGAGATGAGCCGCGCAATCAGATGACTAGAGGAAGGAAGCGCGCGTGAAAGAGGTAATAAAGGAGATAAAGTGATAAAAATAGAAAAGAGACAGAAGAAAATAAAACACCAGAAATAAAGGAAAATATGGAATGATAACAGAACACATATAGAACAGGGAAATATTCCAACAAGAAAAATTTAGAAAAAAATCAAATGGGTGTGGTTTGTCAATGGAAGTGATGAAGTCCAAAGGAAGGGGGTGTATGGTGGGGGGCAGAAATATTACAGTGGGGCTCAACAAAATTCTGCTTGTTTAGCCTCAACAAGGATCCATAAATTCATGGATCCTTGCCAAGGATTTTTTCAAGTCAACATCTACCAAGCCCTATTGAGCACACAATTTTGTTGGATTGATCAGAAAAATCCTTCATAATTCTGCTTATTGAGCCAACTTATCAAGACGGTGGTAGATGCTCTAAATTGTTAGCATTAAAATTGTGCTGCACATTGTTCAATTAAACCAAAGTACCAATTATGTGAAACAGCACAAGCTACAGGCTTGAATGATCATCTACAACCATCTTGATAAATTGGCTTGATAAGAAGACTTTTTGAGGATTTTTCCAATCAAGCCACCATTGTGCACTGTGGTGTTTATTTATAGACAAAGACACAAGAAGGAAAAACTTAGACATTTGAATCAGGGGCTCAGCAGTGGAAAGACGCAGAAGACGCAGCACAATATGTTTGAAAAGTAAAAAGAGCTAGTTGCCTACTCCTGCAGAGGAAGAGCGGGCTCAGCAGTTGTGTGATTGTGGTCTCTGCAGCAAATTGGGTAAGCTGAGTCCAGGCTTTTGCCTTTTGCGAAAGCAATTGCTTGATTTTTGTCTTTTGCAGAATCAATAGCCGAAGTTTTTGCCTTCTTCAGAATGGTAATTATGGTTGGTAACTATCCTCTTCCTCACTTATGGATTTTGGAGCAAGAATGAAAAAGAAAGCAATTGGAACTATCTAGTATCTGTAAAAAAATCTGACTATGTGGTATGCATTGGTATTGTGGGAGAAATTTAATCTTTAGGAAAATCAAAAGGAGGAGTTGGCATGCAGATTTATGAGGATCTTTAAGGAAGATTGATGGGTTCTTCCGTTATGCTGTCTGCATGATCAAAGGGGATCTGCTGAGGAAGTTTGATGGGTATCTGTCCTTTGCAATGCTTTGGCGCAAATCCATTGGTAGTTTCATTTGAGGTTGGAGTAACTCAATATATCTAATGTATGCAGAGGGATTGTCTAGTAGGATTGGGACTAATAGTGGGCTGGGTAATTGTAGACCGTGTTAGGGAGGGGGTGTAGGAAGGGATTCTTTTGTTATTTACTTTAATTTCTGGAGTTTTAATCTTGGGGTTGTATATAAAAGCAGTTGGCAGTTTAGTGTTTTTTGGGGATGATATCTTATATATCATATGGTTACAGAGTTCATTGTCATTATTTTATATTGGAGTCTTTGGTTATTGGAGAATCTTCTGCACCTAAAGGTCCTGAGAAACGTCTCTTTAGGTTAGCTAGGGGTTGTTTCAGGGAAAAGTTTGAGTTTGGAGCTTGTTGGGGGTCCATTCTAGTTTATTACTGTTATTTCATCTCAAGTTAGTTAAGGGAGCTTCTGTAGGATGCGGAGCGGCAGTGTAGGCATCTGTTCTGGTGCGGAGCGGGTATTGTAATTAAAGGGCTGGAAAAGTATCCATTAAAGGAGAGGGATTGGTGTGGAAATTTAGTGTAGCACATGATTCATTTCCACAGCGCTTAATAGGTCTCAATAGCTGACCACTGGAAAAACTCCTTGAGAAGGATCCATAAATTTTTGGATCCTTTCAGAGGCTCAAAAAGCAAAATTCTGTCAAGCCCCACTCTAATCTTTCTTCCCCCTGCTCTCCCCCTCCATAACTTCACCCTAGCTTATCCCCCCAGCAACTTTCTTCCAAAAACCACCTACCCATTCAACATATCCCATATATTGCATCCACTCCTCATATTGACCAACCTTTCCCTTTCAATCAAAAAAAAAAATCCCTCCCCCTTCCTTTCATTGCTTCCCAATCCATTCCTCAATATCTCATCTTGCATTTCTGTAAAGTTTTAAGGACCACTTGGGCCTTGCTCCCCCCCACATCTTTCATCCTATTTGAACCACAAATCTTTCTCCCTTTTACCAAATCTACTCCCCTTTCCCATGGATTCAAATTTCCCTGCAGAAATGTCTCAAAGAAACAAAAAAAAAAGATCCCCAAATTATCTTCCAAGGAACAAGAAAAACTTGAAATATGCAGGATCCACATCAGTGAGCAAACTAAGTTTTCAGCAGCTCATTCTTGAGAATTTTTCTTCAAGAAATTGGAAGAAACATTCAACTTGAATTCCACCTTTCACTATTGTGACTATAATAAAATTTTCACTTGGTAAGTTTTTTTTTTAATTATATAGAAAGGGTGTTGAAACAGGATTTTCCCTCCAGATTGGGAGGTCTCAACACAGAAAGCCTCATTTTCAGTGTTCTCTAACACTTTACTGAACAGAATCCTCCAAGTGGAAGCTCACCAGATGACTGGATGAGAGTGGCCCTGATCCTTGACCAAGACCAAACAAAATCATCTTTCCAATGTTTGGCTTCTTGGGATAAGCTTTGATTTTCACCAAAATGCCAACTAGAAAAGAAGGATTCCCCAACCCTCTTTGAATAAGAATCCATTTACAAGGGGGAAAAATGTAATAAAATTTTTTCTCCCCCTTCATCTTTGGCCAGCCCACCCCCCAGACCTGCTGTGTCAAATGCAAGAAAGAGGTATTGTTTTAGCAATGTTCTGGTTGGTCAAGATGAAAATACAAGTGCATTGCCAAACTAGATACCCTTCCATAGAAACAAGTTGAAATGGACAATTAAATTAATCAATTACTTCAAGAAAGCATTTGCCTATTTAGAAAAATAACTAAAATAAAAAGAAGAATCACAAAATGAAACAGGGAAAGTTAATTATTGAAAAAGGCAAATTGAAGGTTAAAAAAAAAATTGAAATTGAAAGAGAGTAGAAGAAAATTCAACTAAAAATGAATGAGTGTAATATTCCATTCAACTGTTATGTTAATGATGATGAACAAGAGAGCATAGAGATTTCAAGTAAAATGAATAGATAAATCAAAGATAAATGGCTGAGAATAATTTAAATAAAATGAATCCATTTTCACTGGAAAATATTTTTTTCTACATTAGCCTGTATATGAGTTAGAAAACCTGCCATTTATTTAATGTCTTAATGGAAGTTTTCAGCAAAATACCCCAATTTATAACACATCATTAAAAATTGAAAAAACCCACTTATTTCACATCAGAAGGGTCAGAATTACCCAAAAAGAAATAGGTTTTATGAGATGAAGTATTTAAAGATTTTTGAAACCTCACCCACACATCAGGCCACATCATACACCCATGGCTTTCTAACCACACCTACCTCCAACCTAATTAGAAAAATCTGATTAATCAATCTCATCACTTTATTGCTCTCATCACTTAATCAATCTCATCAATTCATTGCTATCATGACTTTATTTCTCATCAATTCAGCAATCTAATCACTTCATCACTCTCATCACTTCACTGCTCTCATCACTTCATGACTGTCATCACTTCATGACTGTCATCACTTCATCAATCTCATCACTTTGTTCCTCTCATAACTTCATCACTCTCTTCAATTCATAACTCTCATCACTTCATCCTTCTAATTGCTCAATTTCTCTCATCACTTTATTTCTTTCATCACTTCATCACTCTCATCACTTTATTGCTCTCATCACTTGATCACTCTCATTGCTTCATTGCTCTCATCACTTTATCTCTCTCATCAATTCATTTATTTCATCTCTTCATTGATATCCTCATCACTTCATCATTATTTTCATTCAACTCCTGTTCCTCTTTTCAAATGGCTACTGAACAAATCTCCCCCTGAAACTCCACACAAAAATACAATCAACCAAAGCAAAAATCCCCAAGGAACTCTACAACAAAAAATGTCCATAGCCATGAAATTTATTGGTAGAAATAAAACAGTTGAGGGAATACAGCAGATTATTCAATTTCTGGGCTTGTAAATATATTTATGTTGAAGAAATAGGATTTTAATATCTTCAGTTTGACTTTTACAAACTCTTTGGGAATATATTTAGTTTGAAGAAATAGGGTTGTTTTATCTTCATGTTGGCTTATTAAAACTCTTTAGAGGGATTTTGATGGTTCTTTTTCTTTTTGGGAACAATAGTGGGATACAGATCCAGAGTTTGCGGCTTTTGTCCAAAAATATTTAACAATTGTTTCCTCTGCTACTTCCAAAGACATTTCAGAACCTCTCTTTTGAGACCTCTTTTTATGACAAGCCCCATTATTTCCATGTCTCTGTATGTTTTCAAATCATCTCCTCCAATCCTGTTACCTCCCATCCACATACTTCTATTGGGGTGAGTATCAAGAGAGATTCAATTCATTGTATAGCATTTTGGGGTTTGAGAGCCCTTTTCTTGCCATGTCTCTGTTTATTTGTCACATCATATCCTCCCATCCACATACTTTGATTGGGGTGAGTATCAAGAGGGTTTCAATTAATTTTATAACATTTTGAGGGTTGTGGGAGAAAAAATGGTGCTGCAGAAAAAGGATGGGTATGGAAATACCAAAGGGTCAACTTTCTTGTATTGCGCCCCCAGTTCAGCTTGTTGAATCTATGATAGACCAAATGTAAAGCGCATTCAATTATCCAAAATCCAACTGGAATGCTTGTCAATGAAGATGTAATCGTAAGCTCAATTTTTAATTTTGATTTTTGTAAAAGTCAATTTCAGCTTGATAGTTCTGTAGTGTTTTGTAACTATTAGTAGTCTGTGTTACAGAAAGAGAATATATATATATATATATATATATATATATATATATATATATACCTATATATATTTGGATATCAGGCAGATTCAATTTCATCTGTCGAATGGATTCTATCTATCAAATTTTTAGAACCATATAGAGATAAATTCACAGAGAGGAAACATTGATGATAGAAATTTTGGATCCTTTGCCATTGTTAGATTTATGTTAAAGCCTATCTTGGTTCATGATGGACCACTTGTCCTTGCCTAATCTGGCCTTCAGCATTCTCCAATCATCCCCTTTTTGTTTATAGAGCTATTTGGTCTCCATAAGTTTTTTACTTTTCTCCTTGGAAAATTCTTCCACACCTAGACTTTTAAGCTCTCCACCTAACTATTTTTCCCAAATGAGCATACACTCCTGTTGTTCAATTGATTTGGATTGTAAATTCATTTTTTCAAGGCGGAGTGATTGGTGTAAGATTTAAATTGTCTAAAAAACTGATAAAGAGCATGAAAAACCATAAAAACAGAATAAAAAACAGTTTTTGCCATAGCCTTGCCTAAGAGAAAAAACAGCATGAAATATTAAAGAAGGATGAAGAATAGAAATTAAAATAAAATGGAATGGCTTGATGAAATTTTGGTGAAAAGGAATTCAAGAATTATGGAAGGAGATGAATGTATTCCTGATTTCAGCAGGTTTCAAGGCAGGAATAAGGTTTGAAGGATGAAAATAAGATAGAAAAATTGGCTGCTGAGTTGCATTTAAGGCTCAGGCTAGGTTGCAAGATCTGTGAGATCAGATTGAGAATGAGGTCAACATGATGTTTAGGAGATAAAATTGTGACAATTTAGAGGATGGTGTAAGATGATTAAGTAATGAGAGATTTGAATGATTAATATTGAATTGATTGAATGATGTGGAATTGAAGATGAATTGATGGCCAAAGTTAGGATTAGTGGCACACTAGCTTCCCCTTATATAAGTGTGAATGCAATAGTGCTAGAAGACCAAGCCATTTCTCTTGGTTCTTGAGGTTCTCCTTTATTTCACAGATAGTTAGGTTTGTTGGCATGCTTGTTTAGATTGTAGGCTGAACCAGAGCATTATCAAAGAATCAGTTGTCAGAATCAGAATATCAGAGTAGGGTGTGGTAAGGTGTTCATTGTTTTTTTTGGGACTGTTAGATTTCTTAGCAGCCTCATTCTTAAAATTTTATCATCTCAGCCTTTGTTGCAATTTGATCTTGGAGGTTCCCTTTTTCTTTTTTCAATCAATAAATCTTGTTTTTCAGCACAACTTTCTTGTTTGAGACCAAATCCCTTAACAAGATCAACATCTCCAAATTTTCTTTTATTATTAGAGTGAGGTCCAAATTGGCCAAGATTAGCTGTTGGTTGAATATTTGCAATGAGAGAGTTAACTTGGGATGCTCAAATTTGAGTTTTTCTAGTTCTTCAATAGTTTTTTTTAACCTCTGCCTCAACAAAATCAATAACTCTTCTCCTTCAGCCATGTTTTATTGAGGCTCGGAGACTATGGAAGAATTCTTCCAAGATCAAAAATTGGTAAATTACTTCTGAGAAAATAATGCAAGATTGAAAACACCCAATTTATCCCCAATGGAACAAACTACAGGTTTTTTTGCAAGGACAACTGGGAAGAGGTAGAGAGAAATTGATGAGTTGGGGGAGACAGTGAGGGGTTCAAGGTGTGTGTGGGGAGAGGAGAATGGACTGACAGCCTTCTGAATGGTATATTGGGTAACATCCAAACCAGGGTTGATGGGATAGGTAATGACAATTTGACAGTTACAACTGATGGAGAGGGATTCCTAGCTGGTTGGTTAGGATGCTTTTAGGGCTTGAGTGATGTATATATAATTCTTTTTGAAGATTGGAGGATGGTTGAGATGAGACAAACAAGATACCAAAGATGGTTGAATTGGTCAATAGATGAGGTAGGAAGAGATGAAATTATGAATAATCTTTGGTTTTCTATTGAAAGGAGCATAGTTGAGTTAGTGAACTATTTGAGAGTGAGAGTGATATTAAGAAGAAAAACAAGAGGAGCACCGTTGAGTATAGCAAGTAAAGGTAATTTTTGATTTATCTGATGATTTAGTGGTTTGAATTTGGATACATTGTTTTGGAAACTCCAATCAAGGGTGGGAGACAAGCTATCATAAAAGCTGACAAGGATTAAGGCGTAGATGGAGAGAGAAGGTTTAGGAATGTCTGAGTTGGAGATTGGGTCCATTTTCAGTCTCAGCTGGACTGGTGGGTGTACAGTGAGTGGGTTGGAGTGCTTGATGGAAAGAAAAGCATAAATGGTGGGTTTGATATTTGAAATCTTCCATTTCCATGGAACATGAAAGTTTGAAATATGCCAAATAGGGTGTATGTTTATTTCAGACATACACCATAAAAATGGTGGTTGTGGTAAAACCAAAATGATGGTTTTGCTAACTCTGATACACCTATTAGAGTTTCCTTCTTTTTTAAAAAAAAATATTTTTCCTTTTGTTTAGTAATCATTATAATTTAAGCAGGATGTTTTTTTCCCATTTTATTTGCTTGTTAATTTTTTTAAAAAAAATGGTGCCACTGTTTTTATTTTTATTTTTTTATGAAACAAAAAATGATACAACACCTGTTTTTTTCACAATGTGTATTCTTTTTTGGGGGGAAGAAGGTTAATAAAACATTCATTATAATATTTGAGATTTTCTTTAGAAAAATAAGTGGTGAAATTATGTTTTTTGGGGCAAAAAATGTGCATTTCAATCCAATCAATGGTTCTAAATACTTTGAAATGACAATAGAATGATCAGAATATTCAAATTTAATTAAGACCTAATTGGATATTATTTTGTTTCCTACATACCCATTAATAATTCTCCAAAACACTTGGTATTTCATTTTTTATATAAGAGAAACATTTATCAGGAATTTTCAAGTTAAATTTTGATTGTAAGATTACCTTTGGTTTTTTTTGAATAAAAGCATTGAGAGAATTTCAATTTTTATTTTAGTTATTAATTTTTGAGGAAGCAGAAATCAATCAAATATTAGTATAGATAATCAGGTACTACAGTGAGATGAATGTGAAAATTTCAATCCATAATGAATAAAAAATGAAAAATAATATGCCACAAAAAAAACAAATTTCTCTGACTTCCATTTAAATAAGATAAAATAGGAAAGTTTTCTATTTAAATTGTAATGATTCAACCAATGATTCTCATTAATAATTACTTTGGGCAAACAATTATTTAATTTCAAATATTCTCTAAGCTGCAAATTTAATTCAGAATTCCAAAGATTGGAATTTCTTTGCATACAATCAGATAAGGTATGAGCCAATTGAGGATCACAATGATTGGGGATTATGTGATCACTATATTTTGAATCTTGAGAGAAATTGTCATCAGTTGATTGGTCTTCAAGTATCATTTTTTGAAGAATAACACAGAATTTCATACACTTTTGAACTAATAAAATATCTCACAAACAAAATTTCTGATGGATGATTGCCCATCTTCCCTGCAACACTACTGAGCCTCTTTCAATATATTTTCTAGCTGCTTCTTGAAGTTTGGAATGACGTTCTCATGCATTATCTTGGGGGTGGGAGATGGTTTTAACAAGATTTGACAAAGAGGGATATACTCCAACAGGAAAAAATGATTCCTTATGGTATTCATGTCCATTTATTTTGAAATTGATTAAGTCTTGAGCACCTAAATTATTCAAATAATTACCAAAGAAAAAATTACTGAATCAGTTTCATACAAAATGCAAAAATAAAATCATGTTTTGATTTAAAAATGAATAACTAAGAATAAATTATAAAACAAATGACTTCTTTGGATTAAATTGATATCATTCAGTGCGCTGGGAGATCCAAAGAAACAATTCCAAATTCTGATATTTTTCCTTTCTAAAGCATTTAGAATCATAATTGCTTTTTTCCCCTTGCATTTAAGTTGACACTCCCAAAATTTTGGAAAATTTTTAAATCCCCATTGCATTCCATCAATTAAATCCTGGAAAGCCTCTTTCCTTGTTTTATTTCAGGATTTGCTTAAATTTTTCATTTCTTGGAGCGCTGAACTAATCACCCTCATATAGCTCAATTACAAAATTTATAAATTACTTTGGATTTCTGAGGGAATTTCTTTTCTCTAATTCTTACATATTCAACTCTAATTCTTACATATTCTTTGGTGCTATCTGCACTTCTGCCATAGTTTTGTTGATTTATTTCAGAGGTAAGTTTTTTATGGGGAGAAAGGCGCATCTTGCCACAAAAATCCTAATGAACCATACAATCAAGATACAAAACATTATTATCTTGAAAGAAGAAGAAGAAAATAATTCAGGAAAATTTATTCCTTAATGATCTAGAAATTTTTCTGTTTTGGAGATTTTCTAGGATTTTCTCAAATATATTCTTGCTAATCCTCAATTTTCTCTCAAAGAAATGAGATTTTTGCGTTTGATAATGGCTAAAATAGTCCTTGATGAGCTGCTTTTGGCCTGTAATACAACCACAAATAAATTCTTCTTTCTTTCTTTCATCTCAATTATCTGATTTTTATTCTTAATCATTACTCAATATTATATACAAAACATTTTCTTCTTCCTCAAGGTCCAGAAGATCATTTTTGTTGAAAAAGGAGAAGTTTTGAATTTTTAAATTTTTTAATGTTGTGTTTTTCTCTTTTCCGATTGATTATGAAATTTTGGGTGATTGATGATGTTTTAATGGTGATTTTTTTTTCTAAACTTGAAGGTGAATTGTGCATTTTTTGTGTTGGAAGAGGCCTAGAGAGTTGATTTCTTTGATTTTCTTGAGCTGCAAATTGAAAGATTGGGTTTAATTGGATGATGTGAGGGTAGATCCAAGACTTATCAAGCTGGGATCTGTGTAAGACACAATGTTGTGGCCTGCTCCCCAAATACTTGATAAATTTGTCAAAGGCCAAATTTATTGAAAAAAGGGGTGGAATCAGTTTTCAACAATTTTCCACCCTTTTGTGCCTTGAAAACTGGCCAAATTTGACAATTATTTTTTTGAGACAATTGAAGATGCTCTAAAGGGTATCTCAAATTTTTGGAGAGCTTGGAGTTTTAGGTAACAAATTTCTGGCTCAAAAAAAATTTCAAGCAAGAAGGTTACCCCATGTGTTTCAGAATTATGTTGAGATTGTAGAGGTACCTTATCCCGTGTTCTCTGCGTAATGAACTCTGAGACAAGTCCGCGTGACATGTCTGGATCACCCGGGTCTCTTACCGGGTGACCCGGATGAACTCACAACTTGGTGAAACACCGCGGATTCTAATTTTCTCCTTGGGTCTGATTTCTTCCATCTCTTGATGATCACTCTTTCTCTCATCATCCTTTCTATTTTATTCTTTTTATTCTTTTGTATCTTTTCTCACTTGTACCTTCCCACTTGATGAACCCTCACCTCCTCGCTCGACAAACTCTTCCTTACTCAAATCCATCTCAATCCAACTCATCTATTCTACTTGTCTTGTTGTGAACTATCCTCTGCCTGGTAAGAATCCAATCCTCAAGATGGTCTTAACATGATCTCTCTGACAATATGACTTAATTCGTAGTCTTCCATCTTCTACTTCCAAACTCTTCCAATTTCCAGTCTATCAAAACCTCATGCTGTCTAATCTTTGTCCTATCTGCTAAATAACTCGAAGCTGTTGGTCCTTTCACTTCTTCCTTTCTTTCTCTCAATTCTTACTTAATCTATCAAGAGTCTAACTTTTTGTCCACAGTCTGCTGGTTTCTGTTCAGAGAAATTTCATTCAAATCTTATCACGGTTAAAAGCCAAAGAACGACTCTGCACCATTGAAAATGAACGAACCAGGGGAGCAAACAATTATTTCCACCAGGCTGCTCTCAAAGCTTCCGTTGATGCTATTCCTCCACTAAACAAAGACAACTACTATATCTGGCGCGATAAAATGTTAATGCTGTTCGATCTCAAGGATATCAAGGATACTATGACTAAGAATGCAGGACAACTACCTATAAGACAAGACTGCAAAATTTGTGCGATTATCCTATCCAAACTCAACGCTACTACCCATGCAAATGTTGTTAACGCCTCAAATATCACATCCTCTACACTACTTTGGAATGAAATTACTGGTAGATTTGCCTCATCCGAGACAGCAAATCAAGCACGCATCTTCAACCAGTTTCTTCATGCCCCATTCAATGAACTTGCCATCGAAGGTTTCATAACGGACATTCGAAAGTCACTCACTCGTATGGCAGACGTAGGAATAGATCTACCAAGCGACATAGTGGCCTACTTGATACTATTTAAAGTTCCTTCAACACTCGAGAATTTCAAACAAAAAATCATGCACGGCAAGAAGCTGATAACCGTGGAAGTTATATTCAATCACCTAACCCAGTACAACAACAAGCGCAAGGCACAACTTAATACTGGAAGATCTACAACCAATGTCTCACTAGTCACGTTCAAAAACAAATCCGATAAGGAAGATAAGAAGATCCGTATTAGATGTAAAGAGGGATTTCACGATCCCAATGCCCCACCTCCGGAATCTTCCTGTTTTCACCTTCATCCTCAAATTGCTCCTGGATGGTGGGTTGAACAGCAAAATGAGTGGAAGAATAGGACAAAAAAGACACCCACAATCAATTACCACGCACTTTTAACTCTCTGGATTAATGCAGATAACACACCAAATCTTCTCCTTGATTCCGGTGCAAACATACACATTTTTAACAATCTCAAGTACTTTACCTCCATAGATCTAAAAGATGAAGCAGAGGAAATCAAAACAGGTAAGCTAGAAGCAAACCTTAGGATACGAGGAACTGGCACTGTTTGACTTGAGTGGAAGGACTCTGTCATTACTCTTGAAGGATGTCTGTACGTTCCGGATATCGCAATCAATTTAATTAGCCCCGCTCTCCTTGCAAAGAAGGGATGTAGCCTCTCTCAAAAGCAAGACCAACTCTTCATCACACAAGACAACAAAACGGTTCTTAGAGGTTTAATTTGAGATAGTCTATTTGTAATAGAGAAACCTCAAACTGCTGGAAGTAATCTGTTGGTTAATCTATCCAATCAATCATCCACCACTACTCTTGCTCAATCTCAGTCACTGTCCAACCTCCATAAGTCATATGGACACGCTTCAATCTCCACGCTTAAATCAATCCTCAAAGATCAATACTCAAAAGACGAATTAGATAAGTTTCAATGTGACGGCTGCGTAAGAAGCAAAATCACGCAAACTCCGTTTTCATGCACATCATCACCCGCATTGAAACCACTCGAACGAATAAATCTAGATCTGATCGGTCAGATTACTCCTCAATCAAAAGCTGGTCATAAATATGTCCTGACTCTGGTGGACAACTTTACGGGTTATCTAGCAGCTTTTACTCTTCAATCTAAAGAAGAAACCCCCAGTGTTATCATCAATATTATTGAAGCAGATTACAAACGGCTAAATTATTACCCCACCCAGATCTTTTCAGACAAAGGAACCAAGTTCACTAATACTACCTTGAAAGAATTCTCCAAGAACAAACATATCAAACTCCTAACATCAGAACCATATCACTCTCAACATAACGGTTGAGCGGAGCAAGCCAACAGGATGATCATAGAGTCAGCCCGGGCAACATTCTCTTCATCTTGACTGAATAAGTGCTATTGGCACATAGTGGTTTGAAGCTGTTGCTTCATGCTTAATCAGGTCCCCAGGGAAGTTAATGACCGATCCCCTTGGGAACTTATGTTTAGCAAGAAACTCCCTACTAATTATCTCAAACCTGTAGGATCTTCTGTCATTTACCTGGCGAATAGATTAAAAAAAGGAAGAAAATTCAATGAGAAAGGATTGGAAGGGATTTTAGTTGGGTTAATCCCATTTTTCATTCTTATCTGATCCTCAACTCATCCGGTGCTATTGTTGAAACCAAACATGTACAGTTCCTCAAAAATCCGCTACACAATTTTCCCCTCTTGGAATCTCCTGCAATCGATCTCTTCACTCAAACAAATCCGGAGGCAGAAGAATCTAACTTCTCATCATTCAAAAAGAAATATACTTTTCAAGAATCTCAAGAAAACCTCTCCAAATCAGACTCCAATCAGGAAGATTCGGCATCTGTAGATTCTCCACTCTCCGACCATTCTCCTCCACCGTCGCCAATTCCTGAACCTCCTATTCAAACCATTTCTCAAAGACCCAGAAGAGAGGTGAGAAAACCCCAATGATACGGTTTCCATCACTATTACAAGCCCCCTTCCTACAAGGAAGCTCAAAAATGCTCTGAATGGCCAAAGTGGAAGAGAGCCTCTGAAGATGAACTAAATTCAATAGAATTACAAGACGTCTGGGAGGAGTACTATGGCAATCCCAATAATATACTAAATAAAACGTGGGTTTTCAAAGTAAAGGAAAATTGCCACGGAAATCCAGTCAAATACAAAGCTCGACTCTGCGTTCAAGGGTTTGATCAAGTCCTAGGAATCAATTACAATGAGACTTGGGCCCCAACCAGGAACCTTGGTTCACTTTGAGTTGCTCTTACTTACGGCTTGAAGAACAAAATGAATCTAACCCAATTTGACGTAAAAGGAGCTTTTCTCCATGCCCCTATAGACGAGACCGTTATCATAAGGACCCCAGAAGGATTGACCAGAAAATCACCATATCTAAAACTCAAGAAATCTCTTTAAGGGTTGAAACAATCCCCCAAGAATTGGTATGAAACCTTAACTTCGTGGATCAAGTCTCAAGGCTACCACGAATCCACTAGTCTCAAGGCTACCACAAATCTACTAGTGATCCGTGATTATATCTAAACTCCAAGACGGGCGAGATTCTCTACTTCCATGTAGATGATCTCATCCAGGTAGGTAATTCTAATCTCTTCGAGATTAACTTCCTCAAACGATTCAAAGATTCCTCATGCCATCCACCCAATACTATCCTCGGGATGCTCATGGAAATCAAAAACAATAAAATCTTCCTGAGTAAACCCAACCACATCAAGAGGGGCCTGGAAGAACTTGGCTTGACTTCTTGTAAAGACTCCCACGTTCCTTTGACGCAGAATCTAAATCTTGAAACGGCCTCAGACGCCAACCACGCCAAATTTTGTCAACTCAACATTAACTATCAATCAACAGTTGGCCTTCTGAATCACCTGGCTCATTACTCTCAACCCAACATCTCTTACTCCGTGTCTAGTATGGCTAGGTTTAATACCAAACCAGGCATGACTCACTGGAGGGAAGTCAAGAAAGTATGGAAATATTTGAAGGCAACTAAGCATCTCAAGCTTGTAATTATGTATGATTTGAAACAAGGAATTCTCTCTAGTTTCAGCAATACTACCTGGGGAGACGACCCAACTTTCTGGAAATCTCAAACTGGATACATTATCCTTCACTACGGCAGTCCTGTTGTCTGGAACTCTACTCGACAACAAAACATCACCTACTCTTCCACCAAATCAGAACTAAACGCGCTACTCGACTGCTACCTTGAAATCAAATGGATCAAACATCTTATCAGTGAGATCCACCAAATCTCTGAACCCAAGCCTACTCTACACATCAATAAAAAAGGATTAGACAATAAAACCAAGAGGTTTGGGTTGCACTCCAAGTCCAGGCATATAGATATTAAGACTAAAGGATTGCGCAAAGACTATTCTAGCAACGAGTTTAGTCTCATTCTTATCCAAAGTCAATCAATGATCGCGGATCCTCTCACCAAGGCCTCTTCTGCAACCTCTCTACAGCTTCTTCAAAATACCATCTTTGGAGTCACACATCAATGAACTTTAGGATTGCACTCCCACCAGTCACAGGGGGTGTTGAGATTGTAGAGGTACCTTATCCCGTGTTCTCTGCGTAATGAACTCTGAGACAAGTCCGCGTGACATGTCTGGATCACCCGGTTCTCTTACCGGGTGACCCGGATGAACTCACGACTTGGTGAAACACCGCGGATTCTAATTTTCTCCTCGGGTCTGATTTCTTCCATCTCTCAATGATCACTCTTTCTCTCATCATCCTTTCTATTTTATTCTTTTGTATCTTTTCTCGCTTGTACCTTCCCACTTGATGAACCCTCACCTCCTCGCTTGACGAACTCTTCCCTACTCAAATCCATCTCAATCCAACTCATCTATTCTACTTGTCTCGTCGTGAACTATCCTCTGCCTGGTAAGAATCCAATCCTCAAGGCGGTCTTAACATGATCTCTCTGACAATATGAATTAATTTGTAGTCTTCCATCTTCTACATCCAAACTCTTCCAACTTCCGCTCTATCAAAACCTCATGCTGTCTAATCTTTGTCCTATCTGCTAAATAACTCGAAGCTGTTGGTCCTTTCACTTCTTCCTTTCTTTCTCTGAATTCTTACTTAATCTATCAAGAGTCTAACTTGTTTTCCACAGTCTGCTGGTTTCTTTTCAGAGAAATTTCATTAAAATGTTATCAAATTACATGATCAATGAGGGAATGGCAGCTAACTAGCAACCTGAAACTCAAAATGTTGTGAAACATAGTGGGTTGCCAGCTAGGACCGCTATGCTATTTAATTTTTTGTTAAATCCAAGGAAAAAGGTGTGGGCAGGGGTGAGGAGGCAAGATGATATGAAAGCTGACATGATGGAGAAAGGTATTGTAAGTTATTAATAGGATATGTGGCAGATTTATGGGGTAGAGGATATGGCGGCTTTACTAACTTATGGAGCGAGTAAACTTTCTAAATTCCCGCAACTTTATTGAATTTTGATCAGACTTATGTAGATTTCTTGGTACCAAGCTCCTTTTTTTCCACAATTGTGAAAATTTCTTGTTAAAATTAGCTAAAAAGAAGATTTACAAGGTCAATTGGAGATGCCCTAACCCTCAGGGTGTGTTTGTCTGACCTAAGGGCTTCAGCAACTGTGGAAGTTGGCTTGTATTAAATATTATTTTTGTGCAGAGGTTACATCAAGTGAATTATTTGTGACAAAAAAAATGCACTAATTTACCAACCACTAGCCCAAATATATCCAAAGTAGCTGTCAGCTTACTGATACAAGGAAATTTGCCGTCCTTTAGCTACAGAAAGTTATATTGGTGTTGGAACAATAAAAATTCCAAGAAAATTACGTAAAACGCTCAAATGGTTGATTTAGAGGCAAGTGCAAAGTTTAAGTGGTTTGGTTGGATTAAATTGATTTAAATATATTTTTCAAGAAGGGCCACATTTTATTCAAACAGGGTATCTTTATTGGATAACAACCTCTCTTCAAGGGGATGTTTTGAACTGTGTAAAGACTTTGGGACAAGGAGGTCCTAAGTAATTGCTCAAAAGGGGTTACTCAATGGGATTTTGTGGACTGGCTGACTCAAAGCACTTATGCCTGGAGTCCAGGAGGAGGTAACTTACTAATTTAAGCAGACACTCCAAGAAACTTGCAGAAATTCAGGGTTGAAAGGGTCTCAGGACAATGGTTGGGGATTATTGCTGATATTCTTCAATGGAATTAACAATGGGTTAGAATTAATAATTATACTATCAGACTGAGGCCATAAATCACTTTTTTATCTTGAATAAACACTTCATCACGGATGGCAAGGAGTCTGGATTGATTACTTAAAAATTACTGGGGTTCAAACCATCTAAAAAGGGCTTTTTATATACCTTTCTGGGGTAATAAGATCTTCTCAGGGCACGTAGAGAGGGTAGTGCAATTAATAATTATACTATCAGACTGAGGCCATAAATCAATTTTTTATCTTGAATAAACACTTCATCACGGATGGCAAGGAGTCTGGATTGATTACTTAAAAATTACTGGGGTTTAAACCATCTAAAAGGGGCTGTTTATATACCTTTCTGGGGTAATAAGATTTTCTCAGGGCACGTAGAGAGGGTGGTGCTTGTCTGCTGAGGCTGGCAGGCTAACCAGGGCTATTTTGACACGTAGTCTTTGTGCTGTAAACTGGCTAGCCATGCATGTGTCATATTTCTATGTGAAATAATTTTCAGAAGGTATTTAAATATTAATTTGTTATTTTGATAGTTCAAACATATTTTGTTATTTTGTATTACTTTCTTTTTAGTGGCATGGGTAGAAGTGGGTATTTTTAGATTCTAAGTAATCTTCTGCACATGTTGGTAATTTTTTATAATTTTTTGGTAGACTTCTTGGTGTTTTTTGTGGTTCATAAATATTTGGCAATTTTTTTTATGTGACAGCCTTTATTATTGTTTCTTACAATTTATTTTCTTTATTGTTTTTATTTTCACATTTTTATTCAATTATATTAGGTTTAAAACATCTCTCTATCCGTCATTCAACTTGTTACATATGCATGATTTATGCATGCAGGTTGTAGCACTTTCCTGCGGTACCTGGCTTTTGGAATTAGCACGAATGATGTTGACGCGCCCAGGCTTGACAGCTGCGTGCAGGGATCAGTCATCAGTCATTTTGAATGCGGGTTTCTTGACATGCGCCTAAATATTGAGTGTCAGGCGTGTGTACCTTTGCTATATGAATGCAGGGCTGCGCGCGGGAGTTGTGACATAACACAAATCTGCAGGTAACTCCTAAAATATACAAATTCTAGGTGTGAAAACTATACATGGCATTGTGAGTGAAATTTTAGAATGGCCAAAAGGTGCCATAGTGGTGTCATTGTTTATTGGTCTTTTTCTTCTGAAATTATTTAAAAATATAAGGATTTGGAATTCAAGGGTTTGGTGAGTGAGTGACCCTACCTATTATTGGGTGGAGATTCCATTTCTGCAATAATATACATGGATTTCCGACTCCTTCTAATTTTATTATTTCTTTTATGTTTTTGATCTGCTTTGACGGGTTGCTGTTGTCAACTAGCAAGCTGGAAGTATCACAAATAATAATTATATATGGCCTGTAGATAGTTAGCAAATTGTATATAAATAGTATTTGTGAAAACATACCCAAACCTTTTTCCTCACCAATGTTTCTTTTCATGTTGAGATGGAGATGAGCTGAGTGATTTCTGGAATTTCATGTATTTCCTAAATTTCTTTAATGCATCTAAATCACAAGATTTTCTGTTTTCTTTTCTTTTGTTTTGTTTTGTTTTGTTTTTTTTGTTTTGTTTTGTTTTCTTTTGCTTTGTTTTTTTTGTTTTATTTTGTTTTATTTTGTTTTCTTTTTTTCTTTTGTTTTCTTTTGTTTTCTTTTGTTTTCTTTTTATTTATTTTCTTTTCTTTTCTTTTCTTTTCTTTTCTTTTCTTTTCTTTTCTTTTCTTTTCTTTTCTTTTCTTTTCTTTTCTTTTCTTTTCTTTTCTTTTCTTTTCTTTTCTTTTCTTTTCTTTTCTTTTCTTTTCTTTCTTTTCTTTTCTTTTCTTTTCTTTTCTTTTCTTTTCTTTTCTTTTCTTTTCTTTTCTTTTCTTTTCTTTTCTTTTCTTTTCTTTTCTTTTCTTTTCTTTTCTTTTCTTTTCTTTTCTTTTCTTTTCTTTTCTTTTCTTTTCTTTTCTTTTCTTTTCTTTTCTTTTCTTTTCTTTTCTTTTCTTTTCTTTTCTTTTCTTTTCTTTTCTTTTCTTTTCTTTTCTTTTCTTTTCTTTTCTTTTCTTTTCTTTTCTTTTCTTTTCTTTTCTTTTCTTTTCTTTTCTTTTCTTTTCTTTTCTTTTCTTTTCTTTTTCTTTTCTTTTCTTTTCTTTTCTTTTCTTTTCTTTTCTTTTCTTTTCTTTTCTTTTCTTTTCTTTTCTTTTCTTTTCTTTTCTTTTCTTTTCTTTTCTTTTCTTTTCTTTTCTTTTCTTTTCTTTTCTTTTCTTTTCTTTTCTTTTCTTTTCTTTTCTTTTCTTTTCTTTTCTTTCTTTCCTTTCCTTTCCTTTCCTTTTCTTTCTTTATTTTATTTTCTTTTCTTTTCTTTAAGCTTATAGTTTAATTTTTTATTTTTTTTAAATATTCCGGAAATATATTTAAAATTTAGGGTGGAGGTAATTTTAGAGCCTAGAAGAAAGTGTGAACTGTTATATCTAAGAATTTGAAATTGAAACCAGAAAAGAACAAAAATTGGGAAAAAATAAGACAGCCAAAAAAAAAATTCAACTTGGGGGTGATGAGTGAGATGAAGGCAAGATCTGGGAATTTGAGAAGTGCCTCAACAGTTTATGGTGCTTGATAAAAACAATTAATTATTTCAAGGTGCCTTTTATTTTTGAGCATTTGATCCTGAATCTATGAGAAGTTCTATCCCAATGATTTCTTTTGGGTTATTTCATAAGAATACAAATAATTCTGTAGATTGCAAAATTTAATCCAGTTCTGCAAATGCAATCCAGTCAGTTAATCCTGATATTAAAATACTTCTATTGAAAATATCTTGATTTAAACTCCTAAAGTGTTTCAGGCATTTATTCTTAGCACATTAAGGTGGGCCAGAATGAAAAAAATAAAATTTTGTCTTATGGTAGGCAATATTTTGGAAGATAGGTGTATCCACTTTCCTCATTTAATTTGGGAAACCATTCAAGCTGCATATTCCAGAAATTAGCTGATTGGTAACAATGGTTTATGTGATTCTGGATTTCAGTATTTGGCTCTTGAGCCCAAGTTTTGATGTAAGTATATTTATTATTTGGCTTTTGAGCCCAAGTTTTGATGTAAGTACAGGAGTCCAAAAAATACATTGAGTGTTGCAAAATTTTCCCTTTGAATCAAATTTTGCTATTTTAAAATTTGAAAATAAATCCCTTGTACTTATTTTGGCTAATTTCTACCCCAAATGTCTGCATTTGCAAGTCAAAAAACAGCTGATATCTTCCCTAGGATTGTTGAATAGAAAGAGGATATTTTTGGCTATTATTGGAAACAATAAAGACTTGAAATCCACTTTAAAAGGTGTTGTGGGCCTTGGGACTGCAAGAAAAGATGAAAAGCCAATAATCAGAGCAGCAGGTTCCCCAACTTTCACCTTTAATGCAAAGAATATTGAAAAATGAGATCAGTTTTTACTTTCTGGAAAATATTTAGAATTAAAAAAAATTTAATAAACACATTTCAAAAAAAGCTACTATTAATCACAATCAACATGAAATTTTTATGAAAGAGTCCCAGATATCTTCATCTTGAGTCTGGCTGGGAAATTTTTCCTTGCAATGGGTGGCTATATTTTTTTTAAATATTCCAGGCACAGATTTGTATTTGGAAATCTTGGAATATTTCTTGAATGGATTTTGACACAAAAATTTGTTGAGGTTAAACCTCCTAACATGATGTATCACCACACTATGGAGGCGGTGCAGTTGAACCTAGACCAGTAATACCAAACAACCCTGGCAGCCACAAGTGTCTGTAGCCCACACAACACGCAAGCGGGCAACGATTCTGAGTTTTTGTTGCGCTGATGATATGAATATGCATTGCGCGCGCCGTGTGAATCCTCAATTGTCAGCTCCCGTGACTATTGTCAGCTAGCGTGTGAAATCGCCACCTAGACTGGCTAATCGTCACCTGACCAGTGGCATACTGACTCCAGTCCTCTGACCAACGTCCAAAGATCAATCCCCCAAACCCCTGCAAGAGATACCGTTTAAACTATTCCAATTCATCCCCAAATACTCCATCCAACCTACCTACCCCAACTCAAAATCAAGATACATCATCAAACATGGACCTCCAAGCTACTATTCAAGCCGCAGTGAATGCCGCCATGGCTCAATCAAGTCAGGAATTCCAAGCTCAACTTGCTGCCAAGGACCAAGTGATTATGCGGCTCGCTGAGAAGGTTGAACACCTTGAAGTTACTAGTAAGAATTCTAAACCTTGTAAATCTGCCCCAATCCAATCTGCATCAACAAGCACGCCTAGTGCCATCAAGTCTTGTCAACATTCTGAGGGTATGGGATTAAAAGCACAAGCTAAGGTTACTTCCAAGGCGCGTTCCAGTAAACCAATCCCTCCATTAGGTAAAAATTCAAACAACAGGCCAGCCCACAAAGAACCCTATGCAAGCAAACGGGTCCGGCATTCATCTGCACCCCCAGCTACTTCTCCTACTGCTAGTTGCATCCATCAAATTACCATGAAGAATATGCTGGAGATGTTTTTGAATACAAGGGTCTGTCCATTCTCTTCTACTCATTCTCAACTGTTAAGGCTGACTCAAAACTATGACTCCAGGATGCTTTGTATGTTCACATAAAGATCCTTTGGGGGCTTATTCATGAGAAGGCTGTTCCACAAGCCCCTTGTACTGATACCCTCAAGGAATTCTATGGTCAGTTTTCCATAGCCACTGAAGTTGAAGACGCCGCCAACAACAAGGCTGCCCCTCAGTTGATCAGTGCCAACAACATTGAATCCGTCCGTAACATGCGCTCTGGTCGACTCAAAATTGGAAAAGGTATTGTGAATGTCAAGCAATTTTTCATTCTTTACATTCAAGCTACCCTTGCAAGGCTGGGTATACGTTGATGGGCCCCTGATCTCAATGATGCCCCAGATTCATTGTACAATGAAGCTTGCCACATTTCTGCCATCAAAACTTTCCGACAAGTTGTTGTCCTTGGTGCATATAAATTCATGAACTGCAATCCTTGATACATCAATCAAATTGGGCTTCTTACTCAGGCCTAAAATCACTTTGTCCACTTCCATCAAGCGCAGAAGTTTGTCCATGAGCTCAAGGAGGATGGTAAGCATCAAAGGGAAATTGAAATAAGAGCTATACACAAGGCCAGAGCCAGGGTGCGTGCTAGTTATTTCTTTCCAAGACCTGAATGCTAATGAATTTCACTTTATCAGCTTTGTGAAAGTCAGTTGGCATTTGCAAAACGGATTAATCTTCCCAAAATATACATCAAGGTTTTATCTGAAGAAAACGCCCATAGCAATGATGAATATTTGGCCAAAAAGAAATGCTACATCATCAAGACCCTACCCTGGAGATCCGAAAACGCCACAAAATTCTTTCGTCGCCTTGATGCTAGGATTGAGAAGGACAACTTAATGAATGGTAAAAGAGTTCAACGTTGCACTTGATGCACTCCAAGCACCCCCCAGATGTCTATCTTTTTGAGCCCCCCCAAGAATTTGCCCATTGATTACTTTGATCCAGATTGGTTCAATGAATTTTTGCCCAACCAGAAACAAAAATTTGCTGAAATATGGCAGGTCTGTTTCCTGCCAGATGCCCAGAAATCCATGTTGGGAAAAAAGGATCCCAATGAAGCTTTGTCCAACAAAAAGTTCACTGAGAAGTTCTGGAATAAACTCACGGCCCCATATGACCTGTTTCACAAGATCAAGGAAGCTTTGACTGATGATTTGGATGGTTCTATTGATGGGGACAACCAAAGCTACAATGGGGACAAGATTGATTTGGAAGATACCTCAGGCAATGAATCGGAAGGGAAATCATCCAATGAAGATGATCACAAGTTCATTTATCATAATGAAGGTAGTGAAGAAAGTGATGGAAGTCAATACAATATGCAATATGAGGATCTTGTGGATGAAGAGCTGGAAGATGAAAATCGTGATTGGCGTTATCAAATGATGCTTGATGAGCAAGAGGGGGTCTGGTCTGAAGGATGGGACCTATCCATTGGGCGGTCTTAAATCAGCTCCAAGAAACAAATACTCCCCTTCTTTTCATTTTTTCCCTCAAATCACTAAGCGCTTGTATTTTATTTTTTGAAATTGTGATTGGTGTTATCAAACGATGCTTGACAAGCAAGAGGGTGTCTGCTCTTAAAAATGGGACCTATCCACTGGGCAGTCTTAAATCAGCTCCAAGAAACAAATACTTCCCTTCTTTTCATTTTTTCCCTTGAATCACTAAGCCCTTATATGTTTTTATGGATTGCATTGGAATCTGATCTTGCAATTGAATGAAAATGCTAGCGCACCTTTTTCTTATTTTGTTTGATCAATAGTGAAAATGCACCACAAGAGTTTGGTGACGTATTTCAGTGGGAACAAAGCAATTCTGGATCAACATTCATCAAGTACAATCCATGAAAAGGAAAAGTAGGTCAATGTTTGCTGGTTGAATCAATTCAAATGCAAAAGAAATGAAAAAGAACAGCCTAAAAAAGATAAAGGTAATGAAAAAAAAGAAAACAGTGGATGAGTTTGGGGAACACCCAGATGGGATAAAAAAATCTATCACATTGCCATATGTGCATCATGCGGAATGGTATTCAGAAGCACAAGAGGGGTCCCAATGCCCATTGACCACGCTGGGAGATGTTGGTAACCCACAATGTGGGTTACCTCATCAGGTGAGCAAAGGTTGTAGAGTGACCCCTCTGTGGTGCCCAGGGCCAGGCCAAGGTCGGGCATCACACCCAAAAAACTGGGGCTTGGTCGGATATCAGCTAAGGTCAAAGCATTGTTGATGGTTTTTAACACCACCCAGGTCATCCGATCCAATCCAAACTCCTCAATGGTGTACACTGCCACCACCCAAACAAAGTACTCATTTCCATTGCACGCATACTTGACAAAGTTGTTGGGTGGGTCCTTGCTAAAAAACAAACCTGATGAGGTACTGAACAACTGATGCTCCATTGCATACCTTGTGAGAACAGTTGCTTCCAATGGATGGGGAATGTTTTGGTAGTTCCTTACCATTGGCTTCTGCCTTTGGACCATTTTCAGTAGTGCTTCATAGATTTTGATGTTGATATCCACAAGTTGCTTCTTGTCGAATTTCAGGTCTGGTTGCTGATCAGTTGAATCAATATTTATATCCGGGAGTATGGGCTTTAATCTTTGAGTCTGACAAAATTTTTTCATCACAATCTCCTTGATTTTGCCCAGTGGACAACCTCATCAGCAGTGTGAAAGTAAAAAGAATCAATGGAGACGTACCCATTCTCCCGTTTGTCTCAATTGATTGAAGAAACACATTAACCCGCTCCCCCGCAAACTCTGACATTCCCATCAGGGGACCCCACCTTTTCATTTGTTGAGGTATGTGGAGGCTGTAGTGATGATTGGAGTTGATGTGAATATCATGGAATAGTTGTGTTGAAGTATTTTTATAGAGTTTATAAGCTTTGTTAAACCTTTTGGGATCCTGGATATCCACATGCTTCTTTGTCAGAGTGTTTGTACATACCACCAGGCTTGAAAAGTTGATAAGATATTGAAACTCAATTGAACTTTTGTTGGTATCTTCTGCATTGGTCACCAGGAAGTCAAGAATGGAAATTGGCAAGTGGAAGGCGTAAAGCGCATGCCACTCACTTGCTTTCAGTTTGCCATGGCCAGGAGATCCCAAGTTCTTGGGAAGGTGGGAGATCCCTTGGGGGACCACAATCTCCTCAACAGCGTTCAAAATATGCACCAATATTTTCTGTCTCCAGGTGGTTTTGGTGTTGATCAGTTTGGAGTCAGATTTTCATGTATCGGGGTTGTTTTTTGGGGCTGAATCTTGATGGAATCCCCATCGCTTCCCCCAATGGTGCTTCAGAACACCTTCAAACCAGTTGGGCATGACCCCAAGCGCGAAATTCTTGATGGGGTCCCAATAAGGAAGTCTTGACAGTTCAGACCATTGAGTTCCGTGCTTCTTGATGAATGCTGCTTGGTCCTTCAAAGTCCTGAGTTCCTTCCATCAATAGGATAAACTACAAGCTTCCCGAGAGTTTCGGAGGGGACCAATCTTCATTTGAGCCATTTCTTCTTTGGTGCAATAGCACCATGAGCAGAAAAAACTTGCAGAGTGAGAAGCATGGCCAGCAATTTTATGCGCGACCATTAGGGTAACTTGGTGTGCTGAATTTTTTTCCTCCATTCAGAGATAGCACTTCATCCATTACGGGTGCCAAGAGATGCAAGATTGTTGTTGTGTCAGGTTTGCGAGGGGCGGGCAAAATTGCAGCAAGATAGACATTGTGATTTTTGTGCCTTAATGTTGGTGGTAAATCAAGGCATGTCAGGAGCATGATTCCCATGGATGCTTGCTGTCCCAAGAGCTTGTTGTCAAATGGATTGAACCAATCAACATAAAGACTGAAGGTAAGTTGTAATTTGTTGCGGTTTTTTCTTTTTGTGGAATGCTGGGAAAAGCTTTTCCAGGCTTGCAATTGCTGAATATCAATAACAATTTTGGGGTTTTGTGTGCTCAACTTGTAGCGCCATTTGACTATTTCTTCTTCAACACCAGGTGAGTTGATAAACCATGTGAGCCAGTTTTCAATTTTTTGAAGACATTAAGTCATGCAAGGTTTGGGTGTTTTGACGACAGAGGATTTTGGGGGATGATATTGATAAGAGACTGTGAAGTTGGGGGCAGAAGGTATCCTGATGGGGGGTTTGTATAATTCTTCATCACAAGTTTTGATGGTTGGGGTCCTTCTATAGGTGCATAGCTCTGGGGAATTTCTGAACAAATAAAGTGAGAAACATTTGGGAAAGCAGATGTATCAATCTAGCTGAGGCAAAAGGTTGAGCCTCTTTGCCATTGTTGGGAAATCCTTGGGGATTTTGTTCTCAATCTTCTCAAAATTGGTATTTTCGCTCCCAGCTTTTATAACCTTCATGAGGAATTTGCGAGAAATTACACAGTGATATTGACTCACACCACAGACCAGGTTTAGCCAAACAATAAAGTATGATATTGGGCCTGCAAAAATAGAGCAAAGTACGTTAGTTTTGCATGAGGAATAATGGCAATGAAAGATAGAAACAAAAAAATATATCCCCATGGTGAATATTCAACTTCAGCTTCATGGTCCTCAGGTTCTTTTGGGGCGTCTACAGGCTTACTTGAGGAAGGGGCTGGTGCATTGAGAGATAATTCCATTGCAAGGTTTGTGAGTTGAGTCGTGCTGGTGTTGGCAAGTGAGGTGGCAGACCAATGTTTTTGTTGGGTAGAGGGATGCACCCAGAGTCCATGCTGAAGTATGTTTGCCTTGTGGTAGTAATCATGCGTAGAGCATTTGAGACATGTACATAATTTGAGGTCCATATTGAAGGTAGCAAAGCAGGTTGGGTCAGTCAGGGGGGAGTTGTGAAGCTCTGGAACATTGTATTGTGCGGCCATCCGCAGGTGACAATTAGCCAGTCTAGGTGGGGATTTCACACGCTAGATGACAATAGTCGCGGGAGCTGACAATTGAAGATTCACACGGCGCGCGCAATGCATATGCATATTGTCAGCGCGACAAAAACTCAGAATTGTTGCCCGCTTGCGTGTTGTGCCAGTTGGTAAAGGCAGCACTCTAGTATGCGTCTAAATCTATCTGAGGTTGTGGGTTCAACTCCCACCAGACACATCTTCATTTTCACAGTCTCAAAAAAATTCACTCTCAGTCCCAAAGACTTGGAGAACTCAAACTTTATTCCAGAATTTCAGTAGATTTTGTACTTTCCAGAGGTAACATTCCTCATTTTCATTGTGTCTGAATCCAAAGGAAATTTTGAATGTCTGAGTGGCTGCAGATTGAGAGATGCAATGAAGTATTGGAACTTTTAATTGGTTGATCTAAAAAGTGCATTCAATGAGGCAGATTTGGTGTTTTATTTTGGAAATTTTAATTGATCAAACATAAGTAAAAAAAAGGTTGTGGTATTTCCTTTCAAATTGAATTGAGCAAGGTGGGTCCAATTTTTTGAATTCATGATCAAAAAAGGGCCTTTGTTGTAGTTCAACCAGCCAAATATTCTTTTTTCATTGTTTGAAGTGAATTCTAAAAACTACTTGTGGTGGCCTAAGTTCCATTTTCATAATTCTGGATTTGGTGAATAATCTTGGATGGGTAAATATTCTCCTGGACCAGTCATCTGAAAGCTTCTGTCATATCTTGTTCCAATCTATGGTGGTAGTTTTGAGCTGAGGGTTTTTCTGAGGGGAGGTAATATGATTTTTTTTCATTGATGAGATAGGCTGAATTCCAGATTGGAATTTTAATTTCATTTTGAATTGAAGCCCTTGATATTAAAGGGGAATGCAATTTTACAGTTTGGGGAGTTGTGGAATGGAGCAGTGCTGAGATTGCCAGAATAGAATCTATGTTGGTCCCATTGTAGATACACATTTTTAGTGTTATGTGAATTTGAGATTTTGATGGCATATCCATGGGAACTTTACCAACTCTTGCAAATCTGAACAAAATATTCATAAGAAAGTTAAAGGTTGGGAGGAGGTGGAAAATTAGCAAGTAACACAAGATGTTTTATACTGTTGCTTTCTTCCATGCAACACCCAGTCCCAACCCCAGTTGCATACTGAAAAGGGACTGCATCTACTCGCGCAGTGATGAACACTGTGTGCAACTTGGTGTGCATGTCAAAATGCAAAAATGAAAAACACCTTTTGTAAGTGGGTAAGATAAATCAGAAATTTTAATCAGAAAAAGATGAAATTTTATTTCGGGTGGGGAAGTAAAAAGTTAAAATTAATTGGATTAAAAAAATGCTAGTTTTTTTGTAATCATTATATTGAAAGAATTCACACATCTGGAAGGCAAAATTCATGAAACCTGTGAAAAACAGGCATCTGAACTGGGAAATCCACAAGTTGCAATTCTATTGGGGGGCAACAGAAAGGCCTGTGAAAGTTCAAAGTTGTTGATTTAACCTATTTTTTGTGGGCCCCAAAATAGATCAAATCGGTGAAATTAGAATGAAAAAAATTCTTTATATTCCCCAAAAAATGGTGTTTTTTTTATAACGCATTGCCAGGAGATATTGGCGTACTGGGGGTGCATGCCAATAGGGCGTATCAGAGTTAAGAAAACACGCCATTTTTTAATGTTGGTTTCAAACCAAATCCGCATTTTCAAACCCGCCATTAAAAATCAAAAAAAAAACACTTATTTCACATCAGACGTGTCAGAGTTACCTGAAAATAGGTGGTTTTTTTCAAATAAAGTATTTAAAGGCCTCCACCAACTTTCCACATCATCCACCCCTGGCTTCCCACCTCCTTCTAACTCCAACCTCATTGGAAAATTTTTTGATTCATTGCTCTTCATCTCTTCATCACTATCCTCATCACTTCCTCACTATCATCACTTTATCACTTTCATCAAATCCAGCTAACTCTCATTGGATCACTATCCTTATCACTTCATTGCTCTCATCCATTTATTTCTTTCATAACATCCTGCTAACTCTCATTGGATCACTTTCCTCATCAATTCATCACTCTCATCACTTTATTACTTTCATTACATCCTAACTCTCATTGCTTTATCCCTCCTGTCACTTAATCACTCTCATCTCTTACTATTCTCTTTGCATCATCACTCTCATCCTCTCATCACATCATCACTCTCACCACTTAACACTCTTATAGCCCTTCACCCATTCATACCTCTTACTATTTTTAAATGGCCCCTCAGCAATCCTCCCCCTACAAGTCCACTAAAAAATCCAATGGACCAAAGCAAACATCCCCCAGGAACTGAAAATCCAACAATCCTCCCCCACCAGCTTCCAAAGGCTCGAGTCAGCTCAAGAGAGTTGATCAAATAATCCTGGTAAACTGGCTCAAAATTCCGTCCAACTACAATGCTTGCTTTGGATTGGACAATGAAACATGCGTTGGCCAACCTCCATTCTCTAAGGTCAATTGTTATCTCCTGATGGTCAATGAACTCAAGAATAAAAAAAAGGTAGGCTGGATCTTTCATCCAAACAGATGAGGGAGAAATTCAAGAATTATCAAGCCAAGTACAAAAAGGCCCACTCCATGTCAATCTCCACCGGCTTTGGTATCACCGACTCTGAAAAAGCCAAGGGAATCAACTTGGTGGTTGATAAGTTGGACTCCATTTGTCCTTTTTATATTCAAATGGATGAAATCTTTGGAAAGAAGGCCAAAATCACCCCCCTAGCCACTTTTGATGCCCAACAATCCAATTCAGTTGATGATGAGGACTTGGCTGGGGATACTCAGCCTAGCAATGGTGATCCCAAAGAAACCTATGAGTTTACCCCATCCAATGACAAGGAGGATATTAAAATGCAATCAGCTCCAATCAAGTCTACTTCTGTGTTGATTGAGGATTCAAACAAAACCTTGGAACCCTCCCCTCCTTCTTTGGATTGCTCTCTTCCTGGGGTGGAAAAACTGAAGAACTTGGCCAATGAGGAGGATGTCATTGCCGTATCACCATTGCCATCAAAATTTGCTCAAGTAAGGAACCAAGTTCTTTTCTCTTCTTTCCAGTTAATCCTGACTGATTTAGATTCAAAAGAAACAGGCTCATCCATTCCTGAATGGCCAAAAACTCAAGCCAATGGGGCCTCCAACATCCCCTTCAAATGAGAGCAATGATTTTCCCACAGAAACCTCCTCTGCAAAAGGAAAGCAAAAGGCCTCCAATTACATCAACATCAACCCCAATAGCATTCAAAAGAGGAGAAACACTTCAAATTTTTTGGCCTTTGAGGATATCATGGAGAACAAAGATTCAAGTAAGCCAATTAGATTATCCTTGCTTTCAAAATCAAGTTCATTCCTATTGCCCTCTGAAAAACAGTGAAATTGCAAATTGAAGCTCAAAGACTTCAGTTTGAAAAGGAGAAGTGGGATTTTCAACTGGCTATTGATTTTCAAAAGCAGAAAGCTGAGATTTTGGCTCATCAGAAAAAATTGGATGCTGAGTGGAAGTTGAGAAAGGCTGAGCTAGAATTTCAAAAAGAGGAAAGGGAGAAGGATTGACAGAAAATGCAACTGCAAATGGAGAGGGAACAATGGGAACAGAAAAAAGGATAAGTGGTCAATGGCTGCAGCATACTTGGTTAGCAGTAAAACAGTAGATGAATTGAAGCAGATTACTCAAATTCTGGGCTTTTAAATATATTTTCTTTGATGAAAAACTTAAAAAGAAATAAAAATAATTTTTGAATACAACAATGCTTAAGACTATTTTTAACCCCACCAATGAAAAAAGATTTTTTCTTTTTATTTATATTTTTTTTCCTGGAGTATATTTTCCACTCCCCAAGTCCCTGAAAGTGTTTCTAGTCTTTTTGTTGATTTTCATTGACATTGCCATTCTTGTATGAGTGGCAGTCTCCTCAGCAGGGAAAGTACAGTGCTTGTACTTATTGGCTGCCCAAACCATTTTGACCACACCTTTGTGCTTGAAGTCAATTCCAAAGCCCAGGTCAGGAAAAAAAAATTGGCCATCAGATACTTGATATTTTTCTGTGTTTTCAATAAGTTTTCCATTTTATTTCCTGGTTGGAACTTCAAGTAAAAATGAATACTCAGAGATGTCACCTTTTTCAATGTGAGTTGAGTTGTAAAAAGAGTTGGATGTGAAGGTTACATGCAGAGAGGAGTCAAATGGAGTAGGCCAAGAATGGAATTCAAGTGATGAGAACAAGGGGATGCCATTTTCCTTCATTATTTCATGGTTTGATTCAAAGGGAATTCTGTCTGAATTGCAAAAAATTTGCCCTAAAGTTTGAGAGACTATTTCTGCCTTAAGATTGAGAAAAGCATACTCTTGAGGGAAAGATTGAATAGATGATTTCTTCACATAGCATCCAAATAACTCAAAGGGGTCCATCAATTTTTGCCATCCAATTGCCCACATTTTTCCACCCCAAGATCTTGGGGGACCAAACGTGTTGACAAATTTTTTTGACTGGTGAGGGATGTTAATTTATGTTCTAAATCTCCACTCAATACATTTTTCTTTTTAGATATTTTCAACTGGTTGTCTGCCTCATGTTTTGGTGTTGATTATCTGCTGTAATTGCCACCTTAGAATGGTGCGTACTTGTTTTTTTCCTTTTTTTTTCCTTTTGTCCTCTTGTTCATTACTAAAATTCACTTTATGGCGCGCGGAAGTACTTTTCAATTCCTGCTGTGAATACTTCACTCTCAATCAATTCTCAAACTCCATCCAATAATCCCTGATCAAGCGCGACCATGAAGACCTCACTCAACTTACCATCTACCAACTTTCTATTCTTCCAATACTCAATCCTTTGAGAAAAGCAACTACAATTGATTCAATACACTCTGAAGCCAGCTTGATCAAAGTAAGAACAGCAATTTCTCAACTCCTCACCTGCTATCTTACATGCTCACTCTCACAGATTGTTCAAGGCGCTCAAGGGAAACTTACTTATTAATCAAAGACTGGCCTTGACGGATTCTCTACTGGCTTACTGTACATTGTCTCCATCTCAACCTGTCTCAGCCAACCTTTCACTGACTTGCTTCCCTATTGGATATTAAAATCTTGCTTAGTTTCATTTCCTTGATTCTTCAAACTTGACATCAGAATATAGCCAGTCATAATTCCGTTGGTCATTCTTTTTTTAATTCTTTTCTTATTTTGTTTCAAAATCTCATTACTCCATTACTCATTCTTATTGTTTGAAATAAATCATAGCTTGGTCTTGGTTTCCAACCATATTTTTCTCACGGTTAAAAGCCTCTCTCTTTGCTATGGTGCAATCAGGACCAGGGGGGGAACTTGACTACAATTCTCTTGCTATTAAGTCTCTGATAGAATCCACTCCACTACTTATGGTGGACAATTACAGCATGTGGAGAAAAAAATTTGAGAAAATCTTCAAGCTGCAAGGAATTTTCAGCAAAATGAACAATCCTGACGAGTCAATACAATTGGTCAAAGAAGTCAATCAGGAGTTCGTAGCCCATATGATTGCTAAACTGGACTCCGTCACCTACAACAACATTATCAATGATACAAACAAAGATGATGCTAAACTCATCTGGATTTCAACACAACATCATTTAGCTTCCTCTCAGTTGGCCAACAGAGCAAGGGTTTTCAATGGGTTCCTTCATTTAGCTATGGCCTCCAACATCAACGCTTTTTTCACCTCTGTCAAAGTCTATCTCAAGAAAATGACCAAAGTGGGTATAGAGCTTCCCACAGACATAATTGCTTATCTGGTGCTCTTCAAGTTTCCAACCTCCTTGAACAACATGAAATTGCAAATAATGCATACAATTTCCAAAATGCAAATCAGGGTAGTGCTTAATCATCTCATTCAGCACAAGAACAAGGTAATTGCTCAAGATGAACGCGCTGAACCTGTCAGCATAGCTCTCTATTGAGGACCAAGGTGTGAGAAAAGTAAGCATAACCCAGCCGTCACTTTGCATCCGGCCATTTTGTGTTGGTTTGAATTTCCAGAACTCAAGCCAGATCATCTTCACAATCAGGGTAAGAAGACAAAAAACAAAACTCCAAAGAATCTCCCTTCTACTCTTTTTTCTGCAGAATGAATACCAACTCAACCATTCTCCCCAGTCAATTCATCTTAGACTCCGGCTGCTCAGTTCATATGATGACCAACAAAGATCTCTTCAATTATATCAAACTCAGCAACGGCCATGAGAAAATTCTGACTGGGAAGAAGGATGTGGCAATTATGATAGAAGGGACAGGAAAGGCTGCATTGGCCACCAAGGACACCTACTCAGCCCTCCCTGGAAGCCGCATAGGTACCAGAGTCAATGGTCAACATGATTTTGCTAGGAGCCCTCATGACAAAGGGAGCGTCTCTCTCAGTCAACTCCAAATGCCATCCCAGCACCTTCAAGCTTAATAAAGAGGGAGAAACCTTACTGTCAGGGAAGATCACTAACAAAATATTTGTCATTGACATGATGAACAAAGCACAAAGCGCTTATTAATCACAGGCCAAGCTTATGACAATACATTGTTTGTTAGGACATGCAAGTCTCAGCAGAATGGAAAAATATCTGAAGTACACCATTCCGTCAGCTGAAAAGGATGACTTCAAATGCCCCAGTTGTGATAAAGCAAAGATCACTCACAAAACATTTCCTCATCAAAAAACCATTGCCTCAAAATGCTTTGAAAAAATACACTTAGATTTGATAGGTCCAATCAATCCCATCTCAAAGGGTGGATTCAGATACATACTCAATATGGTCAATTCCTACTCAGGGTACATAGCCAGTTTACCTCTCAAATCAAAAAGCAACTTGGCCAACATCATCATCTTCTTCATTGAAAACCTGCATCCTAAGACCAAAAACTATACCAAGGATGTTTGCTCTGATGGTGGGGGAGAGTTCATGAACTTGAAACTTCAAGCTTACTATTGATCCCACCAGATCAATCAGATAATTAGTGAAAACTATCACTCACAACACAACGGTTGTGTCAAATGGGAAAATCAAAAGGTCATCAAAGCCACCAGAGCTCCTATTTCCAATTTGGGACTTCTGAAATCCTGCTGGCACAAAGTTGTAAAGGTTGCTGTCTAATCCTCAACCAAATTCTAAAACAAAAAGGCAAAGACTCACCATGGATTAAAATGCATGGTAAAGAGCTGCCCAAGGACTACATCAAACCCATAGGGTCCTTTCTCATCTACAAACTTAATCAAGCAGAAATAAGTTCTAAATTGGACAAAAAAGGAGCGTCTGGCATCTTGGTTGGATTTAATCCAAATCTTCTTTTGTACAAGATAATCAATGCGGCTGGGAGGATTATAGATTCAAAACACGTCATTTTCAATAATCAAGAACCAATTAGAGTATCATCTGAAGAAGAAATAGACAATTCACCTGTACTACCTGTCTCCATTTCCAGAAAAACTTCTCCCCCTTAATCAACTGTCAAAATCAAGGAGGAGTCTCCAACTGAATACTCTGACGCGAACAGTGACACTAGCTCTGACAGAGAATCTTTAGAATGCAATCTGCAACCAACCTAACAAAATCAAAACAATATCTCCAAACCCAATCAATAAGGATTCTTAGCCAACAAAATAACAACCAGCCTCAAAGAGGCAATGAAGATTCCTCATTGGAAAGAATCAGCGGCTAAAGGATTTTCCACCATAGAGGATTGAGCCATCTGGGAAGAAGCTGAGGATGGAAAAGTAAAAAATCCATTGAATACTATTCCGGTATTCAAAATCAAGCATAATGCGGATGGCGAGCCCAAAAACTTCAAAACCCGACTATGCGGCCAGGGATTCAATCAAAGGTATGTTCTTGAAAATCTTGAAACCTATGCGCCAACTGGGAAAGTGGCTTCTCTTCAAACACTCCTCACCTATGCGGCCAAAAAAGGTCTTTACCTTCTACAGCTTGAAGTTAAGGGCGCATTTCTTCACTCTGAACTTGATGAACAAGTCTATATCAAGAATCCCTATGGCTGCAATCAAAAATCGAAATACCTACAACTCAAAAAATCACTATACGGCCTCAAACAGGCTCCTCAAAACTGGTATTGTATGCTGATTACATGAATCAAGTCACAGGGATTCATTGAATACAATTGTGATCCTTGCCTGTACATAGGCAATGATGGTTGCTTGGTTGTTTTCTTTCATGTACAAAATCTTGTTGTTGCGGGAGATTTCAATCACTTCAAAGACTCCTTTCTAACTCAATTCAAAAACTTGTCTGCTCATGAACCAAACACGCTCCTTGGGATGAAGGTCACTTGCAAAGATGGACTCATTCATCTATCCTTACCACTTCATATCAAGAAGGGACTGAGCAAGCTCCAAATGACTGATTGTAAAGCAGTGTCTACTCCTCTCACTCCCGGATTGCACCTTGCACCAGCAAATGACAACGATCATCAAAAGTTTCTAGACTTAAAAATCAATTACCGTTGTCCAATGGGTAGATTAAATTTCATTGCTGGTCTTGCACGCCCAGATATCAGCTTTTCTGTGTCTAGTCTAGCCAAATACTGAAAACAACCCAGATTAAGTTATTGGAAGGAGATATGCCATGTCTGGAAATACCTCAGCTAAACAAAACATTTGAGTCTTACTCTTGGACAACGTTCAATCTCAGATAGACTTGTATGCTTTAGTGATGCAACTTGGGGCAATGACCCAGTCTCAAGGATTTTTCAAAGTGTCTTTATCTGTACCTTCAAAGTAATTCACCTTTACTGGACCAGTAGACAACAAAAAAAATATAACACACTCCTCTACCAAATTGGAATGTGTGGCACTTTCAAGCTATCATCTAGAAGTGCAATGGTTAAATCAACTCATTGAAGAGGTCTATCAAAGCAAGTTTAAGTGCCCTCTTCATCTCATAGACAACAAGGGACTCAAAGACAAAATTAAAAAATTTGGTTCTATCTCAAAAGCCAAACACATCAATCTCAAAACAAAAAGTCTCCAACATGACTATGAACAAGGCTTAATCAAACTCAAATTGATATCATCTCTTTCTATGACCGCTGATGCACTCACCAAAGCTTCCAATAAGACCTCAAACACCAGCCTTTTAAATTCATTCAACTCTCTTTATCATTGAGTTCGGAGTTGTGGGAGCGTGTTAATTTCTTTTCTAACTTTCCACTCAATAAATTTGTTTTTTTAGATCTTTTCAGCTGGTTGTCTACCTCATCTTTTTCTGTTGATTATCTGCTGTAATTTCCACCTTCAAATGGTGCGTAATTGTTGTTTTCCTTTTTGCTTCCTTTTGTCCTCTTGTTCATTACTAAACTGCACTTTATGGCGCGCGGCAGTACTTTTCCATTCCTGCTGTGAATACTTCACTCTCAATCAATTCTCAAACTCCATCCAATAATCCCTGATCAAGCGCAACCATGAAGACCTCACTCAACTTACCATCTACCAACTTTCTATTATTCCAATACTCAATCCTTTGACAACAGAAACTACAATTGATTCAATCCACTTGGAAGTCAGCTTGATCAAAGTAAGAACAGCAAGTTCTCAACTCCTCACCTGCTAGCTTACATGCTCACTCTCACAGATTGTTCAAGGCGCTCAAGTGAAACTTACTGATTAATCAAACGCTGGCCTTGACAGATTCTATACTGGCTTACTGTACATTGTCTCCATCTCAACCTGTCTCAGCCAACCTTTCACTGACTTTCTTCCCTATTGGATAGTCAAATCTTGCTTGGTTTCATTTCCTTGATTCTTCAAACTTGAAATCAGAATATAGCCAGTCATAACCTTTTTTTTCATTCTTTTTTGAATTCTTTTCTTATTTTTTTTCAAACTCTCATTACTCCATTACTCATTCTTATTGTTTGAAATAAATCATAGCGTGGTCTTGGTTTCCAACCATATTTTTCTCAAAGGAAAGTTTTCAAAAATTTTATTACCTTCTTGTCTTGACCAGAAAGTTTATCCAATGGGACAAATTCAATTATTGCAACAAGACTGTTGTTACCAGAATTATTGAGAACAATTAAGTTTCCATGGTGGAAGAAATGAAATGGCTTGATTGTCTGCTTGGCAATTTAAAACTCAGCCAGTGAGGGTTTTTGATTCTTCTTTTTGTTTCCAGCAATAATTGCAGGATAAAGATCCAAAGGTTGTAGTTTCTTTTCAAACCATACAACATTTTCATTGATTCCCCCCTCTGCAAGTTCCAAAGAGATTTTGGATGCCCTCATTTGATCCCTCTATTGCTTCAAATCCCTCTGCTTTCCACCTCTCTTTATGTTTGTCACCTCATCTCCTTCCATCTTGTTGCCTCCCAGGCAAATTCCCCGCTTGGGGAGAGGATCAAAAAGGGATTCAATTTGGAGTATCACATTGTTAGTTTTGTGGAAGAAGAAATTGAATTGAATGAAAAGCCTTCAAAAAAGGATTACCAAAACAAAAAAAATTCAGTCACGTGATCACAAAAAAAAACCAAAGATAAAAAAATAAAAAAAAAATTACTGTGTGGGCCTGAACTGATTGGGCCGGGCTTATCACACCCAAAAAAAAAAAATTGGTTACATCATCAAAAAAAAAACATACCAGGAGGCCAACCAATTGGGCCAGGCCTCATTGGTTTGGGCCTTGGGTTGGGCCGGGAGCCAGGTAGGAAGGGCTGGCACCACCGTTGACATGGAGGGGGGGTTGGCTGCCGTTGACGCAGAGGGGGGGGCGAGGCCAAAGGGGGGAAGTCAAGGGGGGGAGGGGGGGTTGGCTGCTGTCAACGCAGTGGGGGGGTCAGGGCCAAAGGGGGGGTAGCTGGCCATCAACTCCAAGGGGGGGGGGGCAACCAAGGAGGGGGTTGGGGGGGGTGACCAAGGTGAGTGGGGGGGCTGGCAAGGGTGGGGCTGCCAACCAAGAAAAAGAGAGGGTGGGGGCAAGGGAGGGGGCTGTTGACACAGAGGGGGGGGCCGGGCCAAAGGGGGGCAGTTGAGGGGGGTTTCCTTTGCCGTCAACACAGAGGGGGGGGGGCAAGCAACCAAGGAGGGTGTTGGGGGGTGACCAAGGTGAGTGGGGGGGCTGGCCAGTGCTGGGGGGTTGGCTCAAAATGGTTGGGCCCCCAACCAAGCAAAAGGGAGGGGGGGAGGCAAATGAGGCAAGGGGGGGGGGGGCAGGCAAGTAAGAGGGAGCAAGCAAGACGGGAAGGAGGGGTAATTGTGAGGGGGGGGCAAGGGAGGGGGAGAAATTGAGAGGGGAAGCAAGCAAGAGGGAGGAGAGGGGGCATGCAAAGGTGAGGTTAGCAAGGATGGGTGGGAGGGATGGAAAAGGAGGATGAGGAGGATGGGGGGGGCTTACCTGGGAGATCAACCAAGGAGGTGGGGGGGTCCTGAAGGTGGATTGATCAAAGGATCAGACTCAGATGATGGGGAGGATGAGTAGGAGGGGGGGAGCTTACCAGGGGCTCAAACCAAAGGAGGAGGGGTGGTGGTGGGTGAGTTGGTGGTGGTGGGTGAGGTGGTGGCAGTGGGTGAGGAGAAGCAGTGAGGTGGAGGTGGTGGGTGAAGCTGAGGTGGTGGGTGAGGCTGAGGTGGTGGATGAGGGGAAAGGGTGAGGTGGAGGGGCCGGTGGTTTGGTGGGGTGAGGTGGAGGGTTTTTTTGTCTAAAACCACCAAAAGAGAAAAAAAAACCAAGTGAGTCAGCCAATGAATCTTGGGTGAGCAACCAAAACCAAAAAAATATGGTTAAGGGATTTATCACCTATTTTGAAATCAAATATTACTAATAAAAGAAAGTAAGGGTGAGAGGAAGAATCTGCTCACTCATAGAATAAGATGAGGGACAAGATGAGACAGGGATGACTTGAGGCAGATCAGGAATTTCATCTTCAAATATTTTGTCCCATTCATCTTTGATGTTGGCCAAAAGGTTGTGAAGGATTACACAAGTGATAATCCAGTTGATGAAGAACTTAATTTCTTTGGGATTTTGAACCTGGTTTTGCATTTCCCTTAAGCTGGCCCATCTTCCTTTCAGGACTCCTATTGCATTCTCAATCAGAACTTGTGATTGGGCAAAATGATATTTGAAATCAGTTTTTCCTTGATCATTGGATGAAACATTCTGGTATTCTGGAACCACATATTTTGCACTAGAATCAGCTGAATTGGCCAGAGGGTATTGATCTTGTTGAAAGTAGATCTCTGGTGGTTGGGCAATCCCCATCCAATTGAAAACATATGAATTGTGAAATGAACCTGGAAGGCCAGCATGGAGGGATATGAAATTCTTGTTGTTATCACAAACCAGTTGCAGTGCCACAGAGTATCTAAAAAAACAGAACAAAAAAATTTGGTCAGTGTGTGATCAAAGGTGTTATCAAAATTTTTTGAAAAGAAATGAATCAATCTCCTTTTTTCAAATCAAAATAGTGGTTGCCATCTAGCTTGGGTTTTTGACTCAAGGGGATGGTGGTCCCATCAACAAAACCAATGCAACCAGGAAATTCTTTGGTCTCAATTACTTGAGATATCTCCTTGCATTCTTCTTTGGTTTGCCAAGAAAGGACTGAGAAAAGGAAAGATAGGATAGCAACCATGAATCTTTTGGTGTATCAGTCAATGGTTCCATAACTGACTGAGAATAGATTTTCTAATTGATGAATTGTGGGTCCATTTCCATTTTATCCCAATCTAAAAAGAGCAAAAGCCAGTTGGATAGCTGGATTGCGTTGAGGATTTGGAGAATTTTTCTGGAAGATGTGGTGGCATTCAATCATCTCCAAAAGTTTTATGAATGAATGCAATATAGTTTGGAACAGTTGCTGGAAGCTTAAGCCAGGGAGGAGATGAAGCTTTTGCCTTTCATACATAGGGTTGTGGAGAGTTTGTCTTCTTGAAACCATATATTGATTTTGTAATAGAGAATTCAAAGCCAACCAAGTTGATTCCAAATTGGAGTCTGAATCAGAGTCTGAATGGGAGTCAAATACTAACAAAAGTCCAGTCAGCTTTTTTGCATTTTCAACTTTCTGCCAAGAATTTTGATGGGACATGTTGAGAAAGATGGTGATTTGATGTGGGGTGATGAGATGATGATGGGATTTGTGTGAAGATGGAGATGTGAAGTAACAGAGATGTGAAGCTGTTGGGCTGAGGAGATGCAGAGTTGAGAATGGAATAGAAGGATCAGATTTCATGTAGATAAATCAGAAGGAAAAATATTTCAAAGACAAAATAACTCACCTGAGGAGATGCAGAGTTGAGAATGGAATAGAAGGATGAGGAGAGAAAAATCCTTCTACCACTCTCGAGCTCTGTCCTCAGGTGAACACAATGATAGCAGTGTCACATTGTGTGTGACATGAGTAGTGAACATCTGTGAGTTAAGAATGTGACGCGCGCGAGTGTTAGGAGAAGACAGAGAGGTGATGTAGTGAGAATGTGGAAAGGAAGACAAGACATAGAGTACATAGGAGTATGGAATGAAGAAAGGAGAAAAGTTGGACACATTAGAGAAAAGTAAATAAAGAAAGATAGAGAGAGATGAAGAAAATAAGTAGGAACTAAATGGGATTTATGATGGAAAGGAGATAATCCCAACACCCCCCCTTGCTAACCATTCGCGGTGAGGCCAAAAAGAACCTGATGGGTTTTGAGGAGAACCCGAGGTAGCGTCTTGGTTAGCATGTCCGCAATCATGTGCTTGGTTCCTACATGACCAACTGTGAAAACACCACAAGCCACGCATTCTCAAATGAATTGATGCCGCGCGTCGATGTGTTTTGTGCAAGCATGGTGCTTGGGGTTTTTTTCTAAAGCCTTGGCGCCCTTGTTGTTGACATGGAGAGGGACGGGACTGGAATCGCAGATTTGGAGTTCTACCAGGAAGTTTTGCAGCCATAGCCCCTCCTTGCAGAAGTCCAATAGGGCCTTATACTCTGCTTCCAAACTCAATAGCAAAACCGTTGGCTGTTTCTTGGACCTCCAGGATATAGCGCTGGTACCAACCCGAAAGGTGTATCCGGAGATGGAGCAATGATTGTCACGGTCCTCGGCCCAGTCCAAGTCCAAGTAACCGGCAAGAGTCAAGTGCGAGCCGCCAAGGGTTAGACGCATATCCTTGGTGGCAAGCAGATATCAAAGGATGCAAAGAGCTGCTTCCCAGTGATCGACGGATGGGTCCTGAAGAAATTGAGAGAGCTTGTTGACCGCAAAAGAAACGTCCGGCCGAGTGCACTGGGAGATCCATAGGAGAGAGCCGATGAGCTGGTTATATTGAGGGGGGGGGAAGGCAACACATCAGCTGTACTTTTTACTAAAGACTTGAATGCCAGGCCTGTGGGGGAGGTGACGGGAGCCGGGGAAGGTCCAAGAAACATGGAGGAGACAGTGGTGATATAGTGCTCCTGTCCGATTGAGACCGTCCTAGCCTCATGATTACGTTGAATAGAGATGGAGAGGAAGAGTGAAAGGTCTTCGTCGGACCCAATTGCAAAACGCTTGCCGACATCGGAGATGAAAGAAGACACAAAGTCTTGAGTCCCCACGACAGCCAGATCATCCACGTGTGCCGTGACTGCGCCTACCAAGACACCGCCACCAATTTTGAAATAAAGGGAAGGGTTGTACAAGGACCTGGTGAGACCAAGGGAGAGAAGAGCGGAGTTAATCTTGGTGTTCCATTGCCAAGGGGATTGTTTGAGGCCGTAAATCGCCCTTGAGACCTTGCATACCCAGTCCGGGTGAGCTGGATCCTTGAAACCGGGTGGTTGAGACATGTAGATGGGTTCATCAAGGTGGCTGTTGAGGAAGGCGGTTTTAAAATTGACTTGACGGCCGACCCAATTTTTGTTGCCGAGAAGACTGAGAAGGAGCTGGAGGGTTTCAAGCCTGAGGTTCGGGGCAAAAACCTTGGAGAAATCAAGCCCGCGTACTTGGGTGAAGCCCATGGCGACAAGACGAGCTTTGAGTTTGATGATTGACCCATTGGCCTTGCGCTTCACCTTAAAAACCCACTTGCATCAAATAATTTTCCGGCCTTTCGGAGGAGGTAAAAGGACCCAGGTTTTCATGCCTCGCAGAGAGGAGATCTCCTCATGGGCAGATAGTATCCATTGGGACCGGTGAGGGTTCTTCATCAACTGTTTCCAGGTCGTTGGGGCCAGAATATTGTCCTTGATCGAGGCAGAGCAGGAAAAATTACTGAAACAAGAAGGGGCACGAGAGGGCCTGGAGGAAAGTCGCGGGGCAGGAGGAGAGGTCCTTGATGGAGGTGAGGGAGGGATTGTGGTGAGTGGGACGGGGGTCGGATCCAGAGGAAGAGTGAGAACCGTCGCGGGGGGAGGGGGAGCGGAGGGACAAAAAGAGGGAGCGGATGGAGGAGAGAAGGAGAGCAGGGAAGGGACAGAGGACAGGGTGGAAGAGGGAGAAAGGGGGGGTGGGAAAGCGGAGCTGTTGGAGGAAGAAGATGACCTTGAGCGCGGGATAGACAAAGAAGGGAGGAAATGAGCCGCGGGTGAGGACGAGGTCTGTGGGAGCAGGGGCAGGGTGGGGGAGAGAACAAGGGAAGCAGGGAGAACAGGGGTGAGAAGGTTGGGACGAGAGGAAGATATAGAGGAGGGGGGGAATGAGGGCCGATGATGGGAGAGGAAAGGGCCTTGGGGACGGAGGGAAGACTTGGGGCCATCAACTCGATTGGCCAAGCAAAGTTGACGGGGGCGGGCTGAGGAGAGGGGGCCGCTCCAGACTGATGGGAGGTGGGGTAGGGAAAGACGGTGTTGTTGAAAAGGAAATCCCTGGACTTGATTATCTTGCGGGTGCCAAGGTCAAGGAGGCGGTAGCCGTTTCCGTCCAAGAGATAGGAGAAAAGAAGGGCCTTACGGCCTTTTGGGTTGAGTTTGGATTGGTTAGGCTTGGGAACCTTGTACCAAACAAGACAACTGAAAGGATGAAGGTAGGATGGTGAGATGGAGTTGTGTTGAAGAATTGAGTTTGGCAATACAAAGCCACGTGGCTTCTTGCAGGGATAGGAGTTGAAGGCAAACAGAGAGTGTTGGAGTGCGTTGGCCGGTGTCGTAGACCAAACCTGATCTATAGCCATCAGACTCAATTTTCTAGTATAAATATAATCCCAATCATAAATTTAACCTCAGAAATGGATTCTACATCAAAAATAACCCATAGTCACCCAGCCAAACTACCCCTCTATCTCTCATGGTTTAGAAGATACAGCCAAAATAAATTGTGGACAGCTCATATCACACCCAGGTATCACAAACTAGTGAAAGGCCATATGGTTATAGTTTAAATACCTAAACACATACCAGTCACATCTCACCATAATACCTCAACCAAACATACAACCAATCACCTCATCTGTATACTCAGAACCATAAGCAAGACCATGTGTAAACCAAACAACCAGCAGTACAAGGCACCACAGGACTACCCAGCAATATATGCAGGCAGTCTTGACCATGTGTAAACCAAACAACCAGCAGTACAAGGCATCACAGAACTACCCAGCAATATACATGCAGGCAGCCTGGACCATGTGTAACCAAACAACCCACCAGTACCAACAACCCTCAGCACCACACAGCAATTTATGTAGCCAGAAGCATGTGATACCAAACAAACCACCAGTACAAGTACCACAGGGCTACCCAGCAATATATGCAAGCAGCCAAGACCATGCAGCACCAAACAAACCACCAGTGGATGCACAGCAACACATGTAGGGAGAAACAAGTAGCACCAGACCAACCACCAGTACTGCACAGGAATATATTGTATCTGCACTTCACAGCATTTTATGCAGGGTTGTGCATGCATGAAATCCCTGTACCAGATTTTTCCAACCAGCAGAATTGCCTCAGTTTCATGCAGTGTCTTTTTTCCAACCAGCAGAATTGCCTCAGTTTCATGCAGTGTCTTTTGTCCAACCAGCTAAAATGTCTCATGTACCTGTATCCCACTGTAACAGGGGAAGCCCCAGGGCACCCTCAGGGGCAGCCCTGAGCATCCCCTGAGGACCAGATTTTCTATTTAAGGAGGGCCTCTCTGCCCTATCCAGGTTGTATCCATCATCATCATCCACCATCCAGGAGCTCCACCCACTCATCAACTACTCATCATCCAATTACCACCCAATCATCTGTGGTCCTACCCAGATATAAAAAAAAAGGAGATTGTCAGTGTAACAATAAAGAAAAAGGGAAATCAAAGACCAATTTTATAACCTCATCAACCATTGAAACCACCCCATTAGGTGCTTTGAATAAGGGTCCTTCTGTGACCTGAGCTATTAAGCACCAAATTAAAGGAAACCACCCATCACTCAATAATTACCCTTAAAAAGAAAGAGAGCACAACCAAAAAGGGATTACCAACCTTTTTTTTCCTCTACCCAGCCCCCTGTGGGTAAACCCATCCTTGGTTCCTCTCCTGAACCACCCCTTTGATAGAACCCTTGAGCCCTTTAATATTGGGATATTGGTTAAGATCACACATATCTGATCAACCACTAACCAATAAGCCAATACATCTGGTCCATTCTTCAACAACCCTACCAATAAAAATTAATAACCAATCAAGGTCTGATCTGAGACCTATACTAAGTCTCAAAGAAACCAGCCACTAATTTAAATAAATTATTGTGCAGACTTACTATAGTACTAGAAGGGCAGGCAATTCAAAACCACTCTTAGTGTTACTAATACTCTGAAGGAGTAGAAGTAATACTAAATTCCCCTTCAAGGACTGCCAGTAAGCTATTTGCTAAATCATTTACATAATCCCTCAGGAGTCTCTACAATTGGTGTCCCAACAGTGGCCTGTTTCCTTCAGATTTGATTAGTTATTAAAACCATTAAAAAATATTGGTGGATTATTAGCCTCAAGAATTAACTCAACATTCAGCAGGCAGAAAGAAGAAAACCATACCAGATAATTGGAGACCTCAAGGACCAACTCAGAGGGATTGAAGATAATAAACAAGAAGTACTATCTTCAATAATCAGGATGGATAAAGAACTGCAAGAAAAAACCAAAATACCCAGTGGATCCCAAGACAAGCCAGAGGAAGACCAGGAAAGAAGTCAGAATCAGCCAGGACCTGCAGAAGAAGCAATGGGGAAACTTGCCAACATTACCAAAGTCATAAACCAAATGCTTGAAGAAAGAACACCACAGGGAATTCCAGAAAACCCATACACCCAACCAAGAACCAGATTTCAGACCCCAACCCCAAGTTCAGCATATGGAAAAATCCCAGAAGAAACCATGGAAGAATCAACAAACCCCTCCATAAGCCCAGGAATAAATATATATCCCCAAGCTAGAGAAGAAGGAAGAAGAGCTCATAGGAGCCAATATACTGAAGGAACCCCAGCCAGAAGACCAGTCCAGGATAACTCAATAATCAATAATAATGAACAAAATGGAGTGTTATTAGATGGAAAGAAAGTGAACCTTGAATTTGATTGAACAGAGGTGGAACAGTTTATTAAAAGAGTAGAGAAACTGGCCAGGATTCAGAAGGCAGGGGGAATAGATATAGCCCTACAATTACCTTTTCTAGTACAAGAAAAGAAGATCAGGGAGTCTATTGAAGATATGGAGGGACATGAATATGCAGACTGGGACCTTTTGAAGAAGGAACTAAAAAGGAAATGGGGCACAGCTACCCCCCATAGAAGGTTCAATGAGGAGTCCATACCAAGGCTTCTCAGACATACTCAAGAACAGGGAGGCATCAAGACCAAGCATGACTTTAAGAAGTTCATTGGGAGTTATGAAGAGATGGTTCTTTACTTCATCAGAATGGGTTATGACAACACCAACTGGGAGAGTGGAGAGAACCTCTGGAAAGCTTTGTCCACTGATCTCAGGAGGGAGGTGAACAGAGAATTGGCTCATGCAGGGAGGATCAAGGTTGCAAGAGATGGAAGGTACCTTCCCCCAGACCTGGAAACCTTGACGGAATTTGTGGGAATGACCTTGGCCTTGTGGGATGTGGATGAAGAAGAAGCCCCTAAACCTATCATCAAAAACTTAGTGGAAACCAAGAAGGAAGTGAAGTTTCAGCAACTAGGAGTAGATGAGCTCTTGAAAATGAAGGAAGATATTGCAAAACTCACCATTGCTTTGAATCAGAAGCAGGCACCTCCCCACTTTGATAGGACCAACCAAGGGATGGCACCAACCTACAGACCCCCAGCTCCCAATGCAGGACCGAGATAGCCAATCAAATATTACTATTGCAAGTATGAGCTCCATACTCAACTCACCTGCCCAGAGTTAGCAGAAGATATAAAGGCAAGGAGGGTCTTCAAGCAAGGACCCAACTACTACTTCCCAAACAGAGAACCCATACCTTATAACAACCAGGAAAGCTTCAGAGATCAGGTTAAGAAATTTTCAGAGGATCAACAAGTCCCAAAGTTGGAGGAACCCCAGAAGAAAGAAGAACCAACTAAGGTTGCAGCATTCTTGGAGACGGGAGATTGGGAAGCCTGGACACCACCAGAGGTAAATATGAAGGAATCTCAAGTTCAGTGGGGAATGAGAAGATCACAAAGGTTGGCTGGAAATCCACCAGAGAGGGATAACACCCAGGAGACACCAGTAGCAGACCAAGGAACCTCAGCACCAGCTAAAGAACCAGCCCCAGGACCAAGGAAGAGAAAATCAAGTTACCCAGGAGCATGGGTGGAAATGGACCAAGAATCTGAAGATGAAGAAGAGCCCCCCAGGGAACCTGTCACTGACCCTGTGAAGAAAGATCAAGAAAGGTCAGAAACATTGGACCCTCAGGGAGGAACCAAGATGGAAGAAAGCTTGAAGAAGAAAATATTAAAACAAAACTTTAACCTTACCTTGGAGGAGCTCCTTTCAGTTGCACCAAATTTTTCCAGAAGTTAAAAGATATGACCCCTGAAAGAACCTTGGACTTGAATAAGGCCACTAAGTCACTAGCCAGCAAAAACAACAGGAAGATTAATGGATGCCAACACCATTTTGAAGACTATTCAGATGATGAATACCCATGCTCCATAGGAAACAACCTCACCTATGCTTGTCCATTGGGATTTATTGATATTTGGATCAAAGGAAGAAAGATCAAGGCTCTGGTGGATACTGGTGCTGAATTGAATGTCATACCAGAACATTTGGCCATTCAGACAGGCTTGGTATCCAGGGAATTATTTATGAAGGTTACAGGGATTGGAGGCCATTCTACACCACTAATTGGATTGGCTGAAAGAACAGTATTTGAGATAACACCTGGGGAACCAAAATCTGCCCACTTCTTCATTGCCAAGGGATCAATTCATACAGTACTTGGAAGACCATTCTTGGTGGACCATAAAGTCAGACTGGAACTTTCCAAAAATAAAGGAGAAGTCTTAAGCTATGAGATAGCAGATGGGGAAAGGCTATGCATTCCAATCTGTTCACCAGACCAAGCAGGGTGGCAGATTACACCACCCAGAAGACCAATGGGCATGAATAGCATCACAGAAAACTTAGACCAAGAAGAGGCTTGGATCAGTGGGCAGAATATACCAGTAATAGACCTTGAAGGCTTAGCAGACCCCTGGGAAAACAATATAATCACTTCTGAAGTACCAGCAGAAAGAGGTTGGGAGGAGGTTTTGAAAAAACAAGAAGCTGAAGAAACTTTGGAAATCTTTCAACAAATATTTGGAGGATTCTGGACCAACCCTGAAGATATGGAAGGGACCAACTGGCAAGAGTTACCTGGAGCGGGATTGGGCAACTCAGATTTCATGGACTTACTCAACACTTACACAGGAAATACCCTTTTAATTCATGGACAATGGCCATCTCATCATGGGAGAGTTCCATGGATTGTAAGGTATTGCTTATATTATGGGGAAGAATGGGCTGAATCCTGGATTAGCCATATGATAATGATGGACCAAGTCATACCAGACCATGTTAGGTGGTCAGGTTACTTGCAGGAGTAACACTTCATTTCATTTTCTATTTTGATGCAGAAGTAGGCCATCCAGTGTCCTTTGATGAGCTGAGGGTAAGGGTGGGCACTATGATTCCATTTCTTATCATCACCGTAAAAAAAAATAAAATAACGATAATAAAAATAAAATTAAATAAACATGCTTTCATATATACATTGTAAAAAAAACAATAATATTATACAAAAAATAAAATAAAAATAAACAAAAAAAAACGTGAATCCTATCAAAAAGCAAAAAAAGAGGAGTTATCAGTAATCATTTATTTTTCATACACGTTTCTTCCACAAAAAAAAATAAAAAAAATAAAAAAAATAAAAAATAAAAAAAAAGCTCACCGCTAGAGTCTCCCCTAAAAGTTTTTGACCATTGATATAACAGCAGCCAGTTAGGAAAGATCCTTATGAAAAGAAGGGGGAGAAAAGTTATTGATTAGTTAGAGCGCCCAACAGTAAAAAAAAATCCAATTGACAAAAAAAAACCAACCTAATTGGGCAAGGCCTGACGCTCCGACCTGATTAGCGAGTGAATCAACAAATGCGGACGTTCAACTAAGATTGCACCCCCCAGAGGATCGAGCTCAAATCTCCCTGCCTCCCACAAAAGGACCGCCAGTCGATTGGGTTCAACCTCCCCGCTCCACCCCTGATAAAGGTCAACCTTGTCAACAAAGCCTGCCCAATCAGATAATCACAAACTTAATAAACAAAAAAAAGGGGAGGAGTAGGAAGAAGACAGAATGAATAAAATCAATCAATTACAATTGGGCTATCAACCGTGTTGATGGATCAATTGCGAGCAATTTTGATCAGTAAAAAAAAGGGGGCAAGCACGACCATGGCGATAGCACCATACGCCACATCACATCTAAACCATGGAGGGGAGGGAAGGACTTCGCTCCCAACCGCCACCTAGATCAGAGCAACTCAACAATCTTTGATGAGTGCGGGCGGCGGTAATCACAACGGAGGCCATCTGCAGATGAATAGTACATTTTTTTGGGGGGGCAAAGCAAACCGATGGATGGGGGGAAGGAGCTCAACCCCAGGGGTCCTTATATAGACGTTGAGCAGGTGCTTGCTGAACCTACCCTTCAGTTTGAACAAGCCAAACCTCACAAGGAGAGAGCGGCAGGGATCGCCGATTGGGAGTTTGACAATCATGACAAGACGCATGCAACAGTGAGGCCGGGATTGGAAGGAGCCAAGTGCCTTCGGCGACGGTGAGGGCCGGGCAGAGCAATTGGGAATGGAGCTGCAATGGTCCTGCACATGACCTTAAACTGTATGAACAACCTGCACGGGGGGGCTGAAATCACTATGCCGACAAACCTGAGTCAGCTCACTACAATCAAACACCATGCGCAATTAACTTAGGAATGGCCAACCGGAGAATCACTTACCACAACTGATACCGGACAACACCAATGGGCGCAATCTGGCCTCTGCCCAGCCTACATTTGATTGGAAGTAATAAAATAATATTACTCAAAAAGAAAAAAAAAAACGAATAAATAAACCAACAAATAAACCGATTGACCGATCAATTAAAATATTGGACACTTACTTTGACTGCCTGCGATGACCTTGGGCCCCATTTTGTTGAATGTCTGTGTTGGAGGGGGGCACTGTTGTAATCATCTACATATGCAAGATAGAAGACAAAACAAGCGACAAAACTTTAGCGTTGGCGCGCAGTTGGTACAGATGGGAGGCAGGAGAAGAAAAAATAGGAGCTTACAGGTTAATAAGAGGAAAGAAGAAGAAATTGAGTGACTTACCAGTTGAAAGCTGCATCTGGCTGTATTGCTTCTTGACCCACGTCTGACAAGCGGTCTCTGCAAAGATCGAGGCAAATTTTGAGCCGCGAGGATTGATAATCAAATCAATCCACAGAACAACTACTGCGCGCCCCATCGTCGGCGACCATGCGCAATTGAAAGAACCTAAATTAATTGGAAGGTTATTTTAAGAAAAAAAAATAAATATATAAATAAGCAATAAGTAAATAGGATTAAATTAAAAACAAACAAATAAATTGATTGATCAATCAATTTAAAAATATTGAACACCCACTCCAACCGCCGGCAATGACCCGGGCCCCACGCTTTTGGATACTTGCGCTGAGTTAAGGAGGGGGGGCACTGGTGTCACAATCTACATATGTAAAAAAAAAAACAAAGCAAGCCACAAGTGGAGCATCAGCAACGGTATTTGGTCGGGCATCAAGTCATAAGAAAAGTAGTACAGAAACAAACATAGTAAAAAAAAATATAGAAAGGAAACGAGGACCTACCAAACAAACAAATCAGGGCTGTATTAAAATCCAAACGCCTCACACTGTATTTTTGTTGTGACCCGATACAAATATTTATGTATGTACTTGCAAAGGACTGCCACAAAGGTTGAGATCAATTGGAGTTGCGGGGATCAAAGATCATGGCGGAATCCAGAGCAATCACTCCGCGCGGCGCCCCTCCTCGGCGACGACTACAGCGCAATCTTGTTTCTCAGAGACTGCCGCGCGTCGCCTTTGCAGTGTGCACACAAAACCTCCCGCGCACCTCGCACGCCTCCCCTAGTCGACGACTACCCCACAAGCCTACCTCTCAGCGACTACCGCGCATCGCCTTTGTATGTATGTACACAACCTCCCGCGCACCTCGCGCGCCTCGCAACTCGCCTAAAGCCTGCCTCCGTCAGCCCGCGACCAAAACCCGCGCGCGCCCGCTAAAGGAACAAACCGCAGTCAAGACTGAAGCAAAAAGGGGGTACGGGATAACTAAATAATAATAATAATAAATTTTGAAAAAAAAACTCCTAGGTGGGATTTTAAACTGCTGATCAATAAAAAAATATAAAAATATGAAATATAAAGGGATATAAGAAAAGAGGGTATATAACATTAATCAATAAGGCTCCTAAGCAAGAGTCTAAACTGCTAAAAACATCCTTAAAAAAATAAATAAATGAATAAATAAATAAATAAATAAATAAATAAATAAATAAATAAATAAATAAATAAATAAATAAATAAATAAATAAATAAATAAATAAATAAATAAATAAATAAATAAATAAATAAATAAATAAATAAATAAATAAATAAATAAATAAATAAATAAATAAATAAATAAATAAATAAATAAATAAATAAATAAATAAATAAATAAATAAATAAATAAATAAATAAATAAATAAATAAATAAATAAATAAATAAATAAATAAATAAATAAATAAATAAATAAATAAATAAATAAATAAATAAATAAATAAATAAATAAATAAATAAATAAATAAATAAATAAATAAATAAATAAATAAATAAATAAATAAATAAATAAATAAATAAATAAATAAATAAATAAATAAATAAATAAATAAATAAATAAATAAATAAATAAATAAAATAATAAAATAATAAAACCAAGGCTCCTAAGCAAGAGCATAAACTGCTGATCCATAAAATAAATAATAAAAAAAAATGGGGAAAACAAAGCTCCTGAGCAAAAGCCTAAACTGCAATTAAATAAATATACATATTCCTTCTCATGAAGATTATTACTTTAGAGAATTTCAAACCAAATAGAACATGGGATACTGGGAAGAAAGGAAGAACTGAAGACATCAAGACTGGTTTAAATCCATACTGGACCCAATTCATAATTTCAAGATGTGTCAAGGTATCAAGGAAAAAGGTATCAATTAATTTTAAGCTAGAACTGTCTGATTGAAGGTGTTATAGTAGATGTCAAAGGGAAAGTTATCTATCAGATTTGAATAGATGCAAACAGGGTGTTAAAGCTTGAAATTCAACAAATGATTTAGGGGAAGATAGGAAAGATTTAGAGGGAAATAATCTGTCTTTGGCCATGAAACACCACAGTATTTGGAGAAGGGAAAAGAAGATTTAAATTCAGGGAATCAGTTAAATCCAAGGAATCAGAAAAAAGGAAAATGCCAAAACCTGTCTTTGCCCAGAAGAACCCTACTATAAATCAACAACCAAGAAGAATGGAAAGGATTAATTATACTTTTACCTGTTACATGGATGCACTCAAGAAGGAATGAAGAAGGAAAGGTGTGAAGATAAATCATCAAGATTGCAACAGGACCAACTGGAACACTTGGAATTCCTTGGATTGTTGCGTTTTACTGTTATTATATAATTTATTTAGTCTGGTAATCAAAAGTAGAAGAAGACAATGGGGAGTCTGATGTTTATAGATAAGGAATGCTGTGGACAGCGTTAAGTTGGGGGAGGATGTGGTAGATCAAACCTGATCCATAGCCATCAGACTCAATTTTCTAGTATAAATATAATCCCAATCATAAATTTAACCTCAGAAATGGATTCTAAATCAAAAATAACCCATAGTCACCCAGCCAAACTACCCCTCTATCTCTCATGGTTTAGAAGATACAGCCAAAATAAATTGTGGACAGCTCATATCACACCCAGGTATCACAAACTAGTGAAAGGCCATATGGTTATAGTTTAAATCCCTAAACACATACCAGTCACATCTCACCATAACACCTCAACCAAACATACAACCAATCACCTCATCTGTATACTCAGAACCATAAGCAAGACCATGTGTAAACCAAACAACCAGCAGTACAAGGCACCACAGGACTACCCAGCAATATATGCAGGCAGTCTTGACCATGTGTAAACCAAACAACCAGCAGTAAAAGGCATCACAGAACTACCCAGCAATATACATGCAGGCAGCCTGGACCATGTGTAACCAAACAACCCACCAGTACCAACAACCCTCAGCACCACACAGCAATTTATGTAGCCAGAAGCATGTGATACCAAACAAACCACCAGTACAAGTACCACAGGGCTACCCAGCAATATATGCAAGCAGCCAAGACCATGCAGCACCAAACAAACCACCAGTGGATGCACAGCAACACATGTAGGGAGAAACAAGTAGCACCAGACCAACCACCAGTACTGCACAGGAATATATTGTATCTGCACTTCACAGCAGTTTATGCAGGGTTGTGCATGCATGAAATCCCTGTACCAGATTTTTCCAACCAGCAGAATTGCCTCAGTTTCATGCATTGTCTTTTTTCCAACCAGCAGAATTGCCTCAGTTTCATGCAGTGTCTTTTGTCCAACCAGCTAAAATGTCTCATGTACCTGTATCCCACTGTAACAGGGGAAGCCCCAGGGCACCCTCAGGGGCAGCCCTGAGCATCCCCTGAGGACCAGATTTTCTATTTAAGGAGGGCCTCTCTGCCCTATCCAGGTTGTATCCATCATCATCATCCACCATCCAGGAGCTCCACCCACTCATCAACTACTCATCATCCAATTACCACCCAATCATCTGTGGTCCTACCCAGATATAAAAAAAAAAGGAGATTGTCAGTGTAACAATAAAGAAAAAGGGAAATCAAAGACCAATTTTATAACCTCATCAACCATTGAAACCACCCCATTAGGTGCTTTGAATAAGGGTCCTTCTGTGACCTGAGCTATTCAGCACCAAATTAAAGGAAACCACCCATCACTCAATAATTACCCTTAAAAAGAAAGAGAGCACAACCAAAAAGGGATTACCAACCTTTTTTTTCCTCTACCCAGCCCCCTGTGGGTAAACCCATCCTTGGTTCCTCTCCTGAACCACCCCTTTGATAGAACCCTTGAACCCTTTAATATTGGGATATTGGTTAAGATCACACATATCTGATCAACCACTAACCAATAAGCCAATACATCTGGTCCATTCTTCAACAACCCTACTAATAAAAATTAATAACCAATCAAGGTCTGATTTGAGACCTATACTAAGTCTCAAAGAAACCAGCCATTAATTTAAATAAATTATTGTGCAGACTTACTATAGTACTAGAAGGGCAGGCAATTCAAAACCTCTCTTAGTGTTACTAATACTCTGAAGGAGTAGAAGTAATACTAAATTCCCCTTCAAGGACTGCCAGTAAGCTATTTGCTAAATCATTTACATAATCCCTCAGGAGTCTCTACACCGGTAGGGACATGGATCCTTCTCTCATTGAGGTTATGGATGATCCATTGGCTAATTGAATGGTTGTCGATTTTGGTTTTTGAGAGTCAAGTTGCCAGGGGTGAGGGGTCATTGAGAGCAAGCAACCTGAGTCAAGGTTAAAATCCTTGTTCTTGTGCAAGTTTGTATGGGCAAGATTACAGGAGGCGTATCCTGCATGAACCACAATTTCAGAGTCGGAGAAATTGTCATCTCCATAATCACTGGCGTTTTGGTCTGTTCTAGTTATGTTGGCTCTGTGGTTGCTTGAGCTTGACGGTTTATTTTTAGATTGCTGCTTGTTTCTTCTTGAGATAGCAAGAGCTTCAAGTACCTTGGGACATCTTCCAAAAGAGTGTCCTTTGGTTTTACAGTTGGTACAGTAGTATATTCTTGGTTGTTTTTGCACGTTGTTGTCCCGTTGATTCTGTAATCTGTGATTGTTCGATGAGGATTGTCTTGCAAAGCTCGCAGCTAGAAGATCTTTCCTTCTTTTTTGTCTTCTCAAGTGTTCCTGTTTGAGAGCGTTAATCAGTTTTGATGATGGGACGGATTCCTCATTCATCATGCTCAATACGCATCCCAACCAATTGTCTGGCAGTGATAGTAAGATGGCAGTGGATTGAAGATCATCGGCCGTAAGAGGGTTGTTGGGTGTAATTAGAGAGGCGAGTTTTTTTCCGTATGAAGTGATTTCAGTGAGATGCGCAGTCATCTCTTTATCATTCAATTTTGTAAGGAGCAGTTTCCTCAACCAATACATTTGCCCACCAGAGGAATTTTCTTGGTGAGCCTCTCGTAGGGCGTTCCACATTCCTATCCCGCTTTCTTCATTTTTTCGTATAAACTGAAAATTGGATGGGTTTATTGATCTTGAGATAACAGAGCAGACAGCTAGATTGTCTCGGGTCCAGGTTTCTGGGTTAACTTTGGGTGTATTGTTAGAAAGTAAGTATCCTACACCAGTCGCTTGGAAATAGATTTGTAGGATCATGGACCAGTTGAGGTAGTTTGAATCAGATCCAGGAGAGTTGAGAGGGAGGAAGGAGGGTGTTTTGAGCACCGGGTGGCCATTATGGCCATCTTCCATGTTCAGCAGATGTATCAAATAGTTTGTGCCGGATCCTCCTATGACGAGTGATTTGTTTTGCAGCTGGTAGCGCTCTGGGCTCATAACCTGTTGGGCTGAGGAGATGCAGAGTTGAGAATGGAATAGAAGGATCAGATTTCATGTAGATAAATCAGAAGGAAAAATATTTCAAATACAAAATAACTCACCTGAGGAGATGCAGAGTTGAGAATGGAATAGAAGGATGAGGAGAGAAAAATCCTTCTACCACTCTCAAGCTCTGTCCTCAGGTGAACACAATGATAGCAGTGTCACATTGTGTGTGACATGAGTAGTGAACATCTGTGAGTTAAGAATGTGACGCGTGCGTGTGTTAGGAGAAGACAGAGAGGTGATGTAGTGAGAATGTGGAAAGGAAGACAAGACAGAGAGTACATAGGAGTATGGAATGAAGAAAGGAGAAAAGTTGGACACATTAGAGAAAATTAAATAAAGAAAGATAGAGAGAGATGAAGAAAATAAGTAGGAACTAAATGGGATTTATGATGGAAAGGAGATAATCCCAACAGAAGCAATAGAGCTGTGAAGTGATCGAGATGAGATGTGTGTGATGTGATTGAGATGGGACGGGTATGGATTTGCTGATGTGGATGGGTGTTTTGGATGTGATGGATGGTGGATGGATGATGATGGATAAATGGCCGGTTGAATGGTGGTTTTGATGTTTGAAATCCGCCGTTTTCATGAAACCTGCCATTTTGAAATACACCAGTTAGGGGGTATGTGTATTTCAGAAACCCGCCATTAAAAATGGCGGTTTTGTCAAAGAAATTGGAAGGTTTCTAATGGTGGGTTTGCTAACTCTGATATGCCATAATGGTTCCCTGGTGGGTTGCCTTTCTTGGAGTTTCTTCCAAGAAGTTCCACACAATGTGCTGTTTGGGGGCTTTTGCACTACAACCATGGCATGCATTTTTGCACATGCTGCTTTCCTTTTCAAAAAACAATATTGTGCCCTGTTTTGGTGTGCATGGTAGCACACACCAAAAAAATTTGTGCATTACACACACACCATATGCTTTGGTGTGTAGGGTGTTCACACCAAACATGGTGTCTCATAAGAAATTTGGGGGTTTCAAAATAATAAGAAATTTGGGGGTGGCAAAATAGCTTCCCCCTAATATTTTTGGAGTGCAAGATAGCATGTATTTGGTTGTATAATTTTTGGAAAAAAATTTCCTCTTGGAGACCAATGCGCCAGTTAGTGGTTTAAACTCCCACTTGGAATGGTTTTCTGGAGAATTTTAGGGGGTGCCAGTCATCTATTTGTATTTTTATTTTTGTTATACATACTTTGTTTGACACCTTTTAAAATTAATTCAAAGTTTTTTTTTCTATTTGGTTTATGGTACTTGGGAAATTTGCTTTGCTATAGTTGCAAGCTAGGAAGAAATTTTCTCATCAATATTGTATAGCAAATCAGAAAAAGCTGAAATGAACTAAGCTTAATTCTAATCAGTTTCACAAACATTGAAATTAAAACTTCCTTCATGAAAACCTTCCCCTTTCTTCCTCCTTACAGATCTACCCAAGAATGAAAATTAGAGGCATTTTTTTCTTGAACTATGGTTTTTTTGAAAGTTTTCTCCTTCTTTTCTTTCTTTTTTTTTTTGAATTATACATCTGAATTGTTTTGTGAAATCAATTGTCTTTTGAGTCAAAAACCACTGCTCAGTTATCTAATCACACACGTCAGAGGAAATAATTTCTTTTCATTGAAAGATTTACTTTGAAACATGTACCTCAACAATATTAGTTTTTTAGTTCAGTCAGTGCCATTATTTTTTTACCACCCACTGTACACATTTCACATGATCTTGTGATACCTTGTCACATATTCTAGCCTAGTTTGGCTCTACCGCAACAATTGCCACCAAGCACAAGTGACCTGAAACAGACCCAACAGCAATTTCTGTGTTTGACACCAAGGATAGTTGATAGCAACAATAATTATCAAAGCGTACGAGATGGAAAAAACGTTTCTCGATGCGGGATGCAGTGGATTCAGCGGCCAATTTTGACTCCTGGTTGAGTTCGATCCCGCACCGCACTTGGTCACGATTGAAGCGTGGCTCATTTCTTCCCACTGGGATCCGAATATTTTACCCGCGGTTGCCCGACGGGTTTGCAATGCTGCTCCAGCCACCAAAGAAAGAGGTTGGCTTGTCTTGGAAACCATTGCGAGTACATCGAGTGTTGGTGTAACCCCGATCACACACGTATTTCTGGAAGGTAAACGAGGAGAAATACTAAATGAGATGACCTTTGCCAACCGCTCCGTTTGCAAGCACGTTTAGAGGAGGTCAGCAACATACCTGGAGATAGGGCTCTTGGGGGAGCCGCTGGACACAAAATGAGGGTTTCTACGGTCAGTTCCCGTTTTCAAGCATATAAATCAGCTCCCACTGACCAGAGTTTCATACTCAGACGCTATCATTTGAACTCTCGAATCGCCGATAGCGATACGGAAGGCTATTTGGAGGTCATTGGCCAAATTTCCTGTTTGAAAGCCAAGGCTGGATGCTGTCATCCATGATTTATAATCAACAGAGCCTACGGTCAGCGAGGCATGATTCCATAATTGGACTCGGCGATTGGAGGAACTCTCAGTGCTGACCAGTTCTCGAGCAATAGGAGCCTAATGGGCTGGGGAATATCAGCATACAACATGGCGGCGCAGAAGCATTGAAGCTCTATAACTAGCTTGCATTAGTACTTACGGTCTATAGTGGACGACCGGGCCGGTCGACCCTTGAGCAAAGCATCTAATGCGATTCCGTAGGCCCCTACGTCACCCATAATAGCACTACATGATAAATAAAGTAGTCAAGCAACCAGATGGTTAGAAAAATTCCCCTGGAATGAACGAGAGGGTGAGAAGATACTTACAAGTGACCAATATTGTGAGTCGGACCGCAAATGTCTTGGATACCAATATTGGAAGCATGAATCAGTCGGGAAGATGCCTATAGCGAGCCCCGACGCTCAGTGACTGTAAACCAATGCCTCAGGTAAGTTCTTCGCTCACCTCATCTCCCACTTGAGGGGTGACTATCTCGTCCGTGTAACTGAAAATGATCGTCGTTGGGATAAGGGCATACGCTGCACTTTCCCTGTCTTCGTGACTGTTGGCTGCGTTCATGTAATTTGAGCCCTGCGCGAAGAAAGCGTCGATTCAACTCAACTTGCCTCCCAAAAATGTATGGGCCATTGAGAAAGAACGGGAAATGAGGATACCGCTGTCTGCTGTAATAACGAAGGATCACATCCGCCCACAAGTGCCTGCATTGGACAAAGGAGTATTGTCGAAAGAGTCCCCTTCATGGAAGGTGCAAGCGAAATATGCCCCCTAACATGCCTTCGAATCGAAGGCCAGAAAGCTATTAAATTTTACTTCAGTCCGAAGGACGTATCGATTGGTAATAATGAGAGGCTCCAGGGAAGTAGACTTACTGGATGCCCACTGAACCTAAACCGACGAATGATAGGGATTAGAGAGATATTTAACAACTCTGCGAAGGGCCTGCAACTTGATTTATTTGAACGGAAATACACAGCACAGTTCATGATAATTTACGTTGGGACCGCCTTGACTCCAGCTGACTATGTTGATTTTTCTTCCGTGAACCGATTTGGGAGCCAGGTATTTGATTCCATAGGCAATAAATTCAGCCGTCAACTGCATATCACTCATTGAATAGTCTGTTATAGCCAATTGACATCAGTTAGAGCTATGCGCCTAAAAATCGTTGATAGATATCAACTCACTAGGCGTATCAATCCAACATACATCGAATCCCTCAGAGGGAAGTAGTTGATAGTACGGTGACTACTTGAGGCAAACAACAGAATTGGCAACATTGGGTTACACATACTGGAATGCCGAAGCAAAGCTCCCGAATAATCTTACCGAAAAATAAGTCTCCCGAGCATTCGAACCTGCATATCGAGAGTTATCAGCCGGAAACGTTTGTCTGACGTAATATTTCAGCTTGATTTTGGTTGAAACCTAACCTGTCCCGGGTATAAGTAGAATTATACCTGTGCGAAAAAGATGGATAACGTTGATTCTGCCAGATGATACGACATTTAGCTGTAGTTTCAAATTAATTTATTCACCTCTTTCTTTCCTTTGAATACCTCTAGGACAGGATATCATGCTCTGATAGGATCTTTCAGCTTGGGTCTTGTAGCGATTGGGTCGTGAATCAGAAAAATTTAAACGGTGCCAGAAATTTAAGTGCTTAGTTTTTGCCGAACCCGATGAAAACTGTTCGATTCCAATCTCACCCACGGAGCATCTCCTGCGGTTCGAAAGGGAAGGGGACCATTCGGCGGTTTTGTCACGTCATACATTCTCCCATCGTTCGATGACACTCCTGGCTCATCTTGCCTTTTGATTATACCACTTGGTCGGCGCGTGGTTTCAAACTCAGGGGAATCATCTGCACAATAACCAAAACCGAAAGGATCAATGACTTGCATAAGTTACAGTTAGAATTTTTTGTTGCATCTCTCCAGCTTACTGGAGGCAACTTTCCACGTAAGAAACAGGAAAAAAAATGCCAGAAAAGCTGATTTGGCCGCAGCGAGACCTGATCCTGTTATAGTTTTACGAAAAGTAAACGCAACCATGACGATTTTTTCGGCCTATTTTTGTGCTTATCTGGTGAACCCGGTAATACTCTTATTAAAAATTTGGGTGGCTGAAGTTTAAAACACAAGCGTATGCGCGTATATATTAACCGAAACACTACAAACCGAAAGGGCGAACAATGACACTTCTGTCTCGAAGAAGGCAAAACGCCTTATATGTAGTTGAGGATAAACTGAGGCGTATGATTTGGTACAGTGTTTTTAAAAAGAGACCGGGTGGATGAAGCTCCATTTTTATAGTGCTCAAGTTTGTATGAAGAAATGAATCTGGCGGCGGGAGCGCACTACTACGACTGCAAGAAGCTTTTCAATTTTCTCCGCCGTTTCTGTGATGATTTACTCCTTTTATTGACAAACTCTGTGTACTTAGATACATTATGCATTCTTTTTTTGATTCAACTGATTCGTTGTAGAATGAAAACTTTGGTTTTGATCTACTCAGACTGCTGAATAAGTTTCAGCTGAAGCCTGTCTTGGAAATCTCAGTCTTGCGTAGATCAATACCGACGGGTTGCTCGTATCACAAGGCATTGAGGTAGATCGAAAGCCTTTGCCCGCTACATTCTGAAGCTCCGAACCTTACTCTCTAAGAGATGTTACAGTCAGAAGCTTCTAAGCACTGCTTTCAGAGAGATGCTAAGCGTAGAATGTGTATTGGACAAGTTCTGGACGCGTTTCTACCAATAAACAGAACAGCCCTAGAATCGACCCTCGGTAATCATGAGTTGACCAGCCCAGCGGATAATACAAGGCTTGCAGTAATGCGTTGGTTCAAAACACGTTGTCTAGCCGAGTATGCAGGCTGCGTAAGCAGGTTGAACACGCCCACAGGAAGCTCTTGATCAGGATCAACAAGAAAGTCAAGGAATCCATCGCTGTGCTGTAAGCTCGAGTTTAATCGACATGAAGCTTCCTAATCGATCTACACATGTTGTAGGCCCGACAATTAGAAGCTTGAATCGACGCGGTGAAGCAAGACGTGGCGCCACGGCCCCTGATCAGCCATTTTTTCAAGGCCCTCAATGACCAATTGATCATCCGGAGCCCAATTCCGACACCTTGCTAATATGTACCCTGCTCGGGGTCTGTCAACTCGTGGGCTCCTCCATTCCCCTGAGTATGTTGTCTCGGTCCATCATTTGAAGTTTTCCCAGAAGTTTTATCAGTGCCCTTGTGGGTCATAGGCTGTTTTTTGCATGTTCATAGCTAGAAATGCCATAGGTACAATTTCACCCGAAAAAAAGGGTAACAGCGTCGCAGCCTAGCAGGATAGGGCCCCTAGATTCCAACATCCACACGTCGGCAAGCCGCTCGCGCCTCTACAACTAAAAGAGAACACCCGCTGGTTTTATTTATCGGTAACGGGAAAAATATGAAAGAAATACAAGAGAAAGAGAAAAAAAAATTATTCACCCGTTGGTCATATACCAGCAACTGGTGAATTAAAATGCGGGAGAAGTATAAAGAGCGCAGTAAAAAAACAGCTGACGGAAGCAAAGAAGCAACATAAGTATCACATGTAGGAGAAAATTTAGAGAAGAAAATTGGTTATAGTTGCATTGGAATTGATTAAAATATTTTTATCCACAAACATCACACCACAAAAATGTGATGGCACTTGATGGCAAGTGACATTAAGGATCTCAGTCTTAATCTATGTCTATACTCAGGTCTAGCTTTAAGCAAGCATCACTGCACAGTCACTGTGCACAATGCACATTCACTGTGCAAAAAAAATCTTGTTGAATAATGAAGATAGGTTCAAATATAGATTGCATAGAGCTTCAGCCAGAGATTACTTGATGGCACTTGCTAGCAAGCAACATGAAATATTTCATGGTTCCACCATGACAACTACAACCTCTTCCACCATCATCCTTTCAACTATAAAATCCACCACCAACATCATAAAATTAACCATAAACTTCACCCAAATAATTATCATATGCACTTTTATCATGGAAATCATCACAGCACTCATGGTTAGTATCATGAGGATGTATCAGATTTAGCAAATCTGCAATCAGAAATCTGCCATTTAAAATGGTGTTTTTCTGAAGTACAAATAATTCTTAACTTTTTTATTACAAAATGTTTATTTTTAGAGAAATTGCATGTTTCAAACATCAAACATGCCATTTATTAATCTTCATCAACCAACTTGCAAAAAAAAAACTCCACATCATGAAATCAATACACCTTTAATCATCACTATCATTTAATCCAGTCCATAACACTATCAGGCTGAGGATGATTTATGGATTGGTCAAAAGCTCACACAAGCCAAAACTCATTGCCCTCTTTTCAGATGATGATTAAAGAAAAAAAAGGAAAACATCTCTCAAAAAAATCAAGATTCAAAGCTGATTATTATTTCTGTTTCTCCCTCCACTCTCATCTTATCAGAGCCATCCTGGGTCATTTTCATCATTTATTTGAATGAAACTGTTTAAAAATCACTTGAATTATAAATGAAATCTTTTCAAACTAGCATATGGTAAATATACATGAATCCTTTCCCCTTCATCAGGAAAATCATCATCAATTCAAAAAAAAACTTTTATCTCTAGTTCCCTGGTTTTCTTGTGTGGGTTCTTGTAGGAGCTTCAATTCCAGAAAAATAGTTATTTACTTGCTCATTGACCACAAAATAGAATCCTCTCACGAAATAATTCTATCATCCAACCAAATTTTGGTGCAAAATAATTTTTGAGGATGAATTATTTCTCTTGGATGATTTATTTTTTAAATATAAACTCATAAAAAATTTTTCATGTGTCAAAATCCTTTTTTAATGGATCCAGGAGCAGAATCATAAAATTTTAAAATATCCTTTGACTAGTTTAAATAAATAAATTGAAATTATAAGCAATGATGCTACCATCAATTATCTTAATCATGACCGCCCTTTATCTCTCCTTGGAAATTCCTCTCATTAATGCATTCATTATAATGGAAAAAAATCAAGATAAACTGAATCAAACTATTTGAATTATACCAAGATCCTCTTTCATGCTTTTAAGATCAAGATTTGAATTTTTCCCTTCAATAATTTCATCAAATAAACCACCTCACAAAATCAAAACTCTCCTACAAGATCTAAAATACCTTTTTCTTCCTGGCCATTCACATCACCTTGGATGATTTAATCCCAATCCTGCCAATCAAAATTCACCTGAAATATCCACTTCAAATAAATTAAACCCCAAACACCCAATCTGCAATATCCTTCTCTTTTATCTATTTTTCCTATGGCATCAATTACTCAAATTTCAAATATTTTCTCATTCAGTTGGATCACATCTTTCAATTTTCCCAAAAAGACATTCACTATTGAACTTGTTTTTTTTAAATGGAGTTTAGCCTAGAAGTGAGCTCCCAACATGAAAATAAAGAATCCTAAGAGAAAAAGGGAGGTTGGAGTCCATACATTACTCAACAGTGTATTTTATGGGAAATCCAAGAAGGAATGGGATGTTTTAGAATATAAAATTCAGATGAGGATAAAAAGATGGATTATTATACATGAAAAGGTGATTTGTTTTCATCTTCTTTTGAATTAGAAAAGAATTTGGAAACTTGAGATATTATCAAATCTTTTGATGAAGTTCACTGGGCAGCAGTATGAAAAAGATGGAAGGATGAGGTTTCATCAGACATGAGTTAATAAAAAAGAAATATAGGAAAATGAGACAGAGACGTACCTGGGGCAGCAGTATGAAAGAGATGGAAGGATGAGGAAAGAGAATCCTTCCATCTCCGTGTGCTGGCCCAGATACAATACAACATTATGTGACATGCGAGTGATATGTGTGCAGAAGATTCAGAGGAGCAGAGAGGAGAGTCTTGACATGTGATTGATGAGGAGAGAGGGAAGACTGGGCTACAACAGCTCAACCCCCCCCTCGCTGTAAACTGTCACTATTGGAAGAATGAAGAAGAAAAAGAAAAAAAATATAAAAGAAACATATAAAAGAAAACCTAGGATTTCAAAACCACGCCCAGAATCTCCCTGTGTTTCTCTAGCATCACCCGGGAAGCGGCTTGGTGAGAGTATCTGCCAACATATCCTTGGTCAAGACATGAATAAGGTTGATTTCTGCCGCCCCAACACACTCCCAAATTAAATGATAGCGGGCGTGGATGTGTTTGGTTCTTGCATGATGCTCTGGGTTCCTCGCAAGGGCTTCAGCTCCTTGGCTATCATTGTGGATGGGTACCGGGTATTGAGGACAAAGGAAAAGTTTGGAGAGGAGGCAATTCAGCCGCAGGACTTCTTTACAGGCGTTGGAGAGAGCCTTGTACTTGGCCTCCGTGCTGGAGAGAGAGACCGTTACCTGCTTATGTGAATGCCAGCTGATGATGCCATCACCCAGTTTGTATACATAGCCCAAGGTGGAGCGCCTGTTGTCACGGTCCTCGGCCCAGTAAGAGTCAGAGAAACCCAAGAGTTCTAGCCGCCCACCATGACGTAGAGCCATGTTCTTTGTGGTGACAAGGTAGTTAAGGATCCTGACCGCCGCATGCCAGTGGCCTTCTGAAGGATCCCGGAGGTGTTGGGATAGGAAATTGACCACAAAGGATATGTCAAGACGAGTGCATTGAGAAACCCATATTAGTGACTAAATGAGTTGGTTATAAGGTCCAGGCAACACGGAATGCGTAGGGGAACACCGCAAGAGGGATTTGAAGTGGATGTCAGTCGGAGTGGGGACAGATGTTGAGTTCCCCAAGAGGAAGCAATTTCATAGATTATTGACGTAGTGGGACTGGTTGAGGAAGATGTGTTTATTTGGTTTATTGCATGAAATTTGAAAAGACAGAAGATGATGAAGATCATCATCAGCTCCAATCTGAAATTTGGCACCTAGGGAAGCAATAAGTTTGGAAAAAAAAATCTGGCGGCCAAAAATAGCCAAGTAATCCAGGTGAGTGGAAATGGCAACTATAAGGTCCCCGCCATCAATCTTATAATAGAGGGTGGGATCATATGCCAAATTTGTTAGTCCCAGCTCAACCAGGGCCCCATGTAGCTTCAGTTTCCATTGACGCGGGGACTGTTTCAAGCCGTAGATGGAATGGTCTAGCTTGCAGACCCAGTCGGGATGTTGGGGATCCTCAAATATGGGTGGTTGTTCCATGTAGACCTTGTGCTCAAGCTGACCATTAAGGAAAGCTGTCTTGAAATCCACTTGGCTTCCCACCCAGTCTTTCGAGGCAAGGAGACTGAGGATCAGCCGTAGTGTTTTGAGGTGAAGAGTAGGGGAGAAGACCTCCTGATAGTCCAAACCTTGGGTCTGTGTTGGACCTATATTTCTTGATAGAATGTAAACCACAACTACATACAGATCTATTAGAGATGCAGTTAAAGGGCAAAACAATAATGAAGATGAGAGTGATCATACCCAGCTATCACAATGTCAGAATCTGAATTTATGAGAGTGAAAACTGCTAGACTACCACCTCTGATGATACCGGATAACTTCTAGAGTACCACACAGAAAGGTTAGGAGAAGAAAAGAAAAGGCCGCGTTTGTTGAGAAAGAGATCGCACCAAATTGCCAATATTTTCAGATGGAGGGTTGTTCTTCTTGGACGTGCTGGAGATCTTGAGCTGATTGATTCAGGCGGATTGATCTTCTGAAGCACTTGTATGTCAGGATGAAAAAGAAGAAAATTGACGAGTTCCCCACTCTGGTTCCTTGGATTCCTCCCCTAAGTAGTCCTTGCCTCGCGCGGAGGAGACAATGAATATTGGGTAAAGAATTATGCAAGCGTCCAGATCGCGCATCTTGGATAGCAACCAAACTGCGCAGCTTAGCGGGCAGAGTCAAGCAGAGTCGCGGTTATAATGAGATGGATAAATAAAAGAATAAAAGAATTAAAGGAATAAAAAAATAGAATAAAAAAAGAACAATAGTGTAATAGAAATAGAAAACACATGACACTAATGTGTCAATATATCAACATCCCCCCGGAATTCGGTGTCGATCACTGAAAGCAATGCCAATTGAGCAAATCGAGCATGACTTTATTGGCGGGCTTGGACAGTGCGTCGGCTACCATGTCCTCCGAGCTGATGAGATGGACAAATAGTCCGCCAGTTGCATATTGATTGCAGAGCCACTTAAGCTTGATATTGATGTGCTTTGTCTTCGAGTTGGACCCAAAGTGTTTGATCTTGTCCGGCAATCCTTTTTTGTCAATGAGAAACGTCGTAGGTTCCTGAGGGTCCTTACAAACTTCCTCCACGACTGAACGGATCCATAGCGCCTCCTGTGCACTATCAGTGAGGGCGTTTAACTCGGCTTCCGTAGTTGATAAGGTGATGTTGGTCTGTTTTTGGCTCTTCCACGCGATGGGGCACCCTAGCCATGACACCATGAAACCTGACTGCGAGAGTCGCGTATCCGGTGTAAGACTCCAAAAGGTGCTAGGCCGTGGCAGTTCTGTGGAGGGGAAAGGTGCTGTTTAGGCTGCCCTCCTAGGAGTTACAATAATATTTAAATGTAACCAGAATCAAGGTCCAGAACCTTATGGATGAGAAATCAAAGTAAGGGAAGAGGATAAGAGTTGTTGGTAGCGATGGAAACAGCACTATCTGAGGCAAGATGGTGCAGGTAAAGACTTGAAAAAATAAGTCAAGGTTTGTTCAGAGTTCAATAGAACAAGGCATTGTAAGTAACAACGCCCACAAGCTAATAACTCTGGTCGTCAGCAGCTGATTAGGAAAGATCAACTCAATCCCAACCAACCTCCAGGTTCTCAATGAACCTGCCCAACTCTCCACAATCAACCCCTTAAGGGTACCAGATAACTGTGGGAGGCTGAAAAAAACAAAAGCAATTTGTTTATGAAGCTCTAGAAGCAAATCAATAACAAATTTGAGCAAGAATATCCCAACACTTCTCAAGGGACTCAAGAATAGCGTGGCAAAATTCAAACTTAAAGAAGAAGGGAGGTATAACACTCCAGGTTTTAAGCTTAATAAAACCTCTTCAATCAAACGTGATTGGCTCCAGAAAGATGATCAAGGAGAGATCAAGACCAGTATGGTTGGAAAAAGGGATCAGAGTGGTACGACACACCCAAGAATTCAGACAGACAGGAATTCTTCTTCAACCAGCAAGGCTATTGGTTGGTGATAAGGAACAAGGTCACAAGGGACAGAGTTTGAGTATGGAGGCTCAAAGGATCAAGGGGCAATCATGGATATACCCGGATAAATTGCTCAGATAAGTGGGAAGGATGCCCACGGATAAGTTGATTTCTGATGATGGTCTAATTGGATGCTAGGATGATGATGATAGGATCCTCTGATGCTGGGCCAAAAGGCAGGGGAGAGCCCCTCCTTTTATATACATGAGGCCCTGTATACTATGTACAAGAGAGATTTACAAATAGAGCAGAAAAAAAGATTTTTTTTTTCTTTTTTCTTTTTTTTTTTTGAGGATGATTGACATGAGAAAACAAAAGAAAAAAAAAGAAACAAACAAACACTCAGAAAAAAAAGAAGAGTTCAATCAAGACCCTGGCCCGTGTCAATGGTGGGCACGTGCAGGAGAGTAGCTATTGAGGGGCCCGCGGACAGGCTGATGGGCCCAGGAGACAGCTGAGACCCGCGCGGGCAACAGACAAGCCGGGCGGGAGACCAGCCAGTTGGAGGTTGTGAGTAGGAGGATCCAATCCAACCGGTTGGTAGGAGAGTGAGGGAGCCCGCATACGTTGGCTAGGTACGGGTAGAGGGAGGGGATGATGATTGGGTGATGAGCAAGCCGGTGAGATGGTGTAGAGGACGGTTGTTGGGGTGAGTCTGATGGGCACGTTGTGGGTGCTGATTGGAAGGGATCACCGTTGTTCAAGGGTGGATTGATCTCTAGCAACGGGGGGGCAGGCTGAGGATTGAGTTTGTTCAATGATCAATTGACCTGATTCAATGGGGCGCTTGATTCCAAACGAGTCACCAAAACAATGGAGGAGCATGCGTTGGTAGGAGTTGAGAGAGTTTGAGAGAGAGGAGCTGAGAAGAAGACGTTGAAGGCTTGAAGAGATGAATTGGGTCATCTCAGTTTTGGCTTGGATGAGGATCTGAATATCCCTCATGGTACCGGTGGTGATGGAATGGAGGATTTGAGTTGATGGTTTGGGGTGGATGGGATGGATGATTGACAGATGGAGATGGAAGCAGATGAGGATGGTCGATATAAGAGGGAGTGATGTATCTAATTGATTGAGGAATTGGGATCAGATTCAAGTGGTTGGATAGGATAGGATAGGATAGGATAGGATAGGAGACAGGCAGGCAGGGATCAATTGAGATTGAAATGGAAGGAGGATTGGGATATTGAGCCAAGCCAAGCCAAGCCAAGCGGGAGTAGCAGATTAGGATGGAGAGAGTAGCTTAGTTTGGCTTAGCTTGACTGAGCTTTGATTTTGATTGGGAACAAGATGTAATTAGACGGTTTGATGGATGGATAGATACCGTTGATCGAGAGAGAGAGTTGCCATTGCCGTTGCCGTTGCCATTGCCCATAAGACTAGGATCGCGATAGCTGGGCTGGCTGGGCGGTTTTTGATCTAGGATTGAGTTTTGCAAGTCGAATACAAAGGGTAATTTGGTGGGCTCAATGGGTTGGATGAATGGCATGATGGGAGCCAAGTTCTGAGTGGCTGAGGTAGAGGAACAATCAGATGAGGAGGTGGATGACATGTTGGGAAGAAGTCTGAGAGGTGCAGTCTGATGGGGGGAAACAAAGGTACCCATAGGGGTACAACCAACAAAGATATTTATTTATTTATTTTTATTTTATTTTATTTTTTTTTTTTTGCCCGTGGTTTCCTGGATTGATCACCACACCGGGTCGTCCGCCCAAGTGGCATCTGAATAGACCTCGAGCGGATGCTTGACATTGTTTGGATGAAGCGTGAGTTCCAGGTGGGCAGTGCCGGCTAGATATTTCCAGACGTGGAGAACCTCTTTCCAATGAGAGAGAAAGGGTCGTTGATTGAACCTTGACAGCAGAGACGCAGCCGCAGACAAATCCGGACGAGTTCTGCACAAGAGATGGTTGAGAATTCCTGTAAAACGACGAAAGTTGATGTTCAACTTGTTAAACTCTTCGCAGTCCCTGTCCGTGGCTTGAGTCAATGGTAAACTGGGCGTGAGAGGCATCCCAACGGGTCGACAGGATGTTAGATCTAACTCTTCGAGAGTGGCAGTAATCAGAGAGGACTGATTCAGACCTGGTTGTTCCTCGGTTAGCTTGACGCTCATTCCCAGCACAACATCCAACTCATGAGCCGAGGATCGTGGAAACCGCTCTAAAAACAGCTTCTCAAAATAGTCCACCTCTCCTACCACCACCAGATCATCTACGTGGAAAAAAAGAGACGAGCACTTAAGGTGATGAATATACAAACACGGATCTGAGTCAGACTCGCAATAGCCAATGGATTCTACCCAAGTTGTTAAGGTTTTGAACCAGTTTGCCGGTGCCTGTCTTAACCCGTACAACGATTTCCTTAGCTTCAAGAAACGAGACTTGCAACCAAATTCTTCCGGCTTGAGGATATAGATGTCTTCATCTAAAGGCGCAAATAAGAAGGCGGCCTTGACATTGAATTGTCTTATTTTGAGGCCGCAATTTAATCCATGGATCAGCAAGATGAGTAGAGAATTGAACTTCCCTGTAGGGGCAAATGTTTCTCCGAAGTCGATCCCTGGGGTCTGCAAGTTGCCCATGATACATAATCTGGATTTTTTTCGTTCAGGAGTTAAGGCAGTGGCGGGTTTCAATTTATCAAACCACATCGTTCTGAGAAAGTGACTAGGCATTACATTGCAATCCTCCCAGACGTCCTGACTCTCAATGTCCTGTAATTCGCTGCTGCGTGATTCTTTCCAGTACAAAGGATCTTTCTTCGTGTTGTTGAGATGGGAATACTGAGTTGGCTTCACACTTTCCGTTCTTTCGCGTAGATTGTATCTGTTTTCTGACACGGAGTCTGATCGATTTGCTGTTGGTAACATTGCGAGAGTGGGTTCAGGCTGAATGATGGTGTCAACACGATCATCAGCTTCAGGCGGAACTTCTTCAATACAATGAGCAGACACTTCCGAGCCCTCAGAAACCCTTTTGTTCGAAGAAGAGGTCAGAGTAAATTCACCTGCTAAGATCCCTTCCTCTTGTTCTTCCACTACGAATTTGACATTGCTGGTGGACGGTTTAAAGCACGTATCAAAATCCAGAATTTTGACGCTATTCGTGTCAACAACCCTATTATCTTGTGTAAGTATTTTATAAGATAGCAACTCGTCGTTATATCCTATTATCCTCCTGAATGCTCCGCGAGGTTAAAGCTTAGCCAAAGAGGGCTTATCACCAAAGATGTAGGTTACAGGATTGCCGATGGGATGGAAATAACTCAACTCAATCTTCCTATCCTTGAACTGTTTGTACGGCGATTCTCTGGATCTATGAGATGGAAATTGATTAATAACGAGAACGCAAGCTTTTATTATTATGTTCCAGTATTTACTGGATAGCTTTGAGTCAAAGAGAGTTGTACGAAGGGACTCAAGAATTGTACAATTGTATCTCTTGGCTAATCCGTTCTGCTTGGGAGTGTAGGGATCAGAAAACCTTTGCTTGATATTGTTTGCTTGGCAAAAAGTCTTCATTGACTCATTGCAAAATTCCGTCCCCCTGTCTGAATGTAAGATCATAGGAAAATAACCAAACCATTTTGATTCTGTATTTATCAGAAACTCAAGAGTAGGGCCAGTTTGACTCTTGTCTTTCATCGGGATGGCTGCTACAAATCTCGTACAGCTGTCTACAATCGTCAATATGTACAAGTCGTGTGAGATGCTTCTTGGCTTGATCGGGCCTATCAGGTTGCAGTGTAACTCTTGAAATGGTCTTTTGGCACGCTTATGCTTGGAGATGAACAATGCTCGAGTGATTTTGCTGACTGCGCATGCCAGGCACTCCTTGGGTTTAGATACCTTGATACCAAGCTTCTGCCTGATTCAATGATAACTGACATGTCCCAGAGACTTATGAAGGATCTCTTCTTGACTTAAATGAGAGACATGGTTAGATGACCCTTGACGAAGATGAAAAATAGTTATATTGCTCTCATAATACCCTAAAGCCGCCCAGCTTCCTTTCTTTAGCACTACCTTGTCTACAAGAAATGCCACAGAGAATCCATCCAACAGTAACAACCTAAGTGAGAGAAGATTCGCGGTGGAGCCCGGAGCAAACAACACATAGGATAAAATCACTCTATACCCCTTCTTGTTGGTTACTGATACAGTCCCTTTTCCAGAATACTTGAGACTATCCAGCCCCGAGCTGGTAGAGATTAACCCGTACTGTGATCTGTCTATATGATCAAAGAGAGTTTCATCAGAAACCATGTGTGCAGATGAACCTGAGTCAAGAACAAAGGGTCGGTTGAGCAGAGACTGTGAAATGGTGGAATGAAAAGATCTAACAGCTGTTGCGGAACCAGTGGATTCATTGGCTTCCGACTTCTTCTTCTTTTTTGGAAAGCTTGGTTTGAGCTGTGGATAGAGCTTCCAACAGCAACCTTTGGGGTGAGCATACCTAGGATTGTGCCAATTGTCTTCACATGGTTTGATTTCTTTGTTATAAAAGGAGACTGAGTTGACTTCTTCTTTTTTAATCTCGCTGGTCGAAGCATTTCCAAGGGACCGGTTATTGTGGTAGAGTCTGAGATGATCTAGAACATGATCTGGAGTAACTTTCTTGTCGGAGTGAGTGATCTGTTGTACAACTGTATCCATTGAGGCTGGTAACTTTTCCAATATAAGATAGGCAATAATATCGGACGGCAGGTCTATTCCAACTTTGTGAAGACGTGAGATCGCGGTTTTTGTGTCTGTTATGAAACCCAAAACATTCGAGGAGGAGAATGGAGTCCTGAGAAATTCTTTGAAGATTCTCGCTCGGTTCAATGCATGATTTGAAGCGAAGTATTCATTAATGCTCGTCCATATAAGATGAGCGTCTTTTTTGTTTTCGGGATTAATGATGTTGGCTTGAACCGAGGTGTCTAGCTTGGAAGTAAGGATGGTTCTGATTTGTACGTTTTCCATATGACTTAGTCCAATAGGATTTCCTGCAGAATCTAATCTCTTCCTCGTAAGTTTGTCGTAGAGATCTTCTTGTAGGTCCATCATATTCACCACTCAATTGCGCCAGATGGAAAAATTATCCATGGTGAGAAGAGGAATCGCTTCAATGGCGGTTTTGAGGATAGTAGCTGTTAAGGATTCGGACATGCTGGTTGTAATGTTGGGGCTCCGTTACGTTATCGCGTCCGACTGTTAATTGTGTTGGACCTATATTTCTTGATAGAATGTAAACCACAACTACATACAGATCTATTAGAGATGCAGTTAAAGGGCAAAACAATAATGAAGATGAGAGTGATCATACCCAGCTATCACAATGTCAGAATCTGAATTTATGAGAGTGAAAACTGCTAGACTACCACCTCTGATGATACCGGATAACTTCTAGAGTAGCACACAGAAAGGTTAGGAGAAGAAAAGAAAAGGCCGCGTTTGTTGAGAAAGAGATTGCACCAAATTGCCAATATTTTCAGATGGAGGGTTGTTCTTCTTGGACGTGCTGGAGATCTTGAGCTGATTGATTCAGGCGGATTGATCTTCTGAGGCACTTGTATGTCAGGATGAAAAAGAAGAAAATCGACGAGTTCCCCACTCTGGTTCCTTGGATTCCTCCCCTAAGTAGTCCTTGCCTCGCGCGGAGGAGACAATGAATATTGGGTAAAGAATTATGCAAGCGTCCAGATTGCGCATCTTGGATAGCAACCAAACCGCGCAGCTTAGCAGGCAGAGTCAAGCAGAGTCGCGGTTATAATGAGATGGATAAATAAAAGAATAAAAGAATTAAAGGAATAAAAAAATAGAATAAAAAAAGAACAATAGTGTAATAGAAATAGAAAACACATGACACTAATGTGTCAATATATCAACAGTCTGAGAGAATCCCATGGCCACTGGTCTGGCCTTAAGCTTCTGTATTGAGTTATCCAGATGCCTTTTTCCCTTGAACATCCACTTTGACTTGATGATCCTCCTCTTATCCGGACGCAGAACCAGCTTCCATGTGCCCATTCCCAGCAGCAATGTGAATTCTTCCTCAGCTGCCTTAAGCCAGCGCTACTTGTTTGGGGAGCATAGGAGTTGTTTCCATGTGTAAGAAGTGTCCAGATCATTGGGAGTCTGGACATTGCGCGCCCATTTTCTGAACCAATTGGGAACCCTCCTGGTCCGAGAAGACCTCCTGGGTAGTGGAGGCTGAGAGGCAGGACGAGAAGTGGGAGAGGTGACAAGTGGGGGGGGGGGTATTGGAATGAAGAAAACCTCCAATGCCAGTTCACCCTCAGTAGAGCGGGGGGAGGAAACTGGGGAGCAAGAGTCCTGCAAAAAATGATTGCTTGGGGAGGGGGAAGATTTGGGAGAAGACATAGGGATTGAGGTACCTCGCAACCAATTGTGTGGAGCGTGAATGGAATTGAAAAGGCACCAATTGACTCCATCCCTCAGGTGGATGGGCGGTGTAGGAGAAGCTGGCAAGGCACAATCATTAATTTGGAGTTGGTCCGCATTTGGCGGAGAGATAGAGACTACGGGAAGCAGGCATGAGACATCCACCGTTTGCAGGGACACAGGATGGCAAAGCTTGGAGCCGTATGGGAAAGAGGTGTCAGTAAATGATACATCCCAGGACTTGATCACCGCCTTGTTGCGTAGGTCCAGAAAACAGAAGCCTTCACCATTGGGGAGCCACAAGAGAAAGAGGGAGGGCCTAGCCTTGGCGTCTAGCTTCCCCCAATTTGCATCTGGGACCTTGTACCAGGTGAGACACCCAGAGGGATGAATCTTGTTGGGGGAGAGAGCCTTTTGACCAAGGGCAGCCAAGGGAGAGATGAAAACTGCAGGAGAATGGCAGGTGTAGGATTTGTGAGTTTGAAAAGCATGACGTAGAGAATCCGCCCATAATGAATTTGGGAGGGAGCATTAATGCAGAGAGAATTGGACAACGTTCTTGATTGTTCTGTTGGTCCGCTCTGCTACACCGTTCAATTCCGGGGAATGATGTGGTCCGGGTTCATGATTTATACCATGAGATTGTAGGAATAATTTGAAAGATGCGGAGAAATATTCTCCTCCGTTGTCAGACCTAAGCGCTAGTGTTTTGGATGAGGAGATAGACTCAAAGTGGGATTTGAAAATTTTGAAACAGTGAAAGACATCACTCCTGAGTTTAATGGGATAAACGGAGACATATTTGGAGAAATCATTGATGAAATTGAAAAAGTATTTGAAGCCTTCTCTGGATGGACATTTGAAGGAACCAACATTGGAGTGAATTAATTTTCCTGGCTGGAAACATCAATAGGGCCTACTTGACTTGAATGCGGTTCAATGCATTTTACTTTGGACACAAATGTTGCACCATTGGACCTTGATTTCATTCATTACCAATGGTCTGAAATTTTTATTGCAAAGAAAACACTTGAGGGGCTTGAGACCTGGGTGTGATAAAAAAAGATGATAGTCCATCAATGAGAGTTCAGTGCATGCTGATCCAGCTGAGAAAGAGCTCACTGGTGGCAAGGGTAAGTAGTTAACATTCCCTTTTAAATAACCTAATCCCAACAGTTTTGTGGAGATGGCGGCGTCCTTGTTGGCGTAGATCAAGCAGACATTTGAGGTGAACAACAGGGATAGGCCTACATTGCAAAGGGCCACAACTGAAAGCAGGGGTTTGTGAAGATCCGGAACAACTAGTGAGGGAATGGATCGACGGTTTCCGAACAGTATAGAGATCACTCCTTTCTGAATAGCCTTGACAAGAGAATGATCTGCTAATCTTACTGCAGTTTTATCTGGCACTGGTTGAAGAACTGTTTTGAGGTGTGGGGTCATTGAGATGGAGCATCCAGAATCAAGGTTTGTATCCATGGAAAAATGTGGAGTTGAGGGTAAAACGCTCAAAGCCTTTCCTTGACCAGCGGTGACTTTGAAGTCCAACCCAGATTAGTCCAATTCTTTGTCTCCATGGCTGGCATTGGAAGAAGATTGTAGCGGAGAAGCAGTTGTCCTATCAGCTTGAGCAGCAGGTCTGGCTGATTTCTTGTAAGGCTTCTTCCTTTGAGAGTTGGACTGATTTTTCTGAGCAGCTTCAACCTTGTTGAGTACTCTACAGTTGTTGTGGCACTTGTTGAGATTGTGGCCTATCACGTTGCAGAAGTAACATTTCTTCAGTGATTTGTTGTCCAGATTTGGCTGCTTCTGTGGCTTATGCGCTTGACTGGATCTAGCTGAGGAAACAGAGGTTTCAATCTTGGTTTGTGACTGGCGCCTGGTGTGCTTGTTCTTCAATGAGTTAAATATTTTTTCAGACTTCACATTATCTTGGCTCATGTATTCTGATACACAATGAAGCCAATCTTGTGGAATAGAGCTAAGCAAGGCGGCTACGTGAACATTGTTGGCAGTGAGAGGATTTGTTGGGGTGATGAGAGAGTTTAGTTGTTTGTAATACCAAGCCATATGGTTTATGTGAGCAATTATGTCTTCTCCGTCCATTTTTGTGAGGGGAGCTTGCGGAGCCAATAGACTCTACCTCTGGTAGTCTGATGCTGGTGTGCTTTTGATAAGGCGTACCACATTCCATAGGCATCCCTTTGATTTTCTCTAACGTAGCAAAGGTTGCGGACATCTATGGCTTGGGTGATTAATGAGCAGACAGTTTTGTTGTTGGCAATCCAGTTGTCAGAAGGAATTTCAGGTTGAGGCTTCTCTACTATGTAATCCAAATTTGAGGCTTCAAGGAAGGACATGACTACAAATTACCAATCTTAATAGTTTGAGTCTGCCCCAGGGGATTTCAGTATAGGTAATTTTCCTGTGGAGAGTTTTTGAGTGTTGGCTGAAACCAAATCTGAGTTGACGTTGGTCATTTTTTTGTCATAAGAATCCTTTGTTGGTTTAATGGAAGACAACATCCGTTTTGATGGATATCTTTAACGGGAAGCTTATGGATCCTGTGAAGACTGCCTAGCTAGTAGTGCTCTGGGCTCATAACCTGATGAAGTTCACTGGGGCAGAAGTGTGAAAAAGATGGAAGGATGAGGTTTCATCAGACATGAGTTAATAGAAAAGAAATATAGGAAAATGAGACAGAGACGTACCTGGGGCAGCAGTATGAAAGAGATGGAAGGATGAGGAAAGAGAATCCTTCCATCTCCGTGTGCTGGCCCAGATACAATACAACATTATGTGACATGTGAGTGATATGTGTGCAGAAGATTCAGAGGAGCGGGTAGGAGAGTCTTGAAATGTGATTGATGTAGAGAGAGGGAAGACTGGGCTACAAAAGCTCAACGTCTTTGTCTATCTCTCCATTTACATGTTGATGAAAAAAAAAACATTGAACACAATGGCCTTTTGTTCTCATCTTGGACCATATACCAATCATCCAAATCAAGAGAGGTGGATATTTAATTATAATAATTTAAAATTTGGACTTTTGAAAAACTGATTTGTACAGAAACCCCCCAAGGGAATCTCAATCCACATGCATTTGGAATAGGGTTCCCAATCAAAATATTCCCAATTTTGAGCCAAGAAGCATGAATGAAAATTCTTGAAGGGATATTTTCATAAACTGGAGGATTTTCAATGAATAAATCAAGTGGATGATCATTATTTTAAGTAAATACATCATCTTAGGTTTTATAAGCATCATGGAGGCCCAAGATTTTGAGATTGAATTGAATCAAACCAAATAAACTGTGAATACTCTCAAAGGACCCAGTACCAATTTGATCAATAGACTTAACCAGGGATAGGGTAAGTAAAAATATTGTGAACTTCATATTGGTTAATTTTTTGGAATCTGAATTTGTGTGATTATTTCCTGATTCCATCAGCTTTATCTATGGGAATGCCTTATAATGTTTTGAATCTTAGGCTTTATCCTCATTTTATACTGTTTCAAATACTATACTTTAAGCATAATACATTCCAAGACCCTTGAAATCATTAGCTACTAGACATGATATATCCAGGAATAAATCTTTTATTCAATTTATTGCAGAAAAAATTCATAGAAATATTTTTGAAGCTGGTTTAAAAAATTCTTTGTTTGAAGAAGTGGATCAGTTGATAAATTAATTACTAATAATAATAAAAAAAGGGCCACAGAACAACTAGCAATTTTTGGAAAATCTTCTTCATTTAATGAAGATTATAATTCATGATCTGGGAATAGTTTGTGTCAGCTTCCACATTCCAATACCGTTTCAGTCTTATGGATACTAGAGGTGATGAAAATTAGAAATAAACATATTCTTAGAAATGAAGAACAACCAATCTACACAGGATGTAAATGATTGGTGAAGGTTTCAGGTTAATTTTTTTTTTGATTCTTTTCAATCTAAATGTTAAAAATAATAAAAGATAGGCCACAGTTTATGCAGACTGAAATTTTTTAACAAATATTCTTCCAAGAGATTTAATTATAATCTGGTACCCTGGAACAGTGGGACCTTATGAATTAACAATAAGGGAAAATTAACCAATAATAAGGTGTTATAGTCAGGATATGATAGAACAATAGCCTGGAAAGAGAGGAAACAAATTAATCATTGAATTATTTGCTTTCTGGTTACCTGCAAAGGTTCACACTTGAAAGGACTTAAATCTAAGAGGGGTGCTTAATGATTTATTTTCAGTGCAAATGACAATAATGGTTGAATTAATAGTAATATACTATAAGACTGAGGCTGCAAATAACTTTAATATTTCTTATGATCGCTTCAATCACAGTTGGAATGATGCCTTCAATGATATCTGATGAATCCTGCGTGGAAAAAGGTCCATAAAGGTGTTTTATAAATACCTTTTAGGGTGTAAGAGAGTATTCTAAGGGAACTTTAAGGGGAATTTTTCATGTTTTGAGGCTAGAAAAGTATTCAGAGATGGATTAGCACATCCTCTTGGTGCTTTAAAACTGCCCATCCTGTATCTGCAGGATTTGTGCATGATTGATGGGTCTAGATCAGTCTTTGTGTTTATTTGTTAATTTGGTGATTCAGCATGTGAGCCTTTTTTGTATTATTTTTATTTCACTAAAACAATCTGTAGTAAGTGCTTAATGGTTTTCTAGTATCTAATGATAAATTTGGTATTTTTTATGATACAATTGTTTGATATCTGAAAATTTTTTGTGGTCTTCAAAGATCAGGAGCTGTTCATTTTTGTGGTTCACATTATTATTCATATTTATTTTTGAATTCTTTATATTTTATTTCCAATTTTTATTTTCTTTATCCTAGTTTTGAGTCATCCACTATGAATGGGTAATTTTATGAAATTTTCATGGATGATCCTACTAGGTTTTAGCTGTTAAGTGTAGTACCTAGAAGCTCCTTTTTTGTTGCAGATAATTGACATGCAGATCAGGCCTGCTGTGTGCTGGGCTGATGTGCGGGTGGGCTTCTCATGCAGAACTAATCTTTCTATGCATGCAGGAATGATGAAAAAGATTGCATTCTGTGTGCTTTATTTCAGATCCTGCATGTAGGAATTTCAACAAAACCCCTTTTATCGTGTCATCTTGCTACTGTTTACAGAGAAACCTGTCAAATTACCAATCATGGGGTGAATCACAGTTAGGAAACCCGCCATTTTTTTGACCAAACCTGCCATTTTTAATGGAAGATTTCTGAAATACACATACCCACTAACTGGTGTATTTTGAAATGATGTGTTTCATGGGAACAGCAGATTTCAAACATAAAATCTGCCATTTATGTATCATCATCCATCCACCATCCATCACATGAAAAACACCCATCCACACATCCACATCAGCAAATACATACCAATCTCATCTACATCCCTTCACACACATCTCATCTCCAGAAAATTGTTGTATGCGAACACAGAATAACTCAAGATCAACTTGGAAGGCCCTCTGGAGAAAATTGTTGGATGCAAACAAAGAATAACTCAAGATCAACTTGGCAGGCCCTCTGGAACTGTTCTTCCAGAAAATATTTCTAACATTTCTCACCAGAACTCCTGGACGCCTGAAATTCTGAACCTAAAGCTTTCTTGTTTGGTGGTTCTACTCAATTGGAAGCCACATTCTCTGTGTAGGAACTCTTTCAGCCCTGCGCAACACATTGTCAATTGATATGAAGCTAAAGAGAAAATTTTTTAGGAGATTCATTTGACCTCATAGGAGATCATTACCCCCAAGTCCCATCCCAAAGCACACAAAACTATTGCAATTTCCTCAACAATTGGCCCTTTCACATCACCTAAGCCGGTGATACTTGGTTATCATCATCCTCCAGATTTCCCAGGATAACTCAATCCCCACCAGGCCCGGGAGATATTAACATGCACTCCACCGCCAGGAGAAGCTCAACAGGCTCAGCCATTCCAACCATGATTTCCAGAACCAGACCATCAGCCAGCCAATATCCAGCGCCAAGATCTTCAACAAACTCAAACCCACCCAGCCCCTCCTGACAATGGCCCCCTCAGACAATTGAACATCCAAAATCCTTCCCAGCCATTGCTGCCTGGAAAAAATTTCCAAGCCCATCCACCTCTCATTGCTCCTCCAAAATGAAGTCATCAAAAAAGCCCTCACCAAGCATGGCCAAGCATCCTTGCAAAGTGTCTTTGGCAGCAAAATCTTGGTCCTCACTGGTGAATTCCTCCTTGAAAATGCCTTGATTTCCCTATCCTGGCTTGGAAACTTGGAGGGATCCTACCACCGCCAACAAAAATTCCTCATTATTTTCAGGTCGCTCTGACAATCCTGATGTGAAATAAGTGTGTTTTTTGATTTTTGATTTCAGGTTTGAAATGGCAGATTCTTGTTGAAACCTGCCATTTTTTAATGGCGGGTTTGCTTAACTTTGATACAACCCAATAATAAAACAAAAATAAATGAAAATAATGAAACAAAATAAATCATAAAAAATTATTAAAATGGAGTAAGAAAAAGTAAAATATTATTTCAAACCTGGATTCCACACCTAAAATTAGGTAGGTTCTGTTGAATGATGGAATGATTGAAAATTACTACTAATTGTCTTTCAATCTTCTTTCCACAAAATTACCCAGTCTTGCTCATTATGTATTTTATTTCTTCTTTTCCTACTTCTCATAATCCACTTTCTGCTGTCCATTCCCTTAATCAATACTGTCTGAACTGGGCCCCTCCCCAGTGCTCTTGCTTCAAATGTGACTGCACACTTACTTTATTAATTGGCACTGGTCAGTTCCTAGATGCTTTTTATCTCATGCAACTTCCAAGCCATACCACTAGCATCTTGGGATCTGATCTTGGTAAGCCCATCTTTTTTCCTATCCAACTCTCATGTTCTCACCTGGCTCCCTGACTTGCTCATAGTTATCAATCTTGGAATTCCTTCTCTTCTTTGTTATCTGGCAACTTTTGTACTCAAGATGTCAGTCTCCTGCGTCTCCAGGATCTGAGCCTTTCTTTTAAAGGTGTGATATACCTTCATGTGCTTCTTCCAACCTATCTTTCTTCAAGCTCACATTGCAACTATATTTCTATTAAATCTTTCTTCCAACAGGTTCTTTCACTTACCCCAACTTTTAATTCCTAATCCTTAACACCAAAAATAAATATATTGAAAATTTTCAAAAAATAATTGCCCAAACATTGTGTTTTTGACCAATTTAACATTCCAAAATTATGTTAAAATTTAATTTCCACAACTAAAATTAATTCAGAATTGACAATTTGTGTGTATTTTAAGGGTTACCAGAAAAAACAGGTTTTGTCAAAATTCTGGCATGCAGCTCCACATGTCCTGGGCGCTCCAAAACAGCCCTGCATGCATAAATCAATCCAGGAACTGCACGCAAATTCTGCACTAAATTCCCATATGAAGCTATTCTATTCACACCAGGGCCAAATTGGGGTCTCTGACTGGCCAGGGACTCCATGTCACGATTCAGTCCCATTTCCTGGCCCATTTAGTCCCTCTAGAGAAAAATTCTATTCACCAATGAATATTCTTGAGTTCACCTAATTTTATATCAAAATAAAATAAGATTCACATTGTCTTCAACATGGTGGAAAATGAATTTCACTTTTAATTCCCCAATGAAAAAAGCTGAACTCACTTGGATGTTCATGTCAATGCAACTGGCACTCACTTGAAATTCCCCATCAAATACAAATTGGCAATAAAAGATTGTGTATTTTGATATCCCAGGTCAAATTTTTCTGATCAATATTTTATTCAATGGCCAGTTGCATTCTGATTAATTTCAGCATTTATAAAACAACTGATATTTTCCAGTTCATTTCAAATTTTTATTTTTTTAGAATTACCAAGTCTGTATCACAATTTTCACCATGGTTTTTCCAGCCTTTCAACTGGGTCTGACATCTGGTTTCATTGCTAAAAAATATGTTATCCTTCATAACACTCTTCATGATGGAAACTGGCACTTGGTCTCCAAAGTTTCATTTGGGCTTGTGGGTAACATGCAAATTTTCATTCTGCTCAGAAACTTTGATCAGAAAGTTTGGAAATAATTTAAAAGCTAAAATGATAAAATAAATGTGGTATCATTTTTTCATATTGTATGTTATCTGTAATGATGGGGAAAAAGCTAATGCAGTCAGTGGAAATCCCACCCACATTGATGAATTGCATGTGTCTTTCTCTAACCATTGAGGTACAACTGCTGAGACAAGGTTTACATCAAAAAACTATGGAATTGAATTTGAAAGCTACAAAATTTGAATTAATCTTTAGATAATTTACCACTGTCTTGATAATTCTGCTTGAGAAATGGACTTATTGAGGATTTATCCCATCAAGCCACCATTGTCTGCTCAATATGGCTTGACATACATTCTTCCCAATTGGTTTGATTTTCTTTCTTCTCTTTTTGAACTCAAAATGATCCCATTACTGTTTTTTTCCATGTTTGGGGAATTCCCACCTGTTATTGATCAGGGATTCATGGAAGCAACAACCGTTGGTCCAGCTCCCTAACAGCTGGATAACTGTTTTGTGGGTCTGATTTATTGCAAAAAGGAAGCAAATCAAGTTTTTACAATTATCCAACCTTGCATGCCTCAAGAACTTGTGAACTTTTTCAAAAAAGTGATAAATAATCTTAGTCATTGACAAGAACATGCCAACTATTTTGTGATGTACACCTTGCACTAAGCAGTCTAGCTCAGCAGTTATAGAAACCCACATGCAATGGGTCATGTTGGTTCAACTCCCAGAAACTTTGTTATGCTTTTCCAGAATTAATTACAAACAATGTAGTTCAGGTTTTGCTGCAAGGTTTTTCACAACATAAATCACATGGATTGGCTTTGAAGTAATAATTGATATTAAGAACAAGCATGATACACCAATTTTTGAATTTTGCATGTTGATGTTTATGAGTGCCCTTGGATTTTTACTGATTGTTTCATAGTGGTATGACTTGGCACAAATTTACAAACAAAAGCAAAAATTAATAGGTTAAACTGCTCAGGCATCAGGGGAAATAGGCACCAATGCACTTTTGTTCATTTCCATTGAGAAAAATCAGGATTGCAACTTGAAAAATGCTTATTTGACTATTTGGTATTAATTTGTGAAAAATCATGCATTTCAGATTGGCTCCAATCACCAAGGATGGCATTGCTTCATAATTGATATTCAATCAAAGAAATGTAGCTTTCATGCTTTCCAAAAATATAAATAAGTTCATCCTTGGTTGTTTGGCATCCTCTGTATCCTCCTCTCTTCACTTTCATACCATTTAAAACCAAATCCTGACTATTGGAGATCTATTCTCATGTCATGTCCAAAAGTCCAGTTGATTGTGAGTTGCTTGTGGTATTGAAAATCACTTTTGTAATACTTATTCCCTTTGAATCTTTCAAAGTTAACTCCAGCTTTGGGGATTTACTCTGTGTGTCAATTGCAGAACATGGGGTCCATATCTAAAAGATTAATGCTTGATTGAAGTTATAGATAACCCAGTTAAAAATCAATATACAGATTCTTTGCCAATGAGTTCATTGGAAAAGAGTATTGACAAAGCCAATAGGCCAAGTGGGCAGTTCAAATTTTCACAGGTTGAAAATGGCATGAATTAATCATAGAAAAATTTTGACAATTTTGTTGGTACAGGTTCTGTCCCAATTTAAGCCTCACAGGAAAAAAAATTCAACTGGGTTGCGGTCTTCAAAAAAGAGCCTACCCAAGGCAGGAAATGTTTATCCAAAAAGTTGTATGTTCTTGTATTTTTGTGAGAGATGTTTGTGGGCTTATGTAATAATTCAATCTTGATCTAGTCCGCACTCCAAGGTCCCCAGTGGCTCCATCTTGAAGTCAAGGTAGGTATTCATAAATTTTTGCCAAAATAATTCCTTGTAAATTTATCACATTCCAGTTTTTATGACAAGTGACTATTTCTGAATGGGAAAGGTAAATGTACAAAGACAATCTGAATCAGCAGCAAGGAGAGAAAAATCAATATTCCAACGTAGAAAGAACAAAGAGGTCATTGGAAAGTCTGTCTCCTCAACAAAGCCAATGGAATTGCATGGTGCAGATGCAAATAGGTTGGCAGCCTCAGGAGTGACCTCTGTGGGAATTGCCTTGGAAAAAAAAATTGGATATGGAAGATGAACATTGGTTTATCTAAATGTGGTTGAATTAAACAAAATGACTGATAATTGGTTAAAATTACTTTGAAAAGAGAGACTAGCAAACCTGCTTGAATCAAGAAGAGAAACTAGCAATTCTTGTGAGTGAAGCAGAAAAATGTTCTTGGAATCCTTCAAATTTACAAAATGTTTTTCTATAGTGGCTTCATCTGAATTTTCCACATCTGAGGCATTTACAAAAACCATACCAACAATAATTTCAACAGTTATGTGGAAATTATTTGTGACTGCTAAAATTTTGAATTATTGAAATTTTCAAATTAGGCATGGAAGAAAAAACACCACAATGTTCAAAAACACTATCAGGGGCCAAAAAGAAAAAAGATGACACACTTGAAGCTGCTGGTTCAATTGGAGAATCAAGCTTGAGGAATTAGGATCAAACACAGATATATCTGTGGAATTTGCACAATTAAAATCCATATTCCGTGTGGGTGCATTAGCACAGGGTTCAAGCAAGAGGAGAGTAATACGGGCTCCAGGTCCCAGATGTAAGAAAAAAATCACAAGAAGAATTATTATCCAATTATTGAATTGATTGTGAATTGGTAAATAGATGTGGCCTCACTTGAGGAAAACATTTCTAGGGCTCAAGAAGCTGCAGTCCATATAAAAATTCCAGGCAGAATTCAATCACCAATTCCAAGAAGAACACACCAACAAGTGCCATTTACTACCAGCGCAAGTGAACTAAGCCCCACAGGTACTCCTCAGCATATATTCACCGGGAGAGCCCCTGAATGGAGAACCACACCTTTCCCCACCCCACGTGCTGCTGGAGCTGTTACATTGCAAGATCCTCCTCATGAAAATGAGACGCATGTTTCAAACTTTGAAACAAAAACACCAGGAGAAGCAATGCCTTCTGAACCAAATCCATGTGAGCTATTGGTTTCAAAAGAATCTTGAGCATTATTTCACTTGCCAATTATTATTTTGGCTTGTAGCAAAATCAATGAACAACATTCAAATTCAAGATGAACATTTATCTGATGATCAGGGAAAGTTTTTTTGTAGTGTATGCCTGGTTTTTGGAAAAAAAAATTGACTGTGATGTCACAAATTTTAGTGGACCCAGTAGAAGTTGAGGATTATGCTGCAGACTCTAGAGCACGTCAGCAGCAAGGAATTTGCAGGAAAAAAGCCCAATAAGCCAAATTTCAAACCCAAAAAGAGAGGATGAAGGACCTTAGAGGAGAGCTTCCAGATGGAAGTGAAATCATGAAGACAATTGTCCATCAACATGCCAGGGTCCTCATGGATGTCAAAGGAACTGACCTCAAAAACCTCCCTGCACCACCACTACAAGATGAGAGGGACCGTGCAGTCCATCCTTCAAAGAGTCTCAGTTTCATTCAGCCTACACAAACTGTCAGCCTCCTTGATGCCAAGAACCTGTCTATCCTTTAGCTACCAGATGTGATAGAATATATAATAAATATATTATTTAATAAATGCAGCAAAAATCCATAAAATATTTTGATTAAGCTTATTGCAAGGTTAATTGGTTTGGTTATGGTTTATTTTTATAAATCAATATAGATAAATTGATTATTAAATATTTTTATAGAGGGGCTACAATTATATTGGGTATCTTTAACACCTCTCTTCAGGTATTTCAGTATGAAAACACGTAGTCCTGGTTACTTTGGGCTTTTTAGTTTAAAGGATATTTTGCCCAAATATAATATGTATATAAAATACACGGTGGAGTGGCAGGGCTTTGTAACCAAGCTTCCACAATAGAGAAAGAATAATAAAACTCACTGGTATATTATTAAATCCTTTGGGTATCTGTTTGTGACATGCACTGATGGATTAAACCTGTATACTGGGGTTATAAGGTTGTTCAGCAGTTTAAATGAATAAAAAGAGGTTGAGGACAGATATTATTGATCAGACTAAGCCATAAATCACTTACTTATCTCTTTAAGTATTTTATTACCTTGGCACGTTGCCTGGATATAAATATAACTGGGTCTCTGCCCATCAATATCCTCAAAAGAGCTCTTTATTTATAGCTTTTGGAGTCCCAATGTTGTCATTCTGAGGGGTACAGGGCCTCAAAGGGACGGACACTGAGGCTAGCAGGGGAACCAGTGGTAGCCTGTTGCGTTTCCTTGGTGCTGTAGCACCTCTAGCAGCTAATTCCTCAGGGTATGGGAATTATTCTACTTTATAATTTATATTTGGACGTCTGAATAACACTAATTGGTCCTTTTAAGTATTATTTAATTAATTATCCTTAGTAAATGTTCCCAGTAATTCAATATTTATTTTAATAGACATTCCTACGGACATTCTGATGTCAGGTGAGCTCTCATTATGTATTAAATAATTGGAGTAAAGTCATGATATTGATTTTACTCCTTATTTTCAAATTTCAGTTGATTTACTAAAATAATTACTTAAAAATATAAGTCATGGGAATTCATGTAATATTTTTACATCATTAGTTTTGTTATTATTTCACAAAAACTATTAATGCCTAGAAATTCTCATAATATTATATTAACTTATTTTAATATATTTTTAGAAGTCGTCATTGTCTTATTTTTGACATTCTTGGTACTTTGAATTATATTTAATAAAAAATACGTATAAGGGTTATTTAAGTATTTTTATATATTATTATGTACTTTTAGACTATCTACTATCTATGGGAAAATTTATTACATATGTAGAATGTTCCTGTGTGGGTTGTAGCATGTTTACGCGGTACCTAAGTTTCCCAGGCTGCCTGTCACTTAGTAAACCAGTAGTCCCAAGGCTGCATACTTGTCAGAGGCCTGGGGCTACGTACACAACTTTGGCAGAGTGACAGGGCTGTATCTCAGCCGTGTGCAGGTGCATTTGCTGCCCCGGCTGCGTGCGGGAATTGTGAAAGAACACATTTCCATCTGTAACTCCTAAAATATACACAGCACCTCAATTCTGACTGAATTTTAGGTGTGAAACCTTTAACTTGTAAGACTCAAAACAGTGCTAGGCCGTGGAAGTTCTGTGGAGGGGAAAGGTGCTGTTTAGGCTGCCCTCCTGAGTGTTACAAAAATATTTAAATGTAACCAAGATCAAAGTCCAGAACCTGGTAAACAGGGCACCAAATGTAAGAGGATAAAGCTTATAGTAGTCGGTAGCAGGGGAAACAAGACTATCTGAGGCAAGATGGTGCCGGGAAAAACTTGAATAGAAGAATTCAAGGTTTGTTCAGATTTCAACAAGACAAGGCATTTGTAAGTGACCATGCCCACAAGCTAATAGCTCTGGTTGTCAGCAAAATCTTGGGAAAGATCAACAAAATCCCAAACAACCTCCAGGTTCTCAATGAACCTGCCCAACTCTCCGCAATCAAGCGCTTGAAGGGTACCAGATAACTGCGGGTGGCTGCACAAGACAAAGCTAATTGTTTGAAGAAGCTCTAGAAGCAAAATAATAACTGATTAAAATAAGGATAACCCAACACTTCTCAAGGGACTCAAGAGTAGCATGGCGGAATTCAACTTCAAAAGAAATGAAGGGAGGTTTAACACTCCAGCTTCTAAGCTTAATAAAACCTCTTCAGTCAAACGTGACTGGGTCCAGAGAGATAATCAAAGGATGATCAGGACCAGTATGGTTGGATAAAGGGATCATGAGTGGTGTAACACATTCACAAATTCAATTAGTCAAATTCTTCTTCAACCAGCAAAGGTATTGGTTGGTGATAAGGATCCAGGATCAAGGGTTTGAGTATGGAGGCTCAAGGAGCAAGGGGCAATCATAGATATACCCAAATTTTTGTCTCAGATAAAGGGGAATGAAGCCCCACGGATGATATATTGCAAGGTGAAAACAATGATGATCCTCACTGGTATGGTAGGATGTGATGATGATGATGTGATCTGCTACCCCTCCAAAAGGCAGGGGAGAGCCCCTCCTTATATGGGCAGGAGGCCCAGTTGGACTATGTACAACAGATTCCACAAATAGAGCGGAAAAAGAAAGATTTTTTTGTTTTTGTTTTTTTTGATTTTCAGGTGATCAGAAAAATTTGATCATGCAGGCCAGTGGAAATCTGGCCTGCCTGATGGGGGTGGGATCTATTTTCATCCCTTCACCTCTCCTGCGTCCTTCCGTGGACGGGCGCGCGCAAAAATACCAGGATCACCCACCCCTCGCCCAAAGGCGGAAGGGGTGGGAAAGGAAATGGACCAGACCATCCGCGGGTGTCCGCGGGCGGTAGACAACACTCTCCCACCCCCAACCAAAGATGGAAGGGGGTGTGAGTTATGGATGGATTGGCGTTGGGGTGGCTTGGGGGTCTTGATTGAGATTGTTAAACAAGGGTGACTTGTAGGATAGATCGAGTGGGGATAATGATTTTGTTGGTAGTTTGGGAGAATGGAGCTTGCCAGGTATGACAGTTGGGAGATGGTGATGGAGCCAAGAATTTTTGAGGAGGGAGCTGATGTGATGCTCAAAAAGTTTGAAACAATGGTTTGAGTTGGTTGTTGGACTGTCATCCACGCATGAATTTGATCAGAGATGGATATGGATTTGATTGATGGATTGGAGAGAGGAGAGGACTGATTTGGTTGGTTGGTCAGTCAGTCAGTTGGTTGAGTGATTATGTGAGTTGGATTGATGACAAGTTGATGAGGGTAAGGATGATTGGAGGATGGAAGTGATGAGATCATTGGTTGAGGGTTGATCAACTTAGGGAGCAGGTGACTTGTTTCATTGTAGAAACACAAGCATGACTCAAGTCTGGTAAGACTAGAGAGAGATTGATGCTGTCGCAGCAGTTCAAGCTAAGTGAGTAAGTACTCAGGTATCAATTGATGGAGTGAGTCAATTGTTGATGTTCTTCTTCTAATAGGGTTCTGATTTGGTGAGCTGGTAGTTGGGTCAATGGATAAGCTTAGGCCAAGCGGGTCTTGGCCCACGCATTTGGCCAAAAGAAAAGGGGGAACAACAAGAGAAGGAATCAAACGTGCTACCTAGATGGTGAGGCCAAGAGAGGCCTTTCCTAGACCTCTGGGACAGAGGGATGTTTAACAGGACAAGGAAATTGGAAAAGTGATACTGGAAAAGAAATTCCAATTTTTTTTTTTAATTTCAAGGATAAATGAAACCTAAATAAAAGAATTTTAGAAAAAAATTTGAATTTCCTGCATCCGGTCCAGGGTGTCCAGATTTGGTCACCACATCTCTCGCCAACTTACAGACTGTCCCTAGTCTGCATCTGAGCTTGATGTCATAAAAAAAAGAAAGGAAAGATGATCAAACACAAGAAATGGCCATTTGATCTTGAGGGTGATTTAAAAGAATATCTTGATCCATCCAAAGAAGATCTTCTAGAGTTGACTGCAATAAAATGAAGAAGGCGTCCCAGGTGCTCACGTATGTGGCATAAATCAGAGTTTCACAACAAAAACGCAGCTGATGACCCTGGTGGTGCACAATTGGGAGGACTTACTTCTGATCAAAGTTGCCTCTTTGACAATAAAATTTCTTGACCTGATCAGCAGAGAACCTCCTGGCCATCCAAGTACCATCCAGTTCCTCCAAAAGATATGATCCACCTCTGACTTGATGGACCACTCAATAAGGACCATTCCAGCAATTGGAAAAAAGCTTTTGCCGCTGAGGTTCCAAGGATTGTTTGTAAGCTGAAACTAGATAACCAGGATTCAAGGGGTCCCTGACTCAATTGGAATGCTTATCCTCCAAATACTGGACTGATTTTTCCCTTGACTCCATCATTTTATGATAAGCTTTGTCACAAATATCTTCACTTTGTTTCAGTTGCTTGGATCTGGAACCTAATAGATCAGTGGTGGAAGAAACCTTTTCCCAAGAAATACCTAAGAAATATTCCATTTCCAGATCAAGAGGAAGGACAGCCTTTTTTCCAAAGATAATTTTGTAAGGTGAGTAGCCAGTGGTTTGTTTAGTTGAAATTTGATCAGAGAAGAGGACCAGAGGAAGAAATCTGCAACAATTCATTCCACTTTCACCAGCAAACTTAACAAGAGCAGCCTTCAAAGGGGCATGGCCTCTTTCTGCCATGCCTTGTCCTTCAGGATAATAAGGAGTGGTCACCCTATGTTGACCAGGAAGAAATTGGATCATTTCAGCCAGTTTGCCACCAAACTCAGAGCCACCATCAGTTGAATAAGATCAAGCCAAGCCATAACACATTGTCCAAGTCTTGTAAAGGAAAGCTGCTACTGATTCAGAGCTGAGGTTCTTAAGAAATTTTGCTTCAACCCACCCAGAAAAATCATCTTAGCCACAATGAGGTACTTAGCTCCACCAGCCTTAATGTGAACCACATCCATAGCAATCCTCCCAAAGACAGTGGACTCTCCAATGGGATAACAACTTTCAGCCAGGCGCCTAAAATTGTGTTTTTGACATACTTCACAACTCTTGCACCATTGAGAGACTGATTTCTTCCAAGATGGCCACCAGAATTGTTTGGATATACGTCAATAGGTTTTGGTTTTTCCACAATGCCCAAGGCCTTGATGGAGACTTTTGAGGATTGAATCTTGCTTGGAGGGGATTTTGAAAACAATTAGAGCACAAGGATTGCCTCTTTTCATAAGCCTAGTACCTTGGAAAAAGAAGTTGGAGGACTTCCTCTTGAGCGATTGAAAATCTTTAGCAGAGAGATCAGGAGGCCTTTGGAGAAAGGAAAGGTACTGCTCTAATTTTAGCCAGAAACCTTGTTGGAAGCCAGAATAATCTCGGGAGGAAAAGGTGAAGACTGGACAAATTAAAGGCTCCTCCTTGTCAAAGTCCACTCCAACATTCAATTATTCATCTCCAAAGGGGTGTTGAGATGAACCATTGGGCATGGTGAAGGATTTTCAAGGCCTAAAAACAATATCAAAAGAGAAAAGTTGGATAAAGGCCCCCCAACGAGTCATAGGAGCATTTGGGAGGCTGGGGGAATTGATCATTTTGATGATGGATCATGCGTCAACTTGTAACTCAAAGTGTTGACCCCAGAGGACAGTTTGGATTTTCTTCAACATTCAAGCCACGCCACAGAGTTCCAGTTTTGGTTTGGAGTACCTGGATTCTACATCTGAAAATAACATGGATTCATAGAGAGCAGGACAGTCCCAACCATTTTCATCTTCCTGAGTGAGGACAGCCCCAAAAGATTGATAACTAGAATCAACAGCCAATTTAATCTTGCCAGCTCCAGGTCCATAAGCAATCTTCCTCACGACTATGTCTTTGCCAACCATCATTTTAAGGCGCTGAAAAGAATGTTCACAATCTGAGGTCCAGATGCACTCAGCATCTTTTCTGGTCAGGCAATGTAGGGGAGCACAGATTTCAGATAGAGATGGGATAAAAATTCAAACATAAGTGACAACACCTAGAAAACCCCTAACTTCAGTTGGATTGATGGGAGTAGGCCAAGAGAGGATCTTGTTGATCTTGGATTGAGCCATCCTTCTTCCTTCCTTGCAGACCACATGACCAACAATTTCCAGAGCAGGGACACAAGCAGCCAATTTGGATTCGGAGACAGTGAGGCCAGATTCTTTAATTTGGAACAAGACCCTTTCCAAAGTGGTTTCATATTCCCAGATAAATTGACAGATTCCTGAATGCCAGGGTAAGAGCTCATTATTATAGTCAGAAACTGGTCCTTTAATTCCACCATTGTCAATAAAGATACCAGCATGATCAGGGATTTCATCCTGGAGGATCCAAACCATCTGAGCCTGATAGACTGCAACCAAGTTGGTAGCTCCTTCAGGCAATCAAGTAAGTTGGAAACGACAAAGAGGAGTATTGAATGTGGTGAGAGGGAGAGAAATTGGATCTAAGGAACGTTTGTCATAGCTACCCATAAAGTCACTCAGACCATAGCAAGCTCTCCCAGAGAAGGATTCAACAAATTCTTCAGTAGCAGGGGGGATACCAGAGTCTTTAATAGTAAACTTATTTAGCGGCTGGAGATCATGAACTATTCTAAGTTTACCCTTACTTTTAAGGACACAGAAAAAAGTACTGTAATAGCTAGAAGTTGACTATTCATATAAACCGGTTCGGACTTGTTCCCAGACCAACTTGATGAACTATTTGGCTTTGGCAGCATGGATTGGGATCTTTTTCTTTTGCCAGGGATCAAGTTCTACTACAGGAATGATATAAGGCAGACCATAGGATTCTTTCAAGAGACCTCTCTCTTCTTCACAGAAGGCAATAGCTTTTTCCCTAAGAGCCAAGACATTTTTGATCAAATACAACTCATCAGGTAGAAGCCATCTATCTGGTCCAAAGTTGACTACTCTCAGACATTCTTTGGTAACACGTTCAGAGGGGATGAATGGACCAGTGAGAGATTGAGGTAAGCCACAGTAAGTATTGCGGGGTAGAGGAGGATTGAGATTGAGAGGCATTGGTTGGTTGACTGGTTGGATTTTCCTGGCAACTAGTTTATATTTGGAGTCAAAAGAGAGCGGTTCTTGTTTTTGCCAAGAGTGGACCAGAGAGATCTGACTACAAGGATTGAGACCAAGTTCTGACGCCTTCCAATTTTAATGTTCCCCAACGTTTTCAAAAGGTGCCTTTTTGATAAAAGAAGTCCCAGGGGATAATGAATTGCTCACATGTTTTGCACAAGGTAGGGTTTCAAAAATGATAGTAGTAGGATACCCTGGTGGTGCACAATTGGGAGGACTTACTTCTACCGCAATTTGCCTCCAATGAAGCCCATATTCTTCCATACAAAAGCCACCAAAAATAGAATCAAGATCAGGATCTAGTTTAGACTCATTGCGGAGATTTAAACCGGAACTGAGACAAGATTGATTAGGAATAAGAGTACAAGGAAAAGAAGAAACAACAGATGAAGAAGAAATATTTTTGGATTTTTCTATTTTGATTTGTTTTTAATTTTTGTTATTTTTGAGATCAGAAGAAAATGCTGAAAAGAAAGAGAAATAAGCCTCTGGGATGAGAGTTGATCCTTGATTTGAAGTTTGAGGCTGAAAAGAACTACAACTATTAGTAGGATCAACTACTCCCATAGAAAATTAAAGGATGTGGAATTATCCTTCTGTCTAGGAAAATGACCGGGGAAATCTCTTTCCCAGAGACAAGAATCCAAAGAACAAACAGGAACCTCAATTTTTCTACCATCTGAATGGGGTAGGAGGATTCTCTCCCCAACTTGATTGGGAAACATCAGAGTTGCTCCAAAATTGATTAGGAAAGGTCAAACCAAGATCATAGGTCTGTCCAAGCATGAAATCCAGAAATGACAAGTTCCAACAATGTTTCAGCCAATATGGACTGGAATGTCTTCAATGATTCCAACCAATTTGCAAGACTGGCTCCCTATTCCATACATTGAAGGGGTGAAGATGACCCTAGGGCTGAGTTTAAGCTTGCAGGCCATAGCATCTGAGATCAAGTTGAGCTGAGAGACAGAGTTGACAAGGAGCAAGACTGTTTTAGCTGATTCACCAAGATGGCAGGGAAGAAAACCAAGAGGACATGAGTAAAGATTAGACTCAGAAGAGGGATCTGTTCCACCAGAATCCTCTATCAAAGTTCCGGAGGTAACCTTGAGTTCCTAAGGACCAATTTCCACACGTCGACGCAAAACCCATTTCTTCATTCCTTCAGCAACAGATGGAGAGATCAATAGGATTCCAGCCACAGATAAATCAGGAACTTTAAGATCAGAAATTTTCTTTAATACCCCTTCCACATCATTGGGGTGGTCTTTGGAAATTCCCCTCTCAAACCAAAATTTGGGCTGGGTGGAGGGAGGAAGATTGGGTGAAGCAGGAACAGGATCAGGGGATTGAGGAGGTTTAATAGATGAAGGATGAGGATCAGGGTGATCTTGAGACCTTTCCATGAGTGGCTCTTTTTCCACCTCCATGTCTTCTACATCTGAAGAGGGCTCAGTTGAGGATTGTCGTTTGGGTGGTTTTTGGAGGATCAAGGTTGGCAAGGAAGGAGATTTATGAGGTTTGGGCTCCTCATGTTTCTTCCTTGCTGTATTTGATTGGTAAGTACCAACCAGAGAAGAGGAGGAAATAGCTGGGGGATACCAGGGTTCAAGAGTACCACAAGAAGATTGGAAATTCACAGAAGCCAAGGATGCCTTCATAGGAGGAGGAAGCTGGTAAGAGGCCACCACATGACAAATGGGGCAAGACAAATCAAAGGGGATTAGGGCACCATTAGGAAGAAAAAAGTCATTCCCTTTTTGCTCTACCAATTTCTTGTCTTTGTCCTTCTGGAGTTTGAGACATCAACCTGTTCCATGGCCTTCCCTGTGGCAAAAATAGCAGACTAGATGATTTTTAGGAACAGCACTAGAAGGTTTAGGAACAGCAAGAGAGGAAATCTTTTGATCAATTTTGTTTTCAAAGGCTTTGGGCAGTTTTGTGATCTTGTCCAACATGGCAGTTTCTTGGTTAGGCTGAGGGTTCTTGGGCCTGCGATCATATTCCATTTTATTCATGATCTTGTTTGACTCTTTGAAAGAAGGGGAATGGAATTTTATTCATAATCTTGTTTGACTCTTTGAAAGAAGGGGCATGGACTTGTTCAGCGGTTTTAGATTTTTCAAAGGTGAGGGCTGTTTGAGCTTTCATGACTTTATCCACCACTCCCCTAAGGATAAGAAAACCAGGGAGCTTGAATTGATTATCCCTGGTAGTGATCATGGATCCAGACTTGACCAGTTTGTCCTTGATCCTTTCCTGCACTCCAAGAGAGAAAGATTGGAAAAATTGGACTCAAATTTTGTTCACTGTGTCAATGTGATTGTTTTGGACAAGGTATGATTGTATGGGATCCCAAGATTTCCTAAAGGACTGATAATTGGAAGCTGAAGCCACACCACCATTGGAGATCCACTGGGAGACAAGGTTATCTAGATCCTGAAAATTAAATTTTGCTACATCTATTTTTCCCCAATAGGCCAAAATTGCTCCCCGGAGCGGGTTCCAGTTATGCCATTTGAAACCTTCAAACAACTCAATGATTTCCATAACTTCATCAGAGGAGATAAAAAATTGTAACTGGTAGGCCATATTGAATTTGCTAGCCCCATCCACCAAAGCAGCCATCTCATACAAGTCAAAGAAGTGTTCCACATTTGTCCCATTGAATCCTAAGTTCTTGTTCTTGGGCTTGATCTTAACCATCTTAGGACAAGTAGAAGAGTCTCTGGTGGACTCCATTTTGACAAAGTTTCCTAAAAGATCCAAGGCGCAGATTTCCAAAGTGGCTCAAAAATGTGGCAAGAGTAGGGTTTCTCAAAAAAACAACAAGTATCTTGCCCAGATGGTGCACAATTGGGAGGACTTACTTCTAGAACAAGTTGCCTCCACGGATTTAGATGATGAAAGAAAAAAAAGAAAGAGATTGGATTTCAAAGTTGATGATTGTTGGGACTTTAAATCCCAAGGTTGCTGGTTTGATTCCAGCCCGGGGGATCAAATGTAAGACTCCAAATGGTGCTAGGCCGTTGAAGTTCTGTGAAGGGGAAAGGTGCTGTTTAGGCTGCCCTCCTGATTGGTACAAAAATATTTCAATGTTACCAAGATCAAAGTCCAGAACCTGGTAAACAGGGGACCAAATGTAAGAGGATAAAGATTTTAGTAGTCGGTAGCTGGGGAAAAAACACTATCTGAGGCAAGATGGTGCCTGGAAAAACTTGAATAAAAGAATTCAGGGTTTGTTCAGAGTTCAACAAGACAAGGCAATTGTAAGTGACAACACTCACAAGCTAATAGCTCTGGTTGTGAGCAGAAGCTTAGGAAGATCAACTCAATCCCAAAAAGCCTCCAGGTTCTCAAGGAACCTGCCCAACTCTCCGCAATAAAGCGCTTGAAGGGTACCAGATAACTGTGGGTGCTGCAAAAGACAAAGCTAATGGTTTGAAGAAGCTCCAGAAGCAAAAAAATAACTGATTCAAACAAGAATAACCCAACACTTCTCAAGAGACTCAAGAGTAGCGTGGCGGAAATCAACTTCAAAAGAAATGAAGGGAGGTTTAACACTCCAGCTTCTAAGCTTAATAAAACCTCTTCAGTCAAACGTGACAGGGTCCAGAGAGATAATCAAAGGATGATCAGGACCAGTATGGTTGGATAAAGGGATCAGGAGTGGTGTAACACACTCAAGAATTCAATTAGTCAAATTCTTCTTCAACCAGAAGAGCTATTGGTTGGTGATAAGGATCAAGGATCAAGGGTTTGAGTATGGAGGCTCAAGGATCAAGGGGAAATCATAGATATACCCAAATTTTTGTCTCAGATAAAGGGGAATGAAGCCCCACAGATGATTTATTGCAAGGTGAAAATGATGATGATCCTCACTGGTATGGTAGGATGTGATGATGATGATGTGATCTGCTACCCCTCCAAAAGGCAGGGGAGAGCCCCTCCTTATATGGGCAGGAGGCCCTGTGAGACTATGTAAAACGGATTCAACAAATAGAGCGGAAAAAAATAATTATTTTTTTTTGATTTTCAGGTGATCAGAAAAATTTGATCATGCAGGCCGGTGGAAATCCGGCCTGCCTGACGGGGGTGGGATCTATTTTCATCCCTTCACCTCTCCTGCGTTTGTCCATGGACAGAAGTGCGCAACAATACCAGGATCACCCACCCCTCACCCAAAGGCAGAAGGGGTGGGAAAGGAAATGGACCAGACCGCCCGCGGGTGTCCGCGGGCGGTAGACAACACTCTCCCACCCCCACCCAAAGATGGAAGGGTGTGCAAGTTATGGATGGATTGGTGTTGGGGTGGCTTGAGGGTCTTGATTGAGATTGTTGAACAAGGGTGACTTGTAGGATAGATGGAGTGGGAATAATGATTTTGTTGGTAGTTTGGGAGAATGGAGCTTGACAGATATGAAAGTTGGGAGATGGTGATGGAGCCAATGATGTTTGAGGAGGGAGCTGATGGGATGTTCAAAAAGTTTGAAACAATGGTTTGAGTTGGTCATTGGACTGTCATCCAAGCATGAATTCAATCAGAGATGGATATGGATTCAAACAATGAATTGGAGAGAGGAGAGGACTGATTTGGTTGGTCGGTCAGTCGGTCGGTCAGTCAAGTGATGATGTGAGTGGGATTGATGACAAGTTGATGAGGGTAAGGATGATGGGAGGATGGCAGTGATGAGATCATTGGTTGAGGAATGATTTACTGAGGGAGCAGGTGACTCGTTTCATCCTAGAAACACAAGCACAACTTGAGTCTGGTAAGAATAGAGAGAGATTGATGCTGTTGCAGCAGTTCAAGCTAAGTGAGTAAGTGTCAGCTCTCTGATACCAGGAACCTTGCAGTCCTTTAGCTACAGAGAGTGATAAAAATGCTGGAATGATAATAATGATTATTATTACAATAATAAACGCTTAGAAGCTCAAATAAATGATTTAATAAGAGCAGTTGCAAGGTTTAATTGGTTTGGTAGTAAATGGTTTTCAATATAACATAAAGGAGGGGCCACAGTATTATACTACTGGGGATCTTTACAGACTAACAACCTCTCTTCAAGGGGCCTCTTCAGGCAGTTTAAGAACCTTGGAATAAATATGGGTGCCTTAGAAAGGACTTATTCCACTAATGGCCGGGCTTAACAGCATAAATGGCCTAGACAGGAAGGGTAACACTCACTCTGAGCACTTCACCACAAAAATCCTGGAATAATTTGAAGGGTTTCAGAGCAGATGGGGTTTATTGCTTGACTAAACTTCAATGGTTGATTGGTTAATATAGGTAAATAATACTACTGCAGAATAAGTTCTAAATCACTTGCTTATCTTCATATAAGCACTTGATTAACAATGACACAGTGTCTGATTGATAATAAATAATTCCTGCTAACTGATGATGGAATAATTGATCCAAAGAGGTCTGTATAAATACCTTTTTGGGGTGATTTTGGTCTTCTCAGGGCATATAGAGAGGTTTCTTCTGGTGGGCTGAGGCTGGCAAGCCAGTCAGGGAAAGATTAGCACGTCCACTTGGTGCTGTCAATCAGCTGTCCTTAGATCTGCTGGATTTCTTTACTATTTTAGCCACAGGATCTGTTAATCTTTTATGGCGTAAATTTGATCATTCTGTCCTCATCCTTCATTTGTACTATTGATATTGTTTCAAAGCGTGCAGATGTGGATGTTTACTGATTGCCCATAATCTTTTTATCATTTAGAAAAATTTTAATAATTTTTATGAACACTTCTTGTAGTTTTTGTGGTCTTTAAAGATCAAGATCAGTGATTTACGTGGTAGTCCTTGATCTTTGATTTATTATTAAAAAAATTTTAAAACTTAATTTTCATTAATTTTATTTAAGTTTTGATCTTTTTAGATCATTGGTAATACATATGTCTGTTTGTTACATATACTAGGCAACCCTAACTAGGTTGTAGCTCTTCTGAGCGGTACCTGGTTGTCAGATTAGTCACAACTGATCCAGGCGTGAGGATCAGTTAGTACAGATGCGCGCGGGGTAGGATCCGCTGTGTGCATGGCAGAATGAGCTGCGTGCGGGTCTCTAGTATGCGGGAACCTGCTGCTACTAGTACGTAGGGTTATGTAATGATGCAGGGCTGCGCCTGGGAATTGTGACATAACACATTTCCGCGTCTAACTCCTAAAATATACACAACACCTCAATTCTGAGTGAATTTTAGGTGTAAAACCTATACGTGAAAATACGTGTGAAATATTAGAATGGCCAAAAAGTGCCATACAGGTGTTGTAATTTTTAGTACTTTTCTTTTTAATTATTTTTAAAAAATAAGGACTTGGAATTCAAGGGTGGGGTCAGTGAGAGAACCTACCTAATTTTGGGTGAGGAATCTATTCATGTAACAATATTTATGGATTTCTCACTCCTTATTTTGTTAATTGAGGTATTTTTATTTTTCATAGTTTGAGTTACTATTTGACAGTTTTGCTCTGTACGTAGTAGCAAGCTGACAGTAAGTACTCAGGTATTGATCAATGGAGTTAGTCAATCAATGATAGGCTTCTTCTAATAGGGTTCTGATTTGGTGAGCTGGTAGTTGGGTGGATGGATAAGCTCTGGCTGAGCGGGTCTTGGCCCGGGTGTTTGGCCAATAGAAAAGGGGGAACAACGAGAGAAGGAATCAAACGTGCTACCTAGATGGTGAGGCCAAGAGAGGCCTGTCTTGGACCACTGGGACAGAGGGATGTTTAACAGGACAAGGAAATTGGAAAAGTGATACTGGAAAAGGAATTCTGTTTTTTTTTTTTTTTTTTTTTTTTTTTTTTTTTTTTTTTTTTTTTTTAATTTCAAGGACAAATGACACCTAAATAAAAGAATTGTGGAAAAACAATTTTAAATTTCCCGCATCCAGTCCAGGGTGTCCAGATTTGGTCACCACAACGTGAAAATGCATGTAAAATATTTAACTGGGCAAAAAGTTCAATAGTGGTGCTGTGGTATTTTGGTCTTTCTTTCCTTCATTATTTAAAAATATAAGGAGTTGGATTTCAAGGGTGGGGTCCGTGAGTGACCCTACCTAATTTTGGGTGAATAACAATTTTTGTAATAATATTTTTGGTTTTCCTACTACTTCTTAGGTTAAATTTATTATTATTATTTTTTTTATTTCTGTTACTGTTGCAGCTTGCTCTGCAATAGTAGCAAGCTGAAATTCCCCCACTTGAAGATATGGCCATATCTGAAAAAATCTGGAGCAAGTTGGGAAAAAATTAACTTCATGTGTGTTTCAGTTCCCCTTGCTGTCCCTGTAGTTTCTGAGATGTATTGGTCCATCAGGTATGTTATTCTCTGGTAACCATTCATCTTTGTCTGCAGATCTCCTTTGTATATTACTAAGTATAGTCTAACATCTTTTCCTTGTACTATCTCTTGATTTTCTCTCAATATCCTGCTGGTTTCCCTTTTTATTTCACAGGATCAGGTTCTATTGGGATTATTATTGGAGGGAGGTTGCTACCTTCTCTTGGTTGAAAGTTTTTTACAAGGCTAACAGGAAATACTGGGTGTTTTCTTGATTATTCTTCACTCAGGATTACTTCTACAGCATTTTTGCCATGCATCTTTTTGATAAAAAATTGTCCAATAAAGGCTGGTTTCAGCTTTCTGTTACCTGCTAGATTGTTGAAGTTGGGAGTGGATATAAAGATCTGATCTCCTATTTTAAAGTCAGGTTCCCTATGTGATTTGTCCCATCATTGTTTGTTGTATTCTACTGCTTCTTCTACACACTTTTGAACATGATTATTTGCCAGATCTATCATCTTCTTAAATTCAAGAGATTTTGGGTGAATACTGGCTAAGTTATAGTTTCAGTTATTCCTAGGGAGTTTTGGAATCCATCCTCTTTCTAGTATGTAAGGGGCTTCTTTTGTAGTAGAATGTTTACTGCTGTTATAAGCCATTTCTAGAGCTGGGAGAAGGCTTACCCAATCATGGAAATAACCATCTTATTTTTTGTATTCTAGACCAAAGCCACAGAACCTTCTTAACATATCTTCTAGGGTCTGTATCATTCTTTCAGCTAATCCATCAGTTTGGGGATGTTATGCTGTAGAAAATGATAGAGTAGTACCCAGTATATCATGTAGATTACTCCAAAACTCAGAGGTGAATTTGGGGTCTCTGTCACTGATTATAATCTTGGATATACCAACATCAGCTATGATCCTGTTCCAAAATAGTAAAGCTACATCCATAGCACTATCTTCTTTGTGGTTAGGTAAGAATTTTGCCTTCTTAGATTATCTGTCAAGTATAACCAGGAAAGAGTTATATGAATGAGTACCTCCAGGGGGGATGCTGGTGACAAAATCCATATTGATGATTTCCCATCTGGTTTTAGGTTCAGAGATCTTCTGCAGGAGTCCAAAAATTTTTCCAGCAGTTTTATTAGATTTTTGGCAGGTCTCACAGCTAGTAACATACATAATAGTGATTTCTTTCCAGTCTATCCACTAAGCATTTTTTTTTACTTTCTCCAAGGTTCTTTCTGTGGATAGATGCCCTGATGAATAGATGTCATGGCGTTCCTGGAGTATATGTTGTATATGTTCTTTGTTGCTTAATAATAATACACTTGAATGTTTGTGTCTGTATTAAAGGATACTATCCCAAAAGTCAAACCTTCCTGCTTTATAGGGTTTAAGTAATGGCATAGGTAAGCTATTTATCAGAGCTGCTTTTGGGGATTCATATTCCATAATGGTAATCAGCAGCTTGATTTCAGGGGAGTAGTTGTTCCTCACTAGTTTGAAGAAAGTAGTATCTAATTCACATAAGTGGATCCCCATTATTGGAGCATTTAATGCAAAAAGATTGATGTTCAAGATAGCAAAGATATCTTGATCCTCAGGGTCATATGCTGGATTTTTAGAGTCATTAGTTAAAGCATTCCTACTTAGACTATCAGCATTCTGATGTTTATCTCCAGCTAGATGTACTATAGTCATCTGACCTCTATACTTTTGTATAGCAATTTGCCACCTGAGCATATTTCTGCCGGGGGTTTTCATGTTCATAAGAGTTCTTAAAGCATTACAGTCCATGATCACTTGGAAATTGGTGCCTTCTGAGTAATAGTGAAGCTTTTCTAAAGCCCATACTAGAGCCAAACATTCCAACTGACTGCCTCCATATCTCTTTTCTGTATTTTTGATCTGTCTAGATATGAAGAGTACTGGTTTCTCCATGGCTATGTCTTCTTCTATCCTTTCTTGATGTAGAGCAGCTCCTAACCCTTCCATACAGGCTTCAATGTACAGTTTAAAGGGCTTGTAGTAATCTGGTTGGATGAGTAAAGGAGTAGATGTCATAGCTATTTTTAGTTCCTGATATTTTTTTCAATCTCTCATGTGTCATTTCAAATACAGTGTTGTTGTTGCATACTTCATACAGACTCTTAGTTAGCATAGGAAACTTTGGTATGTATTGTCTTTGGTAACTGCAAAAACTAATGAAAGTCAGTAACTCTGTTTTGTTTTGAGGCATGGGTCTATTCATGACAGCAGCTGTCTTATTTTGATCAGAAGCTAAAGTTAGACCAGAGACTATATGTCCTACCGCTTTCAATTCTCCATAGACAAAGTTCCATTTCTTCATGGATACCTTTAATCCTGCTCTGGAGATATTCTGGAGTACTAATCTTAATTGGTTGATATGATTATCCCAATCATCAGAATATATGATAGCATTATCTATATATACCATCATCTTTCCTTGTCTGATGTATGTACCTAGAACTGTCTCCATTGCTCTCTGGAAGTTTGATGGGGCATTCTTTATACCAAAGGGCATCCTAAGATATTCATATATTCCCAAATGCCAGATTATCCTGATAAACTTCCTGCTTCCAGGGCTTATAGGTATCTGGTGGAAACCTTTAAGCATATCAATAGTAGTGATATATTGGGCCTTGGACAAGTTATGTAGATCATGATCAATCTGAGGTATAGGATAATAATCTGCCTGAGTATAATTATTGAGCATTCTGAAGTCTCCTACCATTCTTGAATTGTCATTATGCCAAGCTATGATTACAGGTGTAGTCACATCTACCTGCTCATTGTGCCCTACTTTACTTAATACTTGTAAGTCTATCAGTTCTTGGATATGTTCCTCAACAGCTATTCTAGAATTAGGACTAGAGGGATAGGCTGGTCTTATTAAGTTGGGAGGATAAGCAGGCTTTATGGTCAATTTTAATACCATATCATGTCCTTTAATATCACCAATGGGATGATCTTTAGTACAAAAAGCATTTTGGTTCTCAAAGCAGATTTTCAATATATCTTTCTTCTGTTCCTCAGAAAGTTTAATATTCAGAGCTGCTTGAGAGAAGTATTCTTCATCAAATTCTTCTAAATTCTTCTGAGAAGTAGAGGAGGGGAAGTTCGATTGGATGGTGCATATCTTAAAATTCTTGTCCCAATTACCACCCACTTTGAAGTATCTCTCTTTACTTTGGAAGACATCTATACCATATAGACATAAGGCATCATTACCCATTATCAGGTAATCACATAGTCCGTTGAGCAATACCACAAATTCCACTAGTATTCTCAAATATCCTTTAGTATGGGGAAGGATTATAGGAGCAGTCCATACTCCAATAGCATTCATGGTAGAGTTTCAAGAGCTAAACTTGGCTTTTGGGACAGGCAGAAGGTATTCTTTCCAATTGTGATCCCATTTGTTTAATAATTCAGCACAGACACATGAGCAGAAAGCTCCACTTTCTAGTAAAGACGTTATAGGTCTGTCTTTATACAATCCTATTGCATAGCAAGTTTGAACAGTGGGATAATTTTTGCCACTCAAAGGTTTAACTGTTAATGATGACCTTGCAGTCCAGCCTTCAAAGAGTCTCAGTTTCATTCAGCCTAAACCAACTGTCAGCCTCCTGGATGCCAAGAACCTTGCTATCCTTTACCTACCAGAGGTGATAGAATAAATAATAAATATATTATTTAATAAATGCAGCAAAAATCTGTAGAATATTTGGATAGAGCTTATTGCAAGGTTAATTGGTTTGGTTATGGTTTATTTTTATAAATCAATATAGATAAATTGATTATTAAATATTTTCATAGAGGGCCCACAATTATATTGGGGATCTTTCACACCCCTCTTCAGGGATTTCAGTATTAAAACATGTAGTCCTGGTTACTTTGGGCTCTTTAGTTTAAAGGATATTTTGCCAAAAGACAATATGTATATAAAATACACGGTTGAGTGGCAGGGCTTTGTAACCAAGCTGCCACAATAGGGAAAGGATAATAAAACTCATTGGTATATTATTAGATCCTTTGGGTATCTGTTTGGGACATGCACTGATGGGTTAAACCTGTATACTGGGGTTATAAGTTTGTTCAGCTGTTTTAATTGATAAAAAAAGTTTGAGGACAGATATTATTGACCAGACTAAGCCATAAATCACTTACTTCTCTCTAATAAGTATTTGATTACCTTGGCACGGTGTCTGGGTATAAATATAACTGGGTCTCTGCACATGAATATCCTCAAAGGAGCTCTTTATTTATAGCTTTTGGAGTCCCAATGTTGTCCTTCTGAGGGGTACAGGGGCTCAAAGGGATGGAAACTAAGGCTAGAAGGGTAACCAGTGGTAGACTTTCACGTGTTCTTGGTGCTATAGCACGGGTAGCATCTAATTCCTCAGGGTATGGGAATTATTCTACTTTATAATTGATATCTGGATGTGTGAATAACACTAATCTGTTGTTTTAATATATTATTTAATGAATTATCCTTAGTAAATGTCCCCAGTAAGTTAATAATTATTTTGATAGAAATTCCTACGGACATTCTGATGTCAGGTGCGTTCTCATTATTTATTAAATAATTGGGGTAAAGTCATGATATTGATTTTACTTCTTATTTTTGAATTTCAGTTGATTTGCTGAAATAATTACTTAAAAATAAAAGTCATGATAATTCATTTAATATTTTTACATCATTAGTTTTCTTATTATGTCACAAAAATATTGATGTCTATAAATTCTCATTATAGTGTATCAAAGTATTTTAATATATTTTAAGAAGTTTTCATTGTACATAATTGGTACTTTGAACTATATTTAATAAAAAATACGTATAAGGGTTATTTAAGTACTTTTATATAATTTTATGTACTTTTAGACTATCTACTATCTAAGGGAAATATTATTACATATGTAGAATGTTCCCGTGTGGTTTGTAGCATGTTTACACGGTACCTAAGTTTCTCAGGCTGACCGTCACTTTTTCAACCCATAGTCCCCCGGCTGTGTACTTGTCAGAGACCCAGGGCTGCGTACACAACTTTGGCAGAGTGACAGGGCTGTATCTCAGCTGCGCGCGGGTGCATTGGCTGTGGCGGCTGCGCGCGGGAATTGTGACAGAACACATTTCCATCTGTAACTCCTAAAATATACACAACACCTCTATAATGACTGAATTTTAGTTGTGAAACCTATATGTGAGAATACGTGTGAAAATTTCAATTGGCCAAAAAGTTCAATAGTGGTGCCGTGGTATTTTGGTCTTTCTTTCCTTAATTATTTAAAAATATAAGGAGTTGGATTTCAAGGGTGGGGTCAGTGAGTGACCCTACCTATTTTTTGGTGATAAATTTATTTTTGTAATAACATTCATGGTTTTCTTACTCCTTCTCAGGTCAAATTTATTATTATTATTTCTATGTTATTTCTGTTACTGTTGCAGCTTGCTCTGCAATAGTAGCAAGCTGACACCAACAGCCCCTGCAACAATCAATAAAAACACAAAAGCATACAAAAGTTGGGTCCAAACTCAAATCCAGGAGCTTGGGCTATCACGTTTCACATTTTATTGGCAAAGTTCATGGAAGCATCCATTCAACCAGATCATGGACCTGCAGTTTTTCAGGGCACTTGAAATGGCCCTGCATTTGGGGGAATATAATAGCTACCTGTGGTCCCCCAATCATGCTACTCATGCAGTTGTGTCAGTTATCATTGAAAAATATTTTTCACACCTGCAGTCTCAATGGAAGCTGGTGCAAAGATCTGGTGAACAGGGCTTTGGAGCATCAGAAAGCCAAGGCACGTGCTCTCAAAACAAGGAAAAGAGTAAGTGAAATTTTCTGATAGCATCCTGAATTGATGAAGGGCCACTGAATTTATTCAAAATAAATCACAGCTGGCTAGAAAGAAGGCAGAAGTGGTATGATGAAAATGGTTATTTCCAGCTTGCAGCACAGATCAATTTCCCAGCCATATGCTCTGACACCAAGGAATTTTTGTTAGAATTATCGCCAGCATTTAGCTTAGGCAAATGAGCAGTATTTAAATCAAAAGAAATTCTGGACACTAGGCGTCAATATTGGCTAATGGGGCTCTCACAATGTGGAAATATGTTGGATGAATTTGATTGGAATGATCAATGAATGGATGGAAAACAGCAGGGAGAAGGGCCCCTTAAGTACAAAAAATTGGCCTCTTGTGAGCCCATGATACAACAAGCCAAAATACAAATTTTCCTCCCCAAAAAGAGCTCTACGGGCTCTACTAGCCTTTTTACTTGGTTGGGAATACATCAGCCCGCATGGCTTCAGTTCCTGAACCCTTACAACCGGCCCATTCCAGTCCATTCCAGTGTTTCAACCATTATGGGGCTTAACCAGCCCCTTGCTGTTCAATCCCCTTGGCTGGTTGTCCGTTACAACCAGCCATGATGACCTCATTATGTTTTTTACGGGCTGGTTGCCTCATGCAGCCAGCCCCTGGCCCCTCAAATGGGCCAGGTGGGACCCAGGGCACACCTGGGTCCCGTCTAAGACTCACATGGGGGGGTGTGAACAGCGCACATGCTGTCCCCCCCCCTATTTCTCTCAAATCCCTGGTGGGGGCGGTCAAATCCCCTTCCCAGGGTCCCTGGGGGTTGATACCCCCAGGGCGTTGTCAATAAAGTTGGCCTGGGAGGTGATCAGGTCCCCCCAGGCCCATTGCTCCTCCCCCTCGGTAAAGGGGGGGGGGGGGAGAGCGCCCCTGCTTGGTCGCCTCACACACTTGATGGTGGAGGGGTGATGAATTCCCCCCCACCTGCCGGTGTGGTGTCAATTTATAGACACGGATTGGGAACTGCGTTGCGGCTGCGCGCTCAGAATTGGGGGCGAGCGGGCTCAGCATTAGGGTATGCGGAGTGCCCAGCAGCGGCAGCCGCTGTTTGGCTCTGCACCTGGTGGACGGGTCGGGCTCAGCATTGAATGCGGCATGGGCGGCAATCCGCCCCGGGGATTGGATTTGGAAGGTAGTGCGCTTGGCTAGGTTTGCGGGCGCGCCGTTTTGGATACGTAGGGGCGGAGAAATCCTCGGTCTATGAAGGAACGGATGAAGCGCACGGATCATGCCGGATATTACCAAACACCCACAACGGGCGCAGACAAACGGATACGGACAGGCGCGGGGGGCTCTGAGTAGGGCGCGGTGCAAGGACCACGTCATGAGAAGGACAAACCGGATGAACGGAACGGCGTACGGACAACGGGGGGAGTTTGGTACGGAGGAGGTGGTAAGAGGAGGCTAGGGTTTCTGTTTTGGGATTGTTTTCTGTTTTGTGGTCATACTTTTATTTGCGCGTGTACTTAGGTTAGGGTTGAGAGGGAGGACTTATCCTCACTCTCAACTCCGGGTTAGAGGGGGGGGGATGCATAGATGCAGAGGAGGAAGAATCACATCACATCATCAGGCTGAATCACTCATCTCACCAGGAGATTAAAGGAACTCATACCGGATACACATCCAGGTGGAAAGTTCTTAGGATTGAAGGATTGGCAATTTCTCTCTCTCTCTCTACTTTTCTTTATCTCTTATCTCCTTATCTCTATTTCTTATTTAAGTGCAACTTTGGACACCCTCATCTCCGTTCAAACGCAGGGAACCATTAACTTCCAAACCTTGGGACAATTATAGGGGGATAACTTTTATTCTTTCCACATCTGGGGGTCTGGCCGGGAAATAACCTTCTGTTTCTTGTCTTTCAAAGGTAACTGGGCGCGATGTCCTATTCATACCTCCCTACAGTCACTCCTTCTTCTTCTTCTCCTTCTCCTTCCGTCTCCGGGTCCGCTACTCCAACCCCACTCTTGTCTTCCATCCATCCTCCTCCCCCTCCCTCCGCTCGACCCAGGACGAGCTACGCCATTCCCCCATCGGTCTCCAGTGACCATGAACCCACTCGTCTGGTTTGCATCAGGCCGCGCGACTACCCTCACATCCAATTCAACACCGCGGATGTGGAGCGATTCATCTCGAGATACAAAGGTATTTCAGATGCGGAAGGTGCGTCGGACGCTGATAAGGCCCGGCTTGTTGTCCTGTTCATTATGGACAAAGAGAAGCTCCGGGATGTGGAGGAAATGGAAGGCTACGAGAATCAAGATTGGCCAAAACTGAAGACGGAGATCCTAACGCGGTGGGGTAGGCGCAAACCTTGATTCCGGGAAAGCAATTTTGACCGCGTGGCCTCAGAGGCAAGCGCGCGCGGAGGGGTCAGAACGCGGGTGGAGCTGGCAGAGTACACCTTGACATTCAATCGGATCTATTGGTACTTGTCAAAGAACTAGGTGGTGGCGGGACAGACGGGGGCCATGAAATGCGCGTTTCTGGGCGGTTTAGGCGCTCAACTCCGGGAAAGGGTGCAGCGGCATCTTTACAATCACAACTTGGTAAAGCGGTCATTGGATGAGAGCATCGCGCTCCTTCCGGAGTTGGCTGTCATTTGCCGGGCTGTGGAGAGTGAGCTCAACTTAGAAGAGCTTATCGAGGACACCACTAAGTCCTTCCCAGCGGGACCGAAGAAATCCGCCCCCCAGGTTCTGGCTCCGGCGCAATTTCCCGCCCCAGTTCCACCTACTTCCACGCGTGTTCTGGTTCCTCAACCCACGCCAGCCACTCCGGTAAGCGAATTTATGGAACTCATGAAGGACCTGAAGATCTGCATGAGCCGTATGGGCCAGCAGCAGCCGCAAGGGCCTCCACCTTGCATTGTGGAAGGGTTTTGGCCTCCCGGTACCTTTGTGCCAAGGGGGTGCTTGTACTGCAGGGCAATTGGCATGCGAGGAGCTTACAAAGGATCTCAGCGCAGGATTGGTTTGAACGGCGGGGATGGGGTACATGTTTCCAATGGGAGAACAGATTCCAATGGAGCCAAGCCAGCCAACCGCAATGCAGCAGGTGTGCACACGGGGACAGGAGGCGGGAACGACGGCGCAAGCGTCACTGGGCATTGTTACTGGTCCCGGATTGTGGCAACCACCTTGGGTGGAAGATGAGGTAAGGGTAGTGGCAATGGAAGAAAAGGTGGCAGTCTCTGATAAAATGGAGGTGGACGCAAAAGAGCGACCCCCGTCAGCCTTTCCAAAACCGGCCGCGGGCGTGCCTGGAACCAAGGCGCCGGCAGAAAACCCTGTAGGGAAGAAGAAAGTGGCGGACATTGTGCAAAGGGTGATGGGTAACAAGACTCCGGTTCTGCTGACCTTGCGGGAACTGGTGGCCATGTCTCTGGTCGTGGTAGACAAGATGGTTCAGGCGTTGCAGGATTGCGGTCAGGGCCGGGTACTTCAGACGGTGCAGCGGGTTCACATGGCGCGGAAGGAGGAGGGGCGCGGGGAGTGTGAGTCAAAATTGGTTTTGACTCCGCTTGCTTACGTTCCAATGGTCATAGCGGGAAGAAAGGTGTGGGCTATGGTGGACAGCAGTTCAATGGTGAACCTGCTGCCATCGCAGATGGTGGACAATTTGGGGTTGGTTTGGCAGAAGTGCGCAATGGGTCTCTGCGTGCTTAACGGAGGGGAGTGTTGTGTGGATGGGGTAGTCAAGGAGGAGGAGGTCAAGGTTGCAAGGGTCTGTAGGCCCCTTTCTTTTCTTTTGGTTGATTGTGGGGATGTGATTTTGGGAAGGCCGTTCATGTTTGGGTTTTGAGCACAAATGGTTTTCAATCCGGAGGCGGGAAAGGAGGCGTTGACAGTGGAGGATTTGTCCGGCGGAAGGTTTGAGATAACTATCTGCAATCACAGGAAAGGGAAGCGGAGGAGAGTTTTGGAGTATGAAGAGGAACAGGATGCGGAGTTAGTCTGCAACAGGCAACCTTTGGAGGATTTTTTCTAGTCAACCGAGGAGACCGCGCCGAACAAGCTCCGGTTTTGCGCGGGCGGTCGACTAATGAGGAGCAGGGAGGGGGAGGAAGGAAAGTGCAGGGCGCGCACGTCGCAGAAGTAAGTCCCTTTTCTCAGTATGCATCGCCCAAGGGTACTACGCTTTGAAAACCCTATCATCGTGCCACACTTGTGAGCAAAGGCAAAAGCCGCGGTTCCGTTCTGTGCAGGACTTACAGCAAAGGTTGTGGTGCAATGCGGGCAAGTAAAAGCCGGTGTCACGGAAGGTCCAACCAAGGAATGAGCCAATGCCCCAGGAGCTGAACGGACCGCTTCAACCAATCGCTTGGTCGCGGGAACCTTGGGTCACACCAATTAAGGCTTTGGGGTGGGTTACTAGTTTGGCGCGGATCACGGAGGAGCGGATTGCAGCTTTCAATTTCGGCCCAACGGGATGGTTGAGTACGGAGGAGTGCGAATTGCTGATTTTGGTTCTGGTTCTTTGGGAAAGAGTGCTTGCGTTCGGACTGGAAGAGCAGGGGCTCCTGAAAAACAATATTGGCAACCCCTATGTCATCCCCACTGTTGATCACAAGCCATGGCAGATCAAGCCAATTCCAATACGGCGGGCGGTCCGGGAGCAGTTTCTGGAGTTGGTGCGGGAGCGGGTGAAGACTGGCCTTTACAAACAGTCAACATCTAGTTACTCCAGCCCAATCTTTGCGGTGGTTAAGCAGGACAGAAAGTTGTTGAGGATTGTTCGTGATTTACAGCAGCTCAACTCTTTTACAATCCAGGAAGCAGGAAGGCCCCCTCGCGTTGACAAGTTCCTTGAGTCAATGGCGGGGCGCGCTTGTTACAGTTTGGTGGATGTGATGGGGGGATATGACCAGCGCAAGTTGGATCCTTGCTTGTGGCCTGTAACGGCATTTGAGACTGGGTTGGGAAGAATGCAGATGACTCGGCTCCCGCAAGGCGCAACCAATTCCGTGGCGGTGTACCAGGCGCAAATGGCTTGGATCCTGAAGGACGATCTTCCGGAGGGAGTCCAAATCTTCATTGACGACGCGGGCATCAAAGGTCCAAAATCCAATTATGGGGGAGCGGAGCTGGTTGAAGTTCCCAGCGTCCAACTTTTTGTGTGGGAATGTGCGCAGACGTTGGAACGCATCCTGTTTTGCATTGAGGAGGCAGGCCTGACGGTTTTGGGGAAGAAGTTGGCGGTTTGTGTCCCGGCGCTCAAAGTCCTTGGCCATGTTGTTGCTTCCGACAGCCGGCGCATTGCAGAGAAAAAGCGGAACAAGGTCCTCAAATGGCTGACCCCGCGGACGGTGTTGCATATCCTTCAGTTCTTGGGATTATGTAGCTATGTCCGTATGTTCATCGAGAGGTTTGCAGAGGTGGCAAGCCCGCTCCAATCACTAACGCGGAAAGGCGCGGAGTGGAATTGGGGGGAAGAATGCAATCGCGCATTCCGGAAGCTCAAGGAGATCATGGGACGTGACATTGTGCTCCGCGATCTTGACTACAACGCGGGAGGAATTAGGCTAGCAGTTGATTCCAGCAAATTTGGCGCGGGGGGGGTTCTCACTCAAGAGGACAACAGCAAGGATAGGCCGGTAATTTACAAGTTGGTGTGGTGCTCTTTTATGGACGCGAGTCAGGAAAGGGCTGCAGGCGGCGCGCTCAGCAGGAGTCAGGTAGGCCCAGCAGCGGTTGGGTCGGGCTCAGCACCTGGAGACGGGAGACAACAGATTGCGCGGACCAGAAAGCTTGCCCAGATTGGAAAGCTTGTGCGGATTGGAAGGCTTGCCCGGATTGGAAGGCTTGCGCGGATTGGAAAGCTTGCGCGGGTTGGAAGGCTTGCGCGGATCGGAAGGCTTGCGCGGATCGGAAAGCTTGCGCGGGTCGGAAGGCTTGCGCGGATCGGAAAGCTTGCGCGGATTGGATGGCTTGCGCGGACCAGGCGGACCACACATTGCAAGACGCGCGGATTGGGTCACGCGGGTACGCGGATACCTGGAATGGGTTGTTGGGCGGACGTGCGGGGGCAGGCAAGCCGGGCGTACGTTGATATTGAGGGGCATGGGTTATGGGGCAAGGGATGGAGGGGTAGGATTGGGCTAGGGTTCTGTGCTTAGGGGTTGTATTTCATCATTCTTACTTACTTGTGGTTGAACTTAGGTTAGGGTTGAGAGGGAGGACTTAAATACTTTGCTCTCAACTCTGGGTTGTAGGAGGAGGAGAGGAGGAAAAAAAACACTTCACTTCACTTCACTTCACGGACTGGACTGTACTCTAGGATATCACTTTTTATGGCATTGGATTGGATTGGATTGTAAAGGAAGGAATTCATCTTATTATTGCTCTCTCTCTCTCTCTCTCTCTTGAATGGCTGCATCCAATCTCCTTACAGACGCTGTGGAAACTTTAGAGGTTATCCCTCACGAAGTTGTCCCTAGTTACGGGATCAATGGTTCTAGCGTCTGTAAGACCGAGAATGCTTCCTTTCCTTTTCTCCGAGAGAGAGAGAGAGAGAGAGAGAGAGAGAAAGATAGAGATATAGAGATAGATGGATCCCCCCCCCTACAACTCGGAGTCAAGGGAAAAGGTATTTGAGCCCTCCCCCTCAACCCTAACCTAAGTACAAGCACAAAGACAGGCTGGCAACCATGAAGAAGGAACCCTAGACCCAGAACCCCGACCCATCCCCCAACCCATACCCATAATCTATCCCCGCCAGCTCGCCTGCCATTACGCGCATCCAGTTCGTCTTTTCGTGGCGCGGCCCTCCGCCGCGCAATACCCAAAGTTCGCTGCACTTGCGCGCATCCACCCGACGCGCCATCGTGGATTTCCCGTCCTGTGGCCGGCCCGCGCTTGCGCGCGGCTGCCCACGCATATAGCCCCGCTGTCGCCCCGCTTTTTCCCCCCCCAACTAGCCGTTCCGAGAACCTGGTTGGCCCAGCTCCATCCGTGAGTCGGACATCCAAGCGGGTCACGGCCCGCCTCCCTTAGTCAGGCCCAGCCCGCAGTTGCGTGCTCAATCCCGCCGCGCCCACTGCTGAGCCCGCAGCGGCTACTGCTGAGGACTGGCGCACCCCCACTGCTGAGCCTAACCTACCAGATGCTGAGCGCGCAGGCCGCGACGCAGTCCCCAACCCGAGGCTATATAATGACACCACATCCCCCCCCAACTTGAGTTCTGTCCCCAGAGGTCCCTTCCCATCGCCACCTCGACTACCCGCACCCCGCTCCTCCCTACCCACTCCTCTTCTCACACTCCACCGACTCCCCTCCCACGCTCATTGCCGTCATGCTCCCCTGCGAATTCTGCGCCCCGAACGGGCACGCGTGCTCGATCGCTCCTGGTCAACACGCCTGTGTTGCTTGCCATCGCGGCCATCGCCGCTGCTCGCTTAGCAATGGCATGCCCCAAGCTCCCCCCAACTTTGGCTCCCGCCCCAGGCTGCGCAAAAGGGCTTGTCCCAACCCGTTCGTGGTTTCGGACAACGACACCATCTCGGAGGACTCGTGGACTCCGCCGGGCTCCCCTTCCCGCCGCCCTCCGCCAAGCAAGGGTCGCGACTCGGCTTCCCCCCTTTGCCGCGCGGGACCGCCGCGGAAGGAGGATTTCTCGTCCGTTGACGACTATTGGAGGGCCCTACGATTCTGGTTGGACCGCGTTTGGATCAGGGAAGGCGGGAGGGACCCGCGACTCGATGAGATTCTCCAGCGTCGCGCTGCTGCAGCCCCGGTTCCCCCTCCGGCACCTACACCGGCTCCTTCCCCCCCGGCTCCACAAGGTACTCCACCGCCGCCCGCGTCACCAGCGGTCTCGGATGGGAGGCCCACTACCCCCGAGGTCCCTCCTCCGCCGTCCCCGATCATTGTTCCGTCATCGCCCCCAGATGGACCGAGCCCTCCGCGCGATGCCCCGGGGACCCCCTCATCACCTCCTCGCTCGTTCGGATCAAGCCCCATCCCAGCACCGGCACCGCCTTCCCTCAACTCCCCCAAGATCCCGGAGATCCCGGTCGTGATGGCACTCCCGGCGGCTGGCTTTGAGGCTTTCGCGGAACGGTCGACCGCGATGCTCCGCAACTTCCTGGCGACCCCTGGAGCCCAATCCTCCGAATCCCGGCGCGAGTTCTTGGCGTCTTACCGGGCCCTACTGGCATCATCGAGGGCGGACATGGAGGAAATGATGCGAATGGCTTAGAAGCCCCCACCCCCTTCCTTCTCTCCTTTCCCGCCTACTTTTCTTGTCCTATTGTTGTACCGCGTTCTTTGGAGAAATACATATTGCTGCGCGAGGAAAAGAAAGGGCCGCGTCCGCGCGTCCAGGTGGAAAGTGAGTGAAAGACCAAGATCCGCGTCCGCGTGAGAAGTGAGTGTGAGTGAGGTTGAGGTTGAGATCCACGTCCGCGCGCTCCCTTCGTGAGAGACCGTAAGTGACCAGTTATTCCAAGAAAAGAGGTACCTGGACCGCCCCAGACGGACTGCCACACAGTTCCCCGTACCCGTACTACAAAACAAAACAACACCGCGCCGACAGCGCGCGCTCACAACCGGGAGTATAAGGGAGAAGCGATGGGAACAAACATTCTGGGGTGTCTAGTCGTTCCGGCTGTGAACTGGCTAGAGCACCCCCTTACCAAGCTAAGCTTTAATCCGCGTCCATGCCATCCCTGACCATCGCGCCTGTCCGTTGAAGAAAGAAACAGGAGAGAAACAGACAAAAAAAAGGAAAGAAAACAGCCCGAATCCAAAGAAGAGAAAGAAAATATCCTATATTTATTATTTTATTTTATTATTATATTTTTTTTTTTTTTTTTTTTTTTTTTTTTTTTTTTTTTTTTTTTTTTTTTTTTTTTTTTTTTTTTTTTTTTTTTTTTTTTTTTTTTTTTTAGCAGAGCTCTTTGTCCCGCCATCTGTGCGCGGGACTCGTCCTCGCGTTTGCGGGCCCAAAGCCACGCCGCGCCCGCGTACCTGCAATAAATAAACCATAGCAAGTACCAATCCAAAGCCAAGCCCAAACCAAAACATAAGGAAACAAACATTCTGGGGTGTCTAGTTGTCCCGGCTGTGAACCGGCTAGAACACCCCCCTCACCAAATAAAGCTTAACCACCTAGCGCCCCCCCCAGCTTGACAGCTGTCCCCAGCCGTCTGCAACCTCCTACTTCTCCGGGGTCACGCGTTGCGCGCCGCTACTTTGCTGTCCGAACGGTCCGCCTTGTCGCCCGACTCTGGGACCGCCTCGCCCCCAGGCCCCGAATCATCGCTCGCCGTCTCGTCAAAGGAAGTGGAACCGCGCGCAAAGAAGCGTTTCACGTGCGAAGCCGCGGCCTTCCGCTTAAGCGGCGTCCGGTCCAATTCCTCAAGCCCGTAGCTGCCGCCCAAGAACTTAGAGGCCACGCGGTACGGCCCGTTCCACTGGTTGGCGAAAAGCCGGCCCCACTGGGATTCCAGACTCCAATTATACAGCAGAACCAGGTCCCCCTTCCGCAGCGGATCCCGGAGCCAATGGGAACAGCGCTCGTCCCAATGGCGGACTGACGCCGTCCGGGTTTTCTTCAACTGCTCCGCGGCCTTTCCCAAGGTCTCCTCACGCCTAAGGAGCTGTTCAGCCCGCGCCTCAATCAGATCCGCGGATGTCTTAACCTTCCACCAATCCACGCCCAAAAACGTGTTCAGCTTGATGTCCACGGGAAGCACGGGCCGCTGCCCGTAGAGTAACTCGTAAGGCAAATACCCCGTTGAGCGCTTCACCAAGATCCAATCGGCGAAAAGGACCGCGGGGAGTGCCACCTGCCACTTTTTGCCGTCCTCACCGCACATTTTCACCAGGGCATCCTTGATTGGCTGATGCCCCCGCTCAATCATCCCCGCGCCCTCCGGGTAGTATTCCGTCACGCAGCCAAATTTCGCTCCACAACTCTGCACCAGCGTCATCAGGCGTCCCCGAAACTCCGCCCCTCCGTCGACGGTGACCAAGCGAAGCGACCCGTAGCGCGCGAACCAGTCTTCTTCCAGAAACTGAGCCACCTTTTCCGCCGATAGCTTCGCTAGGGTCCTCGCTTCCACCCACCCAGACAGATTGTCGCGCGCAACCAGCAAATACGCAAACTTACCCGCCTTGATGTAGGCCAAGTCCAGCAAAACGCGCCCGAAAAGCGCGTCCTCGCCCGTGGGGCAGCCAACCTCCTTGGGCAGCATCGAGCTTTGCCGTTGGAAGGCCTCGCACGACTTCACCCAGTTGCGCACCGCGCGAACGACCCCCGGCCACCAAAACCTTGCTTTCACCCTCCTCCGCGTCTCGACCTCACCCCGATGACCAAGGTCGTTGTGCAGACTTCCTAGAATCAACTCCTGGTCGGCCCTAGAAGTCGCGACAACAAGAGGCACGGAACCGCTCCGCCGCCATAACTGACCGTCCTGTAAGAAGAAGTTCAGAGAGTTTCGCCTCACCCATCGGGCGACCGTTTCCGTTGTGCCCTCGGGGAACCGGAGATCCTGCAAATAAGAGCACAAGACCGCGTAACGTCCCGACTGACGCAACGGAAGACAAACCGCCTCCTCCGTCTTTCCTACCCAAACGACCGGAGCTTCCACGTCCAAGGGTTCCGCCCCCTCGTATGGGTCATCCCGCGGGTACCGCAACAGCGCGTCCGGCATCGTGAACGCCTTTCCTGGGATGTGAACCACGTTAAAGGAGAATAACTGGAGAAACGCTACCCACCTGGTCATGGGCGCGTTCGGCAGCGTCGGTGAGTTAATCATTCGCGCCAAGGCCTCCGCCTCAACCAGGAGCTCGAAGTGCACGCCCCACAAAAGGTGCTGCAACCGCTGTACAATCTTGGTGACACCGCACAGCTCCAGCTTTGGCTGCAAATACCGACTCTCTGTCGCGGTAAAGGTGACCAATTCGTAGAGCACCGGCCTATCTTTTCCGTCCTCCTCCTGTGTCAAGACCCCCCCGGCGCCGAACTCACTAGAGTCGACCGCCAGGCGTATCCCTCCGGCGTTGTAATTGAGGTCCCAAAGGACGATGTTGCGCCCCACAATTTCCTTGAGCTTTGCGAAAGCGGCATTGCATCCCTTGGTCCACTTCCACTCTGCCCCCTTACGCGTCAATGCCCGCATTGGGCTCGCTACTTCCGCGAACCGCTTGATGAACATGCGGACGTAGCTGCACAACCCCAGAAACTGCAGGACGTGCAACACTGTCCGAGGGGTTGGCCATTCAAGAACCTTATTCCGCTTCTTCTCTGCTATTCGCCTCCCGTTGTAGGCCACAACATGCCCCAGTACTTCGAGCGCCGGAACGCAGACCGCCAACTTTTTCCCGGACACAGTAAGGCCTGCCTCCTCAATTCGGAAGAGGACTCGTTCCAGAGTCTCTGCGTATTCCCAGACAAATCGCCGGATTGCGGGTGCATCCTCTAGGACCGCGCCCTCGTAGTCCGTTCTGGGGCCTTTAATGCCAGCGTCGTCGATGAAGATCTGCACGCCTTCCCGAAGGTCGTCGCGTAGTATCCAGGTCATTTGGGCTTGGTATACCGCCACTGAGTTGGTTGCAGCTTGCGGTAGCCGCGTCAGCTGCATCCTCCCTAGCCCAGTTTCAAATGCCGTCAGTGGCCGCGAGTCAGGGTGGAGTTCTCGCTGGTCATATCCCCCCATCACGTCCACCAGCCCGTAGCAAGCGCGCACAGCCATCGACTCCAGAAATTCTTCCACGCGCGGGGGAAGCCCCGCGTCGCAAATAGTGAATGAATTTAGCCTCTGAAGGTTGTGAACAATCCTTAGCGACTTCCCGTCCTGCTTAACGACTGCAAAGATAGGACTTGAGTAGCTTGACGTGGATTGCTCGTAAAGCCCCGTCCTCACGCGCTCCCGTACCAGCTCCAGAAAGGGCTCCCAAACGGTACGGGGGATCGGAATCGGCTTGATTTTCCACGTTTCGTGAGGGACAGTGGGAATAACGTTAGGGTCCCCAATCTCACCTCTCAACAACCCGCGCTCGTCCGGTCCAAAAGCAAGCGCCTTCTCCCTCATCACCAATACCGACACCAGCAGATCCATCTCCTCCACACTCAGCCATCCCGTTGGTCCAAAGTTAAGGGCGTCCACCCGCTCGTCCGTGATTCGCGCCGACCGCATTACCCATCCATTCTTCCTAAGGGGCGTCTCCCACGGGTTGCGGGACCACGCGATTGGTCGTAAGGGTCCGTTGAGCCCCTAAGGCATTGGCTTGTTCCGCGGCCGAACTTTCCGCGCTACTGGTTTGTACTTGCCCGCGTTACACCGCGCCATCCAGACCCAATCGTCGCCGTCGTAAGTCCTAGTAATGACCAGACCGGGGCTTTTGCCTTTGCTCACGACTGTGGCACGATGATAGGGTTTTCGAAGCGTAGCGCCTTCCGGCGATGCATACTGAGGAATGGGACTTACTTCTGGCACCTGCGCCCCACGCCCGTCCTCCCCCGCTTGCTCCTCACCTGTCGGCCGCCCGTGCTGAGCCGGAGCCTGCTCCGCACGGTTCCCGCGGCCGACTAGGAAAAATCCTCCGCAGGGTAACCCTTACGGTGTGGAAACTTTAGAGGTAGATCCTCACAAAGTTGTCCCTAGTTACGGGATCGATGGTTCTAGCGTCTGTAAGACCGAGAATGCTTCCTTTCCTTTACTCCGAGAGAGAGAGAGAGAATGAGAGAATGAGATGTAGAGATGGATGGGAGAATTCTGGAATAGTAGAATGATGGATCCCCTACAACCCGGAGTCGAAGGGAAGGGTGTTTGAACCCTCCCCCTCAACCCTAACCTAAGCACAAGCACAAAGACAGACTGACAACCATGAAGAAGGAAACCTAGACCCAGAACCCTAACCCATCCTTTAACCCATACCCATACCCTACCCCCGCCAGCTCGCCTGTCATTACGCGCATCCGGTTCGTCTTTTCGTGGCGCGGCCCTCCGCCGCGCGATACCCGAGATCCACCGCGCTTGCGCGCATCCACCCGACGCGCGGTCGCGAATTTCCCGTCCCGTGGCCGGCCCGCGCTTGCGCGCGGCTGCCACGCATATAGCCCCGCTGTCGCCCCGCTTCTTCCTTCCCCGACTAGCCGCTCCGAGAACCCAATCGGCCCGGCTCCATCCATGAGTCGGACATCCAAGCGGGTCGCGGCCCGCCTCCCTTAGTCAGGCCCGGCCCGCAGTCGCGTGCTCGATCCCGCCGCGCCTACTGCTGAGCCCGCAGCGGCTGCTGCTGAACCCGCAGCGGCTACTGCTGAGAACCGGCGCACCCCAACTGCTGAGCCTAACCTACCAGATGCTGAGCGCGCAGGCCGCGACGCAGTCCCCGACCCGAGGCTATATAATGACACCACATCCCCCCCCAACTTGAGTTCTGTCCCCAGAGGTCCCTTCCCATCGCCACCTCGACTACCCGCACCCCGCTCCTCCCTACCCTCTCCTCTTTCCACACTCCATCACACTCCACCAACTCCCCTTCCACACTCATCGCCGTCATGCTCCCTTGCGAATTCTGCGCCCGGACCGGGCAGGCGTGCTCGATCGCTCCTGGTCGACGCGCCTGTGTCGCTTGCCGTCGCGGCCATCGTCGTTGCTCACTTAGCGATCGAATGCCCCGAGCTCCACCCAACTTCGGCTCCCGCCCCAGGCCGCGCAAAAGGGCTCGTCCGGACCCGTTCGTGGTTTCGGATGACAACACCATCTCGGAGGACTCGTGGACTCCGCCTGGCTCCCCGTCCCGTCACCCTCCACCGAGCGAGGATCGCGACTTGGCTTCCCCCTTTCGCCGCGCGGGACCGCCGCGGAAGGAGGATTTCACGTCCGTTGACGACTATCGGAGGGCCGTACGATTCTGGTCGGACCGCGTTCGGATGAGGGAAGGCGCGAGGGACCCGCGACTCGATGAAATTCTCCGACGCCGCGCTGCCGCAGCCCCGGTTCCCCCTCCGGCCCCTACACCAGCTCCTTCCGCCCTGGCTCCGCAAGGTACTCCACCGCCGCCCGCGTCACCAGTGGTCTCGGACGGGAGGCCTACTACTCCCGAGGTCCCTCCTCCGCCGTCCCCGATCGTCGTTCCGTCGTCGCCCCCAGATGGACCGAGCCCTCCGCGCGATGCCCCAGGGACCCCCTCATCACCTCCTCGTCCGCTCGGATCAAGCCCCGTCCCAGCACCGGCACCGCCTTCCTCCAACTCCCCCGAGATTCCGGAGATCCCGGTCGTGATGGCACTCCCGGCGGCTGGCTTCGAGGCTTTCGCGGAAAGGTCGACCGCGATGCTCCGCAACTTCCTGGCGACCCCCGGAGCCCAATCCTCCGAATCCCGGCGCGAATTCTTGGCGGCTTACCGGGCCCTTCTGGCATCATCGAGGGCGGACATGGAGGAGATGATGCGAATGGCTTAGACGTCCCCGCCCCCTTCCTTTTCTCCTTTCTCGTGTACTCTCTTGTTCCATTGTTGTACCGCGGTCGTTAGAGAAATATATTCTGCTGCGCGAGAAAACGAAAGGCCCGCGTCCGCGCGTCCGGGTGAAAAGTGAGTGTGAGTGCCGAGATCCGCGTCCGCGTGAGAAGTGAGCGTGAGTGAGGTTGAGGTTGAGATCCGCGTCCGCGCGCTCCCTCTGTGAGAGACCATAAGTGACCAGTTATCCCGACAAAAGAGGTACCTGGACCGCCCCAGACGGACTGCCACACAGTTCCCCGTACCCGTTCTACAAAACAAAACAACACCGCGCCGACAGCGCGCGCTCACAACCGGGAGTATAAGGGAGAGGCGATGGGAACGAACACTCTGGGGTGTCTAGTCGTTCCGGCTGTGAACCGGCTAGAGCACCCCCTTACCAAGCTAAGCTTAAATCCGCGTCCATACCGTCTCCGACCGTCGCGCGCAACCAATGAAGAGAGAAACAGGAGAGAAATAGACTTAAAAAAAGAAAGGAAACAGCCCGAATCCAAAGAAGAGAAACAAAATATCCTATATTTATTATTCCATTCATTCCATTTTTTTTTTTTTTTTTTTTTTTTTTTTTTTTTTTTTTTTTTTTTTTTTTTTTTTTTTTTTTTTGCAGTTTAGTTAGCTCTTTGTCCCGCCATCCGCAAGCGGGGCTCGTCCTCGCGTTTGCGGGCCCGACCGCGTTCCTGCAATAAATAACCCGTAGCCAGTACCAATCCAAAGCCAAGCCCAAACCAAAACATAAGGAAACGAACATTCTGGGGTGTCTAGTTGTCCCGGCTGTGAACCAGCTAGAACACCCCCTTACCAAATCATTCTTTAACCACCTAGCGCCCCCCCCCAGCTTGACAGCTGTCCCCAGCCGTCTGCAACCTCCTACTTCTCCGGGGTCGCGCGTCGCGCGCCGCTACTTCGCTGTCCGAACGATCCGCGCCGTCGTCCGACTCCGAGACCGCCTCGCCCCCGGGCCCCGAATCATCGCTCGCCGTCTCGTCGAAGGAAGTGGAACCGCGCGCGAAGAAGCGTTTTACGTGCGAAGCCGCGGCCTTCCGTTTAAGCGGCGTCCCGTCCAATTCCTCAAGCCCGTAGCTGCCGCCCAAAAACTTAGAGGCCACGCGGTACGGCCCGTTCCACCGGTTGGCGAAAAGCCGGCCCCACTGGGATTCCAGACTCCGATTATACAACAGGACCAGGTCCCCCTTCCGCAACGGATCCCGGAGCCGATGGGAACAACGCTTGTCCCAATAGCGGACTGACGCCGTCCGGGTTTTCTTCAACCGCTCCGCGGCTTTTTCCAAGGTCTCCTCACGCCTAAGGAGCTGTTCCGCGCGCGCCTCGACCAGATCCGCGGACGTCTTAACTTTCCACCAATCCACGCCCAAAAACGTGTTCAGCTCGATGTCCACGGGAAGCACGGGCCGCTGCCCGTAGAGTAACTCGTAAGGCGAATACCCCGTCGAGCGCTTCACGGAGATCCGATCGGCGAAAAGGACCGCGGGAAGTGCCATCTGCCACCTTTTGCCGTCCTCGCCGCACATTTTCACCAGGGCATCCTTGATTGGTTGATGTCCCCGCTCGATCATTCCCGCGCCCTCCGGGTAGTATTCCGTCACGCGGCCGAACTTCGCTCCACAATTCTGCACCAGCGTCATCAAGCGTCCCCGAAACTCCGCCCCTCCGTCGACGGTGACCAAGCGAAGCGACCCGTAGCGCGCAAACCAGTCCTCTTCCAGAAACTGAGCCACCTTTTCCGCCGATAGTTTCGCCAGGGGCCTCGCTTCCACCCACCCGGACAGATCGTCGCGCGCAACCAGCAAATACGCAAACTTACCCGCCTTGATGTGGACCACGTCCAGCGAAACGCGCCCGAACAGCGCGTCCTCGCCCGTGGGGTGGCCGACCTCCTTGGGCAGCCTCGAGCTTCGCCGTTGGCAGGCCTCGCACGACTTTACCCAGTCGCGCACCGCGCGAACGACCCCCGGCCACCAAAACCTCGCTTTCACCCTCCTCCGCGTCTCGACCTCACCCCGATGACCAAGGTCATCGTGCAGACTTCCCAGAATCACCTCCTGGTCCGCCCTAGAAGTCGCGACAACGAGAGGCACGGAGCCGCTCCGCCTCCATAGCTGACCGTCCTGTAAGAAGAAGTTCAGAACGTTTCGCCTCACCCATCGGGTGACCGTTTCCGTTGTGCCCTCGGGAAACCGGAGATCCTGCAAATAAGAGCACAAGACCGCGTAACGTCCCGACTGACGCAACGGAAGACAAACCGACGCCTCCGTCTTTGCTACCCGAACGACCGGAGCTTCCACGTCCAAAGGTTCCGCCCCCTCGTATGGGTCGTCCCGCGGGTACCGCGACAGCGCGTCCGGCATCGTGAACGCCTTTCCCGGGATGTGCACCACGTCAAAGGAGAATAACTGGAGGAACGCTACCCACCTGGTCATGGGCGCGTTCGGCAGCGTCGGTGAGTTGATCATTCGCGCCAAGGCCTCCGCGTCAACCAAGAGCTCGAAGTGCACGCCCCACAAAAGGTGCTGCAACCGCCGTACGATCTTGGTGACACCGCACAGTTCCAGCTTCGGCTGCGAATACCGACTCTCTGTCGCGGTAAAGGTGACCGATTCGTAGAGCACCGGCCTATCTTTTCCGTCTTCCTCCTGTGTCAAGACCCCCCCCGCGCCGAGCTCGCTAGAGTCGACCGCCAGGCGTATCCCTCCGGCGTCGTAATCGAGGTTCCAAAGGACGATGTCGCGCCCCACGATTTCCTTGAGCTTCGCGAAAGCGGCATCGCATCCCTCGGTCCACTTCCACTCCGCCCCCTTACGCGTCAATGCCCGCATTGGACTCGCTACTTCCGCGAACCGCTCGATGAACATGCGGACGTAGCTACACAATCCCAGAAACTGCAGGACGTGCGACACTGTCAGAGGGGTCGGCCATTCAAGAACCTTATTCCGCTTCTTTTCCGCTATTCGCCTCCCGTCGTAAGCCACGACATGCCCCAGTACTTCGAGCGCCGGAACGCAGACCGCCAACTTTTTCCCGGACACAGTAAGGCCTGCCTCCTCAATTCGGAAGAGGACTCGTTCCAGAGTTTCCGCGTATTCCCAATTGAATCGCCGGATCGCGGGTGCATCCTCTAAGACCGCGCCCTCGTAGTCCGTCCTGGGGCCCTTTATGCCAGCGTCGTCGATGAAGATCTGCACGCCTTCCGGAAGGTCGTCGCGTAGTATCCAGGTCATTTGGGCTTGGTATACCGCCACTGAGTTGGTCGCACCTTGCGGTAGCCGCGTCAGCTGCATCCTTCCTAGCCCGGTTTCAAACGCCGTCAGTGGCCGCGAGTCAGGGTGGAGTTCTCGCTGGTCATATCCCCCCATCACGTCCACCAGCCCGTAGCAAGCGCGCCCGGCCATCGACTCCAGAAATTCCTCAACACGCGGGGGAAGCCCCGCGTCGCGAATAGTGAACGAATTTAGCCTCTGAAGGTCGTGAACAATCCTTAGCGACTTCCCGTCCTGCTTAACGACCGCAAAGATAGGACTCGAGTAGCTTGACGTGGATTGCTCGTAAAGCCCCGTCCTCACGCGCTCCCGTACCAGCTCCAGAAATGGCTCCCGAATGGTACGGGGAATCGGAATCGGCTTGATTTGCCACGGTTCGTGAGGGACAGTGGGAATAACGTAAGGGTCCCCGATCTCACTTCTCAACAACCCGCGCTCGTCCGGTCCAAAAGCAAGTGCCTTCTCCCTCAGTACCAATACCGACACCAGCAGATCCATCTCCTCCGCACTCAGCCATCCCGTTGGTCCGAAGTTAAGGGCGTCCACCCGCTCATCCGTGATTCGCGCCGACCGCGTTACCCATCCATTCTTCCTAAGGGGCGTCTCCCACGGGTCACGGGACCACGCAATCGGTCGTAAGGGTCCGTTGAGCCCCTGAGGCATTGGCTCGTTCCGCGGCCGGACTTTCCGCGCTACCGGTTTGTACTTGCCCGCATTACACCGCGCCATCCAGACCCGATCGTCGCCGTCGTAAGTCCTAGTAATGACCAGACCGGGGCTTTCGCCTTTGCTCACGACTGTGGCACGATGATAGGGTTTTCGAAGCGCAGAGCCTTCCGGCGATGCATACTGAGGAATGGGACTTACTTCCGGCACCTGCGCCACACGCGCGTCCTCCCCCGCCTGCTCCTCATCTGTCGGCCGCCCGTGCAGAGCCGGAGCCTGCTCCGCACGGTTCCCGCGGCCGACTAAGAAAAATCCTCCGCAGGGTAACCCTTACGGTCAACCCCCGCGCCGGACTCTCCGTTGCCGCCAGATATTGGGTCCTGTACCCATTTTCCTCTCCCGTGATCGCAGATCGTCGTCTCGAACCGTGCTCCGAGCGAGTCTTCGACGGTCAGCGCCTCCGTTCCTTCCTCGGCGTTGAAGGCCATTTGGGCTCGGAACCCAAACATGAATGGCCGTCCTAAAATCACGTCTCCGCACTCTACTGAGAGAAATGACAGAGGCTTACAGACCTTGGCGACTTCCACCTCCTCCGCCTCTACTACCCCGTCCACGCGACATTCCCCGCCATTTAACGCCCGAAGACCCATCGCACACTTCCTCCGCACCAGACCGAGCTCGTCCACTAACCTTGATGGGAGCAGGTTGACCATCGACCCGCTATCCACCATCGCCCACACCTTCCGCCCGGCGATGGTCATCGCGACATAAGCGAGCGGGACGGATACCGACTTCGACCGGCACGGCTCGGGATCCATTTCCTCCTCCGCCACGTTAACCCGCTGAACCGTCGCCGGCACCCGACCCTGACCGCAATCTTTCAAGGCCTGGACCATCTCGTCGACGACCGCGGGGGACACCGCCGCTAGCTCTCGTAGGGTCAGGGGTATTGGTGAGTCGTTCCCCATTACCCTCCGGACGATGTCCGCGGCCTTCTTCTTTCCCACGGGATTAGAGGACGGCCCGTCCGAAATCGGCACTCGCGCGACTGGCTTCGACGCCGTTGATCGCTCGTCGACATCCATCGCAATGCGCTCATTCGCCGCCAACGCCCTGACTTCGGCCTCCACTCTCGGAGCTACCCATGTTCCGGGCGCGGTGACAATCCCGAGCGAGACCCGAGCAGTCTCGGTCTTAGCCTTCGCTCTTTCCCGCACTTGCACCATTGGTGGCGGCTTATCCTTAGTCAGATCCACCGATTCACCCGTCGGAAATATGTACGTCATCCCGGATGCGCGAACAAGCCCTTCATCCATGTCCCAAGTGAGATCCTCACAAACTGACTTCCAGTGCCCTCTCACCCCGCAATATGAACATCGCGGCGACCCGTACAATCCGGATGATCCGCTAGGAGGCTGGAACCCTTCCGTCATGTGAGGCGGCACCGCGCGCGGTTGGGAAGGAGCCGCCGGAATCGGTGCGGCTGCCGGGGCTGTAGGAGCCGGCGTCCGGTTGAGGAAAACCCTTATGTCCCGCAGAATCTCCGTTGTCTCCCCGACAGATGGTCCCGGAGGCTGCTGGGAAAGTCCGACATGAGAGGGCGTCGGCGGCCTCACGGCCGAAGTTTGGTCGGGGGCCGGCGCCGAGATTGTGACCGATTTCTTAGAGGAAGACGGGTACGTTCGTGCCGTATCCGCGATGAGCTCGTCCAAATCGATTTCGCTTTCCGCGGCTTGACGGATAACCGAAAGATCGGGGAGAATCGCGACGCTCCCATCCAACGACCTCTTAACCAGGCCGTGGTCGTACAGGTATCGTTGCACCCTGGAACGAAGCTGGGGCGCGAGACCCCCCAGGAAAGCCCGCTTCATGGCACCCGTCTGACCCGCGACGACCTCGTTCTTTGCAAGGTACCCGTAGATTCGCTCGAACCTTGACATGTATTCCACTAATCCTTCTCGCGTTCGCACCCCGCCCTTCTCGATCGCCTCCTCCGCAGCTCGATCGAAGTCGCTTTCCCGAAACCGAGGTTCACGCCTTCCCCACCTCGCCAACATCTCGCTTTTCAACTTCCCCCAGTCTTGCCTCTCGTATCCAACCATTTCTTCCACGTCCCGCAGCTTCTCCTCCTCAGTAATGAACAGCACGATAGTCCGAACCTTATCTGCGCCCGACGCGCCCTCCGAGTCCGCGATCCCTTCGAACCTAGAAAGGAACCGCTCGACATCCGAAGTACTGAACCGAAGATGGGGGAAATCCCTCGGCCTCAACCAAACGCGGCGAGGGGCCTCTACCGCCATCTCCGACGACCCTTCCGAGGGAGGAGCGAACCCGCTGACTCTAGGAGCATGAGCGGACGGTGGCGGAGGGGGTTGAACAGCAGAGACGGGAGTCGGGCGTGGAGGGTAGGGAAGGGGAGCATTGGGTCCCGGAGTGGTTGTCGGTAGCATTCTGCGTAATCTTCAAGAGACTGAGAACGGATCGAGATTTCCCGGCCAGACCCCCAGATGTGGAAACTTTAGAGGTAGATCCTCACGAAGTTGTCCCTAGTTACGGGATCGATGGTTCTAGCGTCTGTAAGACCGAGAATGCTTCCTTTCCTTTACTCCGAGAGAGAGAGAGAGAATGAGAGAATGAGATGTAGAGATGGATGGGAGAATTCTGGAATAGTAGAATGATGGATCCCCTACAACCCGGAGTCGAAGGGAAGGGTGTTTGAACCCTCCCCCTCAACCCTAACCTAAGCACAAGCACAAAGACAGACTGACAACCATGAAGAAGGAAACCTAGACCCAGAACCCTAACCCATCCTTTAACCCATACCCATACCCTACCCCCGCCAGCTCGCCTGTCATTACGCGCATCCGGTTCGTCTTTTCGTGGCGCGGCCCTCTGCCGCGCGATACCCGAGATCCACCGCGCTTGCGCGCATCCACCCGACGCGCGGTCGCGAATTTCCCGTCCCGTGGCCGGCCCGCGCTTGCACGCGGCTGCCACGCATATAGCCCCGCTGTCGCCCCGCTTCTTCCTTCCCCGACTAGCCGCTCCGAGAACCCGATCGGCCCGGCTCCATCCATGAGTCGGACATCCAAGCGGGTCGCGGCCCGCCTCCCTTAGTCAGGCCCGGCCCGCAGTCGCGTGCTCGATCCCGCCGCGCCTACTGCTGAGCCCGCAGCGGCTGCTGCTGAACCCGCAGCGGCTACTGCTGAGAACCGGCGCACCCCAACTGCTGAGCCTAACCTACCAGATGCTGAGCTCGCAGGCCGCGACGCAGTCCCCGACCCGAGGCTATATAATGACACCACAACGGTCAACCCCCGTGCCGGACTCTTTGTTGCCGCCAGACATTGGGTCCTGTACCCATTTCCCTCTCCCGTGATTGCAGATCGTTGTCTCAAACCGCGCTCCAAGCAAGTCTTCGACGGTCAGCGCCTCCGTTCCTTCCTCGGCGTTGAAGGCCATTTGGGCTCGGAACCCAAACATGAATGGCCGTCCTAGAATCACGTCTGCGCATTCCACTGAGAGAAATGACAGAGGCTTACAGACCTTGGCGACTTCCACCTCCTCCGCCTCTACTACCCCATCCACATGGCATTCCCCGCCATTTAACGCCTGAAGGCCCATCGCACACTTCCTCCGCACCAGACCAAGCTCGTCCACCAACCTTGATGGGAGCAGGTTGACCATTGACCCGCTATCCACCATCGCCCACACCTTCCGCCCGGCAATGGTCATTGCGACATAAGCAAGCGGGACGGATACCGACTTTGACTGGCACGGCTCGGGATCCATTTCCTCCTCCGCCACGTTAACCCGCTGAACCGTTGTCGGCACCCGACCCTGACCGCAATCTTTCAAGGCCTGGACCATCTCGTTGACAACCGCGGGGGACACCGCCGCTAGCTCTTGTAGGGTCAGGGGTATTGGTGAGTCGTTCCCCATTACCCTTCGTACAATGTCCGCGGCCTTCTTCTTTCCCGCGGGATTAGAGGACGGCCCGTCCAAAATCGGTACTCGCGCGACTGGCTTCAAGGCCGTTGGTCGCTCGTCGACATCCATTGCAATACGCTCATTTGTCGCCAATGCCCTGACTTCAACCTCCACTCTCGGCGCTACCCAGGTTCCGGGCACGGTGACAATCCCGAGCAAGACCCGAGCAGTCTTGGTCTTAGCCTTTGCTCTTTCCCGCACTTGCACCATTGGTGGCGGCTTGTCCTTGGTCAGGTCCACCAATTCACCCGTCGGAAATATGTACGTCATCCCGGATGCGCCAACAAGCCCTTTGTTCATGTCCCAAGTGAGATCCTCACAAACTGACTTCCAGTGCCCTCTCTCCCTGCAATATGAACATTGCGGCAACCCGTATGATCCGGATGATCCGCTAGGGGGCTGGAACCCCTCCGCCATGTGAGGCGGCACCGCGCGCGGTTGAGAAGGAGCCGCCGGAAACGGTGCGGCTGCCGGAGCTGTAGGAGCTGGTGTCCGGTTGAGGAAAACCCTTATGTCCCGCAGAATCTCCGTTATCTCCCTAACTGATGGTCCCGGAGACTGCTGGGAAAGTCCAGCATGAGAGGGCATCGGCGGCCGCGCGGACGAAGTTTGGTCGGGGGCCAGCGCCAAGATCGTGACCGATTTCTTGGAGGAAGACGGGTACATTTGTGCCGTATCCGCGATGAGCTCGTCCAAATCGATTTTGCTTTCCACAGCTTGACGGATAACCGAAAGATCGGGGAGAATCGCGACGCTCCCATCCAGCGACCTCTTAACCAGGCCGTGGTCGTACAGGTATTGTTGCACTCTGGAACGGAGCTGGGGCGCAAGACCCCCCAGAAACGCCCGCTTCATGGCACCCGTCTGACCCGCGACAACCTCGTTCTTTGCAAGGTACCCGTAGATTCGCTCAAACCTTGACATATTCCACTAATCCTTTGCGCGATCGCACCCGGCCATTCTCGATTGCCTCCTCCGCAGCTCGATCAAAGTCGCTTTCCCAAAACCGGGGTTCACGCTTTCCCCACCTTGCCAACATCTTGCTTTTCAACTTCCCCCAGTCTTGCCTCTTGTATCCAACCATTTCTTCCACGTCCCGCAGCTTCTCCTCCTCAGTAATGAACAGCACAATAGTCCGAAACTTATCCGCGCCCAACGCGCCCTCCGAGTCCGCGATCCCTTCGAACCTAGAAAGGAACCGCTCAACATCCGAGGTACTGAACCAAAGATGAGGGAAATCCCTCGGCCTCAACCAAACACGGCGAGGCGCCTCTGCCGCCATGTCCGAAGACCCTTCCGAGGGAGGAGCAAACCCGCTAACTCTAGGAGCATGAGCAGACGGCGGTGGAGGGGGTTGAGCAGCAGAGACGGGAGTCGGGCGTGGAGGGTAGGGAAGGGGAGCATTGGATCCCGGAGCGGTTGTCGGTAGCATTCTGCGTAATCTTCAAGAGACTGAGAACGGATCAAAAGTTCCCGGCCAGACCCCCAGATGTGGAAACTTTAGAGGTTATCCCTCACAAAGTTGTCCCTAGTTACGGGATCAATGGTTCTAGCGTCTGTAAGACCAAGAATGCTTCCTTTCCTTTTCTCTGAGAGAGAGAGAGAGAGAGAGAGAGAGAGATAGAGAAAGATAGAGATATAGAGATAGATGGATCCCCCCCCCCTACAACCTGGAGTCAAGGGAAAAGGTATTTGAGCCCTCCCCCTCAACCCTAACCTAAGTACAAGCACAAAGACAGACTGGCAACCATGAAGAAGGAACCCTAGACCCAGAACCCCAACCCATCCCCCAACCCATACCCATACCCTATCCCCGCCAGCTCGCCTGCCATTACGCGCATCCGGTTCGTCTTTTCGTGGCGCGGCCCTCCGCCGCGCAATACCCAAAGTTCGCCGCGCCTGCGCGCATCCACCCATTGCGCCGTCGTGGATTTCCCGTCCCGTGGCCGGCCCGCGCTTGCGCGCGGCTGCCCACGCATATAGCCCCGCTGTCGCCACGCTTTTCCCCCCCCAACTAGCCGTTCCGAGAACCTGGTTGGCCCAGCTCCATCCGTGAGTTGGACATCCAAGCGGGTCACGGCCCGCCTCCCTTAGTCAGGCCCGGCCCGCAGTTGCGTGCTCAATCCCGCCGCGCGCACTGCTGAGCCCGCAGCGGCTACTGCTGAACCCGCAGCGGCTACTGCTGAGGACCGGCGCACCCCCACTGCTGAGCCTAACCTACCAGATGCTGAGCACGCAGGCCGCGACGCAGTCCCCAACCCGAGGCTATATAATGACACCACAACGCTTCGATCAATAACTTCTGGAACTCGAGGACAACTTCTTGGGTGTTGCCCCTCTAAAGTTTCCACATCTGGGGGTCTGGCCAGGAAAGATCTTTTGTCAAAGTCTCTCAAAGGTACTCACGGATGCTACCAACAGCCGCTTCTCTTCCTTCCTCCTCCCACAGCTTCCGCGCTACCCCATGGATTTACCCACGTATTCGACTCAACATTGTGGAAGTGGAGCAATTCATCTCACGGTATGAAACAATTGCGGACTCTGAAGGCGTTTTGGATTTTGAGAAGGTGCGCCATGTTGTCCTGTTCATCAAGGACGCAGAAGCGCCTTGGGACGTGGAGGAGATGGGAGGCTACCTGAACCTGGATTGGCCGGAACTGAAGGAGGACATGCTGGCAAGATAGGGGAGGCGCGGTTCTTGCTTTCGGAAGGACAATCCCAAGCCATCTGCGGGATTGGGTTACAAGGCAGGCGCGCGCGACAGGATCTGGTTGCAAGCGGAAGTTGACTACGCGGAACTGGAGTACTACAGGGCAGAGTATGTTCTGGCCCCACCACCGGCAACCATCTCTTGGGCTAGCAAACTTGCGGAGGTGGCGAGGGGCCTTGAGGCCTATCTGGAAAGTATTTGGTCTCCTAGCACATCTGCGCCCCGCATGTGCGCAAATGGGGAGGACAACAACCGTTGGCGGAAGGGACAAAGGGACCGGACAGCGGATTCAAACGCAAAATTGGTTTCCCCAGTGGGGGCTAAGAACATGTTGGGGAAGCGGGACTTGATGGAACCGGTGCGGCCTACTGACAGGAAGCAGGCGAGGACAATGGAACGCGAAATGGATTCTCCATGCGGTTTGGGAATTGGCAAGCGGCGGACGGATCTTGCAAAGAAGGTACACGCGGCGGCGGAAGAGACGGACCACGCATTGGAGAATCACAACCCAAGCCGGACCTCTTTGACGGCGGGGAGCGCGCATTTGGAAAGGGTAGTGGCAGCAACGGAAAGGACGGGTGCGGAATGGACAGATGGTGGGGTGGAGCGGAAGGATCAAGTGCTCACGCGCGGTCTGGCGGGCAGGGGGCGGTCGGAAATCTCCGGAGGGGAGAACAAGGCCGCAAGAACGGCAAAGGGAAAGGAATATTGTGTGGAAGGGGTGGGGGAGGAGAGAGCTGGGATTGAAAGGGTTTCAAAGCCTCTTTCCTCCTCCACAGCGGGTTGTTGTAAAGAAGTCTGGGGGTGTTTGCTTTTGTTTGGGTTTTGCGCGCGGATGGGCTCAAATTTCAAAGGATGCAGGAGGGTCTTGGCGGAGGGAGGTGCACCTAGGCGGTTTGGGACAACAATTTGCAAACAAGGTCCCTGCGGGATTGGTTGAGGCAACGCGCCACGGATCTGGCAATGGGTGGGGCGCGGTCGGCTGAGGACAGCGGCAAAGTTGGGGGGGAAGCTAGCGCGGGGTGGAAGGTCGGAGTTGGGAGGCAGGACGCAGGCTCAAAAAAAAAAAAAAAAAAATCTCTTGTTCCTTCTTATCTATTCATTCTTCCTTTTCTTTTTTTTCTTTTCTTTTCTCTTCCTGTCTCTCTTGAGGATTGCGTACGCACATTGGCACGCCAAGGTCTCCCCATGTACTCTTGCGGATACTCTCACTGGCGCGGATTTCTCACCTTCAGACTCTCACTGGCGCGGATTTCTCACCTTTTCCAATTTCTCACTGGCGCTGATCTTCTCTCTCCAAGGCATGGATATTGCGCACGGTTCTTATTCTTGCTCAGGGACTCACAAGCCCAAAGGCTACTCAATTGCGCACAATGTATGTCTTTTTGTGTATAGGTGCTAAATACAAAGGAGAAAGGATAACTACGGAAGGTGAGATGGTGGGAGATCTCTGGGGACAGAACTCAATTTGGGGGGGGTTGTGGTGCTCTTTTATGGACACAAGTCAGGAAAGGGCTGCAGGTGGCGCGCTCAGCAGCAGTCAGGTAGGCCCAGCAGCGGTTGGGTTGGGCTCAGCACCTGGAGACAGGAGACAACAGATTGCGCGGACCAGAAAGCTTGCACGGATTGGAAAGCTTGTGCAGATTGGAAGTCTTGCGCGGATTGGAAGGCTTGCGCGGATTGGAAAGCTTGCGCGGATTGGACGGCTTGCGTGGACAAGGCGGACCGTGCATTGCAAGACGCGCCGATTGGGTCATGCGGGTACGCCAATACCTGGAACGGGTTGTTGGGCGGACGCGCGCGGGCAGGCAAGCCGGGAATACGTTGATATTGAGGGGCATGGGTTATGGGGCAAGGGATGGAGGGGTAGGATTGGGCTAGGGTTCTGTGCTTAGGGTTTGTATTTCATCATTCTTACTTACTTGTGGTTGTACTTAGGTTAAGGTTGAGAGGGAGGACTTAAATACTTTGCTCTCAATTTCGGGTTGTAGTAGGAGGAGAGGAGGAAAAAAAACACTTCACTTCACTTCACTTCACTTCACGGACTGGAATGCACTCTAGGATATCACTTTTTATGGCATTGGATTGGATTGGATTGTAAAGGCAGGAATTCATCTTATTATTGCTCTCTCTCTCTCTCTCTCTCTCTCTTGAATGGCTGCATCCAATCTCATTACAGACGCTTCAATCAATAACTTCTGGAACTCAAGGAAAACTTCTGGGGTGTTGCCCCTCTAAATTTGCCACATTGGTCACCTTCACTCCGACAGAAAGCCAGTACTCCCAGCCAAAGTTGGAGTTGTGCGGGGTCACCAAGATTGTGCGGCGGCTCCAGTATCTTTTGTGGGGGGTCCATTTTGAGCTTTTGGTTGACGCAGAGGCGCTGGCGCGGATGATCAATTCCCCGGCGTTGCCCAACGCTCCCATGACCAGGTGGGTGGCATTTCTCCAACTTTTCTCCTTTGCTGTTGTTCATGTTCTGGGGAAAGAATTCACTATGCCAAACGCGTTGTTGCGGTATCCGAGGGACAACCCATTTGAGGACGCGGAACTGCTCAATGTGGAGGCCCCAGTTGTCAAGGTAGGGGTTGTGGAGGCAGGCTTTCAGCTGCCGCTCCGCAGAACGGGCGGTACGCAATCCTTTGTGACTACTTGCGGGACCTTTGTTTTCCCAATGGAGCTACGGAGAAGGACATGCAATGGGAAAAGCGGCGGGCAGAGAATTTCTACCTACAGGAGGGGCAGCTTTGGCGGTGGAAGACTCCGGTTCCTCTTGTGGTTACCACTTCAAGAGCGGATCAGGAAGCTATCCTCCGGAGTCTTCACAACGATCTTGGTCATTGAGGGGAGTTTGAGATGCAGAGGCGGGTCAAAGAGCGGTTCTGGTGGCCGGGTGTAGTGCATGCGGTGCGGGAATGGCTGGCGTCCTGCAAAGCCAGTCAACTGCGGAGCACAAGACTGCCCAAGGAAGTCGGAAACCCCACAGGGGAAGACGCCCTCTTTGGACTCTTGCTTGATGTCTTCCACATCAAGGCCGGTAAGTTTGCCTATCTGCTCGTCGCGCGGGACGACCTGTCCGGTTGGACGGAAGCGCGTCCGTTGGTCAAGTTCTTGGCGGACAAAGTTGCTCTATTTTTGGAGGAATACTGGTTCGCGCGGTATGGGTTGCTTTGTCTGGTCACATTGGACGGAGGGGCTGAGTTTTGCAGCCATTTGGCCAAATTGGTGAAGAGTTGCGGAGCCAACTTTGGCCGAGTAACGGAGTACTATCCCAAGGGGGCAGGCATGATTGAACGCGGGCATCAGCCAATCAAGGACGCCCTGGTCAAGATGTGCGGGGAGGACGGTAAGCGCTGGCAGGAGACCCTTCTAATGGTGCTGTTTGTGGATCAGATTTCTGTGAAGCGGTCAACAGGCTACTCGCCGTAAAAGTTACTTTTTGGGCAGCGCCCCGTGCTTCCGGTGGACATTGAGTTGGAGACGTTCCTGGGGGTTGACTGGTGGAAGGTGAAGACTTCCGCCAAATTGCTTGAGGCTCACGCCAAACAGCTCCTTTGACGGGACGGAATGCTTGCAAAGGCCGTGGACCGGCTAAAGAAGACTTGGACGGCATTGGTGCGCTATTGGGATGAGCGCTGATCGCATCGCCTCCGGGATCCCTTGCGGAAGGGGGATTTGGTGCTCCTGTACAACCAAAGTCTGGAGTCTCAGTGGGGGAAGTTGTTTGCTAACCGGTGGAACAGCCCATTCCGTGTGTTGTCCAAGTTTGAGGGCGGCAGCTATCAGTTGGAGGAATTAGACGGTACTCTGCTGAAACTGAAGGCGGCGGCTTTGCATGTCAAGCGCTTCTTTGAGCAAGGATCTACCTCGTTTGACGAAACGGCGGAAGGGGGTGAAGGATCTTACAAGGGGAGTGTGGAGCGTGGCAATGGTGTAGGAACGCAATCCGGGGATTTGTCCTTGGGCGGAAAAGCAGAGACCTTGCCGTTGCAATGGAGTAGGCGGTTGCGACCAGCTGGGGACAGTGGCCAAGTTGGGGGGGAGGTAGAGGGGGTAGGGGATAAGTTTTGATTTTGTGAGGGGGTGCTCTAGCCGGTTCACAGCCGGAACAACTAGACACCCCAGAATGTTTGTTTCTCTATGTTTCTTTATTTTTTGGATTGTGGGGTCTTTGCTGGCTTGGGGTTTTTGCAGGAAACGCGGGCGCGGCACAAAGCCGGGTCTGTAAACGCGAGGACAAGCCCTGCGGAACTGGGAGGCGTGGGCAATCCTGTGGATGGGGGAAGCGGGACGAAGAGCAATTTGCGGGCAGTCTATGGGTGTCGCGCGAAAAAAAGGGGGTTCTTTTCTATTTTTCTTCTCTATTGGTTTCTTTTGTTCTCTTTTTCTTTCTCTCAGGATATCTCAAGGATGGGTGGCTGGTATGGGATTAAGCTTGATTTGGTGAGGGGGTGCTCTAGCAGGTTCACAGCCGGGACAACTAGACACCCCAGAATGTCCGTTCTCCTACTCTCTCTCTCTCTCTTCCCTTACGGTGGCGCGCGCTGGTGTTTTGGTTGTTGTGTTTGTTACAGGAAGGGTACGGGGAACTGTGTGGCAGTTTTCCTGGGGCGGTCCAGGTGCCTCTTTTGGAACAGCTAGTCACTTACGGTTGCTCACAGAGCAAGCGCGCGGGCGCGGACTCAATCTCAAGCTCACTCTCTCAAAGCGCGGCCGCGCACTTTTTCTCAGAAGGTTAGGACCTTGCGCGGAGACATGTATTTTCTTAATGGAAAATGGGAAGCGCGGTACAAGCCACAAGAAGAGAAGAAGAAGAAGAAAGGAAGAAGGGGAAAAGGGGGGGAAATGCGCCTACGCCATCATCATCATTTCCTCCATTTCCACCCTTGAGAACGCCAGTAAATCCCGGAAAGACGCCAGGAGTTTGCGCCGGGATTCCGAGGATTGTGCGCCGGGGATCGCAAGAAAATTCCGAAGCATCGTGGTTGACCGTTCCGCAAAAGCCTCAAAGCCGGCCGCCGGGAGCGCCATTACAATTGGAATCTCTGGGATCTTGGGAGGGCTGGGGGGAGGAGCGGCCGGTGAAGATGGGGCCTCCGGGAACCAACAGGGGGGCTCGGTCCAGCTGGAGGTGATGACGGGAAAAGAATCAGTGATGGAGGCGGAGGGGCTTTGGGGGTTGTAGGCCTCTCATCCGAGTCCGCTGGTGGCGCGGGCGGTGTTGGCGGTTGTGGAGGAGGAGGAGGGGGTGCTGGCGCGGCCGCGGGTCTTCCAAAGAGAGTCTTGGGTCTGGTACCGTTTGGTTCACACCGACAGCAGTGGCCCAAGCGCGGGTCTCTGCGCGCCATTCCTCCAAAGTTTTGTATTTGCCCCGTTGCGGAGGTCCGGCCTGGCGGAGGGGTGATGCCAAGTCGCGGCTCACGTGCAAAGTGGTGGGTGACGGAGCTCGGGTGCAGCAGAATGGAGGTGAGCCGGGTGGTGTTCACAAGCCTTCCAAGATTGACTTGTTGTCCGAAACCACGAACAGGTCCAGACGAGCCCTCTTGCCCGGCCTGGGGCAAGAGCCGGATTGGGGGGGAGCTCAAGGGATGCTGTCAATAAGCGAGCAGTGACAATGGCCGCGACGGCAAGCTACACAGGCGCGTCGACCGGGGATAATTGAACACGCGTGCCCGTTTGGGGCGCAGAACTCGCAAGGGAGCATGATGGCAATGGGTAGGAAGGAAGACGGGGAAGGTGGTAGTGGGAGTGGTAGGGGTGGAGTGGAAGTAGCGGAGGTGGTGGTATGGTGAAGCAATGGGAAACTTCTGGGGACAGAACTCAAGTTGGGGGGGGGATGTGGTGTCAATTTATAGACATGGATTGGAAACTGCGTTGCTGCTGCGCGCTCAGCATTGGGGGCAAGCGGGCTCAGCATTAGGGTATGCGGAGTGCCCAGCAGCGGCAGCTGCTGGATCAGCAGCAGCCGCTGTTTGGCTCCGCACCTGCCGGATGGGTTGGGCTCAGCATCAAATGCGGCGTGGGCGGCAATCCGCCTCGGAGATTGGATTTGGAAGGTAGTGCGCTCGGCTAGGTTTGGGGGCGCGCCGGTTTGGATACGTAGGGGAGGAGAAATCCGCGGGCTATGAGGGAATGGATGAAGCGCGCGCGCAAGCGCGCGGATCATGCCGGATACTACCAAACACCCACGACGGGTGCGGACAAACGGATACGGACAGGCATGGGGGGCTCCAAGTAGGGCCCAGTGCGAGGACCGCATCATGAGAAGGACAAACCGGATGAACAGAACGGCGTACGGACGACGGGGGGAGTTTGGTACGGAGGAGGTGGGGAGAGGAGGCTAGGGTTTCTGTTTTGGGATTGTTTTCTGTTTTGTTGTCATACTGTTATTTGCGCGTGTACTTAGGTTAGGGTTGAGAGGGAGGACTTATCCTCACTCTCAACTCTGGGTTAGAGGGGGGGGATGCATAGATGCAGAGGAGGAAGAATCACATCACATCATCAGGCTGAATCACTCATCTCACCAGGAGATTGAAGGAACTCATACCAGATACACATCCAGGTGGAAAGTTCTTAGGATTGAAGGATTGGCAATTTCTCTCTCTCTCTCTACTTTTCTTTATCTCTTATCTCCTTATCTCTATTTCTTATTTAAGTGCGACTTTGGACACCCTCATCTCCTTTCAAACGCAGGGAACCGTTAAATTCCGAACCTTGGGAAAATTATAGGGGGATAACCTTTATTCTTTCCACACCGGTTGCTACGCTTGTGGCTGGCGCCGCCACCTCCTTGGGCAAGGGGGTGGTCAGGTCCCCCCTGCCCTGATTGACTGCACTGTTGCGGCCGGTCACTGGCTGGTTCAACCCAGCCAGCTCGCCCCCATCCCCCTCACGACGGCGAGTGAGGGGAGGGGCAGCAAGCCGGGCTGCAAGCCCCGGCTCTGCAGCGCTGGTTGCCGGGCGCAACCAGCCGGGCCCACGCTGCATTGCACTGCGCGGGATCCCTCCGCCGCGCGACAGCCCTGCGTGGGCCCTACCAAGAAACACAGGCGGCCCCGAACGGGCCCCAACACGGGCAGCGGTCCTGAGCCGGCCGCAACATGTGCGGCGGCCCCAATGGGCTGCCCCAAGCCCAAATTGTGAGAATTACATACTTTGGCAGGCCAGCCCGTCTGGCCAAGTATGTCCATAATAAGGCTTGGGCCCTTTTATGCCCAAATAAGCCCATCTGGCTTGGGTGGCCCATCCACCCTGGAAGGCCCATGAGGGCCCGTTTCCCAAAAGACCATAGAAAGGTGTTTTGGTGCCCAAATGCCCAAAACCAATAACACCCACATAGGCCCACTTGGCCCACGTGATGTTCAATGGGCTGTGGAGGCCCATTTTTGCCTCCCATTTGGGTTACACACTCCTATGCACATTACCTGAGTGCATCCGCATTTTAACAAGTTTTAGTTGGCCAAGTGACACAGCATCACTGAAAAAAACGTGAATCGAGGTCAGATTCCTTTTCCAACCTGGTCAAAGTTATAGACAATCAAATACAAATGGGTGCAAGAATAGGAAGATTCAGAAAAAAAACACACTTCATTATCAGAGAAGATGGCACTAAATATGAAGAGAATCCACGTATACCAGAGAATAAAGCACTCCAAGTGTACAACCCTTCTTGGTTGGCCACATTGACAGCTGCAACAAGGGAGAGCCTTAAAATCCAAAACACCAAGATCATGACAGAGGATGGTCAACCCTTAACCTCCACAAGATCTTAGTCTATAATAAATATCTCCCTCAATATAAAAGTGTATTTTTACCAATGATTCCAGTTCAAGAAAGCTTGTAATAACTCCCTCCAATCAGTTGTTGTTAAAATGGTTGACCTGATATATCAGAAAGAATCATGAGATACATGCAAGTATCAAGAAATTCATGATCAAAAAACTTACTGTGCCCCCTGCTCCTTACGCCTTTGCACCTATGTAATTCATGTGTTTCCAAAAATAGTCAATAAATCAAGTTTAAAACTTGTGTTTAAAGGAAAAATTTTGCCATTTAAATTTTGGTTTCTATTGTGTCTGGGTTAATGAGATGTAATACTTGAACATTTTTGTTTTGACAGATTCTGTGCAGAAAGTCAACAGATTGGGCCTCAACCGTTGTCTTCCAATGGGGCTCCTGGTGGCAACATTTATGCTGATTGAGACTCTCATTCCAATTTCCAAAAATGCTTGTGGGAAGCATACATACCATTAGAATACACACAGAAACACATTTAATTTTAGCCCCACCCCAGCTGCTTGGATTAAAGCAAGGAGGATTTAGATGTTACTTTTTCTTTCAGATTGGCACAAGCAGCTGTCTTGCCTTTTAGCATCCACTTTTCCATCCAGCCACAGAAATGGAATTCCTCTGTCTTCAAATACAACAGCAAGACTAGGACCAATTGAATTGAGTGCTTTTCAGGAAGGATGGAATACTTAATCACAACTAACATGTCAAGCATACTTGTCAAAATAGAAAAAATGACCACTTTGAGTTTTTCTTTCATATAATAAGACATTGGTGAGACAATTTGGAGAATTGCAGATATCTTGGAGCTCAAGAGACATAGCTTTGGATTGATTTCATTTATGATGAGTTCCTTTGTCACTTTCTGTGATTGCTGTGAGTCAAATTTGGTGATTTCCCCTGAAGAAGTGAGTCCAAGAGCAGGATGGTGAAGCAGGGGATGATCAAAATCTCACGTAGGCCTTGGATCATGTGGAGGAAGTTGTACTGTGCTCTTTGGCCAGTATGAGGGAGTTTATTGCCAAAACAGGTCAAAAATATTTGATAATTCTTGTTGTAATATTCATTGACAGGGGCAAACAGGGGTGTCAGGATTGTCTTGTGAGTTATTGGCAGAAAAAAAGGCAGTTCCCTTGATTTGGTCCTTTGAAGCAAACAATTTCATAGAATTAACTGAATTGGCTTGACATTTGATTTTTGAAGATGTGGAAGCAGCATTTGTGGCCAGTCATTCAGAGAATTCTGATGATTTATCCGCACAAATGTGAGCAATGATAGTAACTCATGAATACTGTTCTGTAAGGGAGTTTTAGTTAGACAGACATGTTTTGAAGCCTTGAAGCAATATATTGCATTCTGTGTTTTTGATTCATGGGTCCTGGTTTCACTTCAAAATTACCAGGATCAATATGATGTTTCATAGATGAACTGAATATTAGCTAAACTGCTTACAGTGCTTCATCAAGTATGCGCCTGTGCCAATTGTAAGAAAAAAGCCTTGATTTTGTGGACATTGGAATTTCTTGGTGAAGGGAAAATTGTCTTGTGATGACAAAGTATGTTTTCAGAACTAAATTGGAGCTTGTGACTGTCTAGTGAGAATCCCCCGGACTACGCAGTTCTGCTCGCAGCACCACGAGAGCAGTCGCTCACTGTCCCCTCCACAATCCGCCGACTCCTCCCACTCTATCCAACCCCCATTACCTCGATCCAGTCTCCACTCATTTGCCCCAGTCCACTCCAAACCAACTCGCCCTGGAACCGGTACCGCACAAAATCTAGACCCTGGCCCCGGACCAAAATTCAGGAGAAGAAAGCAACCCCAAAGCTCCCTCCGGAAGATTCACTCGAGCCAGCTCCACTAGTAGTGCACCCAACTTAGCTATACTGTTACAAGAGTTCTTTTTAAGTTAATTGAATCTCAATAATGATGTCTTGTGATTATTGTCATGGTAGCGAGAGGCTTCTCTTGATTTGATTAAGCTCTTGAACAGATACAACAGTTGGACGACCTGGTACCCTTAACGATGGCCGAAAGCAGTGGACATCCCATACATATCCCCTACTCCAACAACTCAGATGACGAATATACAACCAAATCCAAAATTGTCAAACTGAACCGACACAATTGGCACAATTGGAAGAGCGCCTTTGAGGATATAATCGTAGGGAAAGGGCACGAAGAAATACTGGAGAAAGAATGGATAAAGAATAACGCTCACACCAAGACCTACCGACGTAAAAATGCCCTTGCGCTGTCATTACTCAGAAATTCAATTGAGAGAGATCTGCTCTCATGCGTGAAGTCCAACAAGTCCAACTTCAACAAGGGGTACCGTCTCCTTGCCAATGAATGTGGAGAAAGCTCTCTCATAGTAATTGGCGACGCATTGATCAGGCTAGTTAACCTAATGTACAAACCCGGAAAAAGCCTTTGGGAACACACCTCAGCCTTCAAGGACGCGTACGTACAACTCACCGACATGATCAAGAGCCAACCTGACAAAAATCAGATCATGACCGTCTCCATGGCGCTAGCGGCTGTTTTCCTCATAAAAAGCCTGAGGCAAGACAATCTGATATTGAGTATCACCTCTACGCTCTACAATATACAACCGTTTACGCTGGAAGCGGTGTCCACCCGAGTACTACTAGAGGACTCTTGTTGTGAGTCAAACTTGATAGATACCGGCTACTACGCCTCAGTCAACAGCCGTCACCATCGTCGCACCAACAAAAAACCTCGGCCTCAAGCTCCTCAAAAGACTGCTCAATCCCGTGACTTTCAACCCTGTCCAGTTGCTCCCACAAGGCAAAACCCCCAACTGCGAAATCAACCCACAAACCTTGCGGCGCAGATTGATTGACTCGACCGCAAGCTGAAGCAACTTGGGTTGATGCACTCGTTGAATGTAGCCGAAGAAGTCTTGGAGGAGTTAAACGCAGACGAGACGCTTATGGTCACCAACAAGTCCACCGACCCAGATGACTGCGGCTTTCTGGTCTGGGATGACGCTCTATACAACATGTCAGCCTCAACCGGTCTTATGCTTGAACTTGTGTACGACTCTGGTGCGTCGAGGTCAACGGTCTGCAATCTATCCCTTCTTCACAATCCAACCCCGGTCACAAAGCAACTGAGCACTTACGGAGGTCACATAAAAGTAACTCACGTTGGCAAACTCAACATTGGAGGGACCACTATCTATCCGGTATTCTACGCGCCTGATGGGCCTAGAAACCTCATCTCTGCGACTCAACTGGAGGATCACGGGCTGCGAGTGGTACAAAAGCACAGGACGGTCCTGGTGAAGCTGGCAGACCGCATCATCTACCGCTTCCCGCGGATTGGTAACCTATACTTGTCATGCTACTCCCCCCCTTCTGATCTGAATCTGGCCCAAATTACCAGCGCGAACGTAGATTGGCACATCACCCTTGGCCACCCGTACAACGTGTATCTTAAGGCCTTCCTGAAGCTCCACAATCTCCCAACTCCGACTCTGTTTCCGTCGTCCAACAAGTGCAACATCTGCTCAGAGTGCAAGATCAAACGCTGCCCACACTCCAATCCTCTGCCAGTCTGGCCCAAGCCTTTTCACCAACTCCACATGGACGTCCTTCAAATCTCATCCCCATGCAAACAATCCGTGTTGTACATCCTGGCCATAATTGAAAACTTCTTGAGATTCAACAGGATATACATGCTGAGGAATAAGTCAGACGCGGAGGATTGGATCATGGGCTACGTTCATGAACTCAAAAACCAACTCAATATCACCCCTGCGTTTCTTCACTGCAATTGTGGAGGAGAATTTGGCTCAACCAAACTTCGCAACTTCCTTACAACTCCCAGAATTGTTCTCAAACATGCACCAGCTGATTCACCCCAGTCCAATGGGCTGGCCAAACGTTTCAACCAGACTATCCTCACCAAAATGAGATGTCTGCTTGCTCAGTCTGACGTTCCTATCAACTATTGGGATGAGGCTGCCAAATATTCATTGATGCTCATCAATATACTACCCACGGCATCACTTGGTTGGAAATCACCGGTTAGCACCCTGCTTGAGGTAAATGCAACCATTGAACCCATTCGCAAAGTACTGACACTGGTCCTGTTTGGTCTCAAGGTGCATGTTCACAGCTCACCCCCAACCAAGCTGGAGGTAAGGTCTAAACCGTTACTCTTCCTGGGATATGAGGCCTACTCGAATGCAGGGAGGTTCCTGGACCCCAATCAACGGCGAGTGGTGGTAAGCAGGGACTTCACACCAACCCGTTTTGTATTTCCATATGACTCCAAACAGTCTATGAAGAAGTCCCCGTCCTCACTTCCACAGATCATCCCATTACACCGCGCCACTCCTGCCAATCAGCCCAAGCCAACAGCGGTTGTTATTCCTGTCTCTAAAACCTGCACCCCAGGTGACAAAAATCACTCGGAACTGCCAATTGCACCAGCCTCACCAACCCCCTCCCCTAACGTTGAGAACATGGCTCCCAAGATGGTTAATCCCGGCGCCTGTGAAACCTCACAACCGCCCACCTTGGGTCCAGCGCCAAAGGGCTACGCCTACGTCCCGCATTATGACAAGGCACCAAAGGACATCTCCTCAAAGGTCGACGTCACGGCAATTATCTTGGGCTCACGACGCTCTTGGAACCGCAACGCTCATGCCAACAACAACAACAAAACAAACAAGATCCACCTCAGTGAAGTCATATCAGTCAAAAAAGCTCTTGCCAATCCCAGCAAACGTCCAAAATGGGTAGAATCTATGACAGCAGAGAATCAATCCCTGCTCATGCAATAGATGGGGACGCTATTCCCACGCCCTGGGGATGACAAGGTGATTGGGGGCATGTGGCGCTTAGTCCGCAAGAAGAATGAATTTGGCAAGATTACTCAATGCAAATCACAATGGGTGTGCTTTGGGAATCATCAGGAATACCCACAACACTACCTCAACACCTATTCCTTGGTTGGTCGAAGCGAGTTTCTGAGGGCGTTACTGTCAGCTGCAGTACAACACGGCTGGCATGTGGTCCAATTTGACTTCAAAATGGTGTTCCTCTATGGCAATATCAATGCGGTAATTCATGTGGCTCAAGTTACGGGTTTTGAGGTACTGGGCAAGGAGGACTGGGTATGGCGGCTCAACAAATTGTTGTACAGCACAAAGCAGGCACCGCAATGCTGGCGGGCCCATCTGGCAAAAACACTTCTCTCTCTAGGGATGGCACCGTCAGTAGGGACAAATCAATCTTCATCAACGAGTCCAGGTTGATGCGTCTTCACCTGCATGTTGACAATGGATTAGTCATAGGGCAAGATATGGATGAGATCAAGCGGTTTCTGGACCTTTTGGGGGGCAAGTACAAGCTAAAGGCCCAAGAACGGCAGGCTCAACATCTGGGCTACACACTTGAGTGGAACAAGGACAGATCACTAAAGCTCCACCAACAAGACTTCATCAACAAAGAACTCAAGGATTTTGGTTTCAAACACCTAAATGCGGTCAAGGCGCCAGCGCCAGCAAACATACACAATGTTGTTGGACAGGACTTGCCAGATTTTGACGTGAAGACCATGAAAAGAGCGCTGGGTACCCTCATACACTTGGCCATACACACCAGACCGGATATCCAGTTCACAGTTAATCTTCTCTCACAATTTGCAAATAAACCAACACAAGCTCAGTGGAAAATGGTCAAAAACCTGTTCTGGTACTTACGGGGAACAAAAACCGTCGGACTAATCTTCACAAAATGCCCCAATCATGGTGACCAGTTATGTGGATGGGCAGATGCAGACTACGGGTGATCTACCACTACCCAAAATTCAACCTCAGGATACCTCATCATGTTGTACGGCAACTCAATCAGCTGGACTACAAAAAAACAGTCCATTGTTGCTCAGTCCACAACAGAAGCAGAATTAGTAGCAATCAACTTATGTGCAAAGCAGGTCAGATGGTTATCCACCATGATCATTGGAATTGGAATTGCTATCTCAAAACCAAAAATAAAAAAAGATAACCAGGGGGCCAATTTCATAAGTAAAGAAGCACAATTGAACCCTAACTCTTGGCACATTGAAATACAATTTCAATACGTTTGGGACCTAGTGTCCAAGTCGCTACTATCTATTGAGCACTCCCCGTCCGACGACATGATTGCTGATATACTAACCAAGCCACTTGGGTACGTCAAGGTGGTCCAGGCTAGACATCAACTGCATCTCACCTCCGTGGAATCCAGGAGGAGTGTCAAGTGAGAATCCCACGGACTACGCAGTTCTGCTTGCAGCACCACAAGAGCAGTTGCTCATGGTCCCCTCCACAATCTGCCGACTCCTCCCACTCTATCAAACCCCCATTACCTTGACCCCAGTCTCCACTCATTTGCCCCATTCCACTACAAACCAACTTGCCCTGGAACCGGTACCGCACATGATATAGACCCTGGCCCTGGACCAATATTCAGGAGGAGAAAGCAACCCCAAAGCGCCCTCCGGAAGATTTACTTGAGCCAGCTCCACTAGTAGTGCACCCGACTTAGCTATACTGTTACAAGAGTTCTTTTTAAGTTAATTGAATCGCAATAAAGAGTCTTGTGATTATTGTCAGTGACTGCATGCAATGCTATATTGTGCCAAGAGGGCCCATGATACACAACATAGTTCATTGTTTTTGGCCAGGTATTCTTGATGATTTCTTTCTCCTAATTATAGAGCACCCTTGAAGGACATATGATCAATGTTGAATGAAGGAAATGTCCAGGCTATCCTTGCAGTTGCAAAGAAGAGGTCTGACAAAGGGTTGTGGCATTGAAGGAAATGGCCTGGAGCTATTTGCCAATTCCCATGTGATCTGCAAGGATAGAGCCAAGTGGAGTATCAGGAATTGAGAGTGGATCAGAAACCAATATTGTTTTCCCACTGACAATATGCTCCAACAAAAAAGATCCATTAGAGGGCATTATCTTCCACAGCTTTCTGAGGATTTGGAAGAGGAATTTTCTTGATCAAGGAGAAAGGCCAGTCCCTGTTCTTGATGTGGCAGAAGCGTTGTCCAAATAATGGCCTGTGGGGGAGTTTGGGGTGGAAGGTCACAAAAACTGGGAATCAAGAGAAGCTTTGAATTGAGGTGTGGATAAAATCTCAAACTGGTATGATTTTCAAGGGGAAAGGTTGAAACCCGGCAGCCAGAATGTTGTTCAGGCTTTTAGTTTCAAGGCCCTGTTGGAATGAACCCAGCATCAAGAATATCATCAAGCAGCTTCTTTGCTTTCTCCATGGCACAGAATGTCCATAGAGCCATGTCAAAGTGAATTAAATTGGATACTATGACTTTGATTACTAGCTCCACACAAATGGAATGGTTCATGGAGTACTCTCATTTCCAACCACCACCTGGTCCAGGAGCAGTTGTTGAAGGAAGGTGTGAAAAGAAAGCCTTTGAAACATGCATAGGCAGTTGTTCCACCAGAGCATTCCCATTACCAAGGAATATATCTACTAGATCATCTTAATTTTTCAGATAGCCCCAGAACAATGTTGATTTCTTGGGCAATTTACTGAGAAAAGCAGGAATGAGTGCTATTGGGGAGCAAGAGATAATTCCAAGGCAAACCGGAGAGGGAGGCATTCTTGCTATGACTGAAAAATGTTGTGTGAGGGAATGCAGAGCAACAAGAGTGGGCTGGGGTTTATATATTGTGGAAGAAGCCTTGTATGGGTGGATCATGTGATATTTTTTGGGTGCCTTTACAAAGTACATTGGGGCACAATCCTTGGGGGCATTGGAGACAATTATCATGGTTAATAATCATGCAGAATGATGTTGATTGATAACTTGTTTTGGATACTCAAAAACCATACTTTAATTAGCTGCATGTTTGGATCCATTCAGTGGTAGGGCATTCATCCTAATACCATCATATATCTCTAAATCACATGAAACTTTTCCAGGTTCATATTGGAAATGCATACATTGTCAGCTTGCTACTATTGCAAAGCAAGCTGCAAAAGGAACAAAAATAACAATAATATAATTAACCTAAGAAGGAGTAGGAAAACCATAAATATTATTACAGAAATGAATGCTCCACCCAAAATTAGGTAGGGTCACTCACTGACCCCACCCTTGAAATCCAACTCCTTATGATTTTAAATAATTAAGGAAAGAAAGACCAAAATACCACGGCTCCACTATTGAGCTTTTGGTTAATTAAATATTTCACAAGTATTTTCAGGTATAGGTTTCACACCTAAAATTCAGTCAGAATTGAGGTGTTGTGTATCTTTTCGGAGTTACGGATGGAAATGTTTTTTGTCACAATTCCCGCACGCAGCCGCGGAAGCCAATGCACCCGCGCGCGCCTGAGATACAGCCCTGTCACTCCATCAAGGTGGTGTACGCAGCCCCGGGCCTCTGAAAAGTATGCAGCCGCGGGACTACGGGTTTACAGAGTGACTGGCGGCCTGAGAGGCTTAGGTACTGCGTAAACATGCTACAACCCACACGGGAACATTCTACATATGTAATAAATGTTCCTGTGGATAGTGGATAGTCTAAAAGTACATAATATTATATAAAAATACTTAAATAACCCTTATAGGTATTTTTTATTAAATATAATTCAAAGTACCAAGAATGTCAAAAATAAGACAATGACAACTTCTAATAATATATTAAAATACTTGAATATACTTTTATGAGAATTCCTAGACATCAATATCTTTGTGAAATACTAAGAAAAATAATGATGTAACAATATTACATGAATTCCCATGACTTATATTTGGAAGTAATTATTTTAGTAAATCAACCGGAACTCAAAAATAAGGAGTAAAATCAATATCATGACTTTACTCCAGTTATTTAATACATAATGAAAACTCACCTAAAATCAGGATGTCTGTAGAAATTTCTATTTAAATAATTATTAAATTACTGGGAACATTTACTAAGGATAATTAATTAAATAATACATAAATGGGACAGATTAGTGTTATTCACACGTCCTAATATCTATTATAAAGTAGAATAATTCCCATACCTTGAGGAATTAGATGCTACCCATGCTATAGCACCAAGAACACGTGACAGGCTACCACTGGTTCCCCTGCTAGCCTCAGTGTCCGTACCTTTGAGCCCCTGTACCCCTCAGAAGGATAGTATTGGGACTCCAAAAGCTAAAAAAAAGAGCTCTTTTGAGGATATTGATGGGCAGAGACCCAGTTATATTTATATCCAGACACCGTGCCAAGGTAATCAAGTACTCATAAGAGATAAGTAAGTGATTTATGGCTAATTCTGATCAATAATATCTGTCCTAAACCTTTTTTTATCAATTAAAACTGCTGAACAACCTTATAACCCCAGTATTCAGGTTTAACCCATCAGTGCATGTCTCAAACAGATACCTGTCACAAGGGCTGCTGACATGCAAGCAGGGCTTGGCACAGAGGGGTCTCTACCCACAGTAGGCTTGGGGGCAAGGTTACTGAAGGAGGCTAACAGGAGCAGAGGAGGATTGGGTTGAATGGTGCTGAATGACACTTGCTGGGAAAGATCTCCTAGTAAGAAGTAGTAAACTGATTTCTTGGGGGAAGCATCAGGAACAGGAAAGAGGAGGCTTATTAAATAGACAAGAGGTTGTAACTACAACAGAGGTACAAGTGATTGGCGCTCAGACTACACACATGATGTCATGGGAACAGTCTAAGTAACAGAGAGGGCTGATCAGGTATGCTACTACATTAGGTTAGGCTGCTTCTACATTGGAACAAGGTTCTAGGTCTGAGCTGTCTAAGTTGGGAGAGTACAGTTGAAGGATGTACAGTTTACATGGGAGTCATGACACTATGTACTAAGTAGAGAGAGTATGTAATACAATCTGCAAGAGGATGTACATAAAGATTCCCAAAGGATGAACCACACAGAGGAGGTATGGGTTAGAAAGAGAGATAACCCAAAGAGGTATGGGTTAGACAGAGAGGTAACCCAAAGAGGTATGGGTTAGACAGAGAGGTAGAGTAGAGCCTGGGAGATTGAGTATGTGCAAGCCTATGGAGTCTAACTGTGTATAGTATGAGGTTAGACTATATGTAGATATGTACTGCATGAAGATCCTGAGGTATATAGTTACTGGAGAAATATTGATGTAAGTCTCCTGAGCCCTGAGGTTGAAATTCCTAAGAAAGTAGATCAGGCCTGAGGGTTAGAATGAGGTTAGACTGAGTTTGGTTTCAGTATGACAGTACCCCCTGGTGAAGAAGAGGGCATCTCCTGATGACCATAAAAGGAGAGATTGAAGAGGCCATCCAGGTTTTCCTTCAGCCATGTCTAACTTGAGTTTTCCTTCCCCTTGCCCACAACCATCACCACCATCCACCCCATTACCACCTTTATCTCCTTACACCAGATCACCTACACCAACCTATCCAATGGAGAAGACCAACAATTATCATCCAGTCCAGAAATACTACCCAAGTTGTGATAGATGCGTCAAGCTTGGAAGAATCTGCACCACCAGTATCAAGCACAATTCTGCCAAATGTGAAAGTTGTAGGAAGTATTTAAGAATGTGTGATATGGATAAGCAAGGCAGAATGGCCTTGGGGCAAATCCTTATGGGTCCTGGAGAAGAGTCAACATTTTGAAGTGAAAGAGGCTCCAGATGATGATGCCATGACCCTGGGTTACTCATCCAGAATTGATGAATCTTCAGGTAAGTGCTTCTGGATTTAGTATTGGAGGTGCTGGAGTGCTGATAAAACGTTTGCAATAGTCCATTTGATGCAGGAGAGATTGAAGAAAACGCAAGAAAAGAGGGAGGCACTGCGTTGAACCAGTAATTTGGCCATAGATGGTACGTCGAGGCGTCCGCAGTAGGAGTGCGGTGAGGCATTTATACAATGGGGAACCCCTCACGTAGATTTGGACGAGGAGGTGGTCGAGGTCCCCCCAAAAAGGGTACAAAACAAGGGTATTTTGGAATCCGTCAAACCCGTCAAAGGAAATTGTTGAAGCGTCAAAGGGGTTTGTCGAAGCGTTGAAGGGATTTGTCAAAGCGTTGAAGGGGTTTGTTGAACCGTCAAAGTAAATTGTCAAAGCAAATTGTTGAAGCATCAAAGCAACACGTCAAAGCGTTGAACGTTGAAGCTTTGAAGCAAACAGTTGAAGCGTCAAAGCCCACCGTCGAAGCGTCAAAGCCCACCGTCGAAGCGTCTAACGTCAAAGCGTCAAAGCAAATTGTCAAAGCGTCAAAGCGGATTGTTGAAGTGGAGATGACAATGAAGATGCCAAAGGGAGTTTGGAGATGGAATTAAGTGATATGGATGAAGATAGAGGAACCACCAAAGAGATAGGTAAAGGAAAAGGAAGAGAGATCATCGTTGAAGAAGGGGGCAGATCAGATGACTCTTTGGAGTTAGAAGATTTGAGGAACAAGATGAAGGATTTGGAGGTGAAGATGAAGGTGGTGGAAGACAGAAGGAATAGAAGGAAAGGAATCAAAAGAAGGGGTGAAACTGAGGTCTGGTGGGAGCAATTGGAAAGTGGGGAAAGGTTATTGGAGATGATGGAAGGAAGAAAATTCAGAGAAGATTCTGTTTTAAATGAAGATCAAGTTAATCAATATTTGGAGATTTATAGTAGGAATTCTAGGACTTTGAATTCAAATTTTCAGGAAGGTTTAAAGAAGGGTTGGGGTAGTGAGATAAGAAAAGAGAATTATGGGTTTTTAGAAGCTAGAAAGAAAAAAGTTTTAGAGATAAACAAAAGACTAGCTGATATTTTGGCTTTAGCTGGGCATACTTTTGAGGTAGGGACTACTATGAGGGGGCCAAATTCTTATCAAGTTGCCATGTTAAAATTAGTAAATACTTGGATGTCTAGAGTAAAAGAGTTGGAAGAATTGATGTGTGAAGCTATCTAAAAAGTTGTTTATATAAAATTTGTTTTATTTCATTATTATTTTATTTTTTTGTTTATATTTATATTTTCTTAGAGGGGGGTAATTGATCTTTTCTTTTTTTTGCTAAGGTTCAAGAAAGGGAAAAAGGAGAAAGAATCTTTATTTTTTTTTATCATGTTATTGATATATATATATATATATATTTTGAAAAGGAGAGTTAGGTTTGTATTGTTTTTATTTTGAGGATGACTTTGGTTTTGAGGGATAGAGTGTATGGAAGTCTTGAAGTAAAGTAGGGCAGTTGGTAAGATTAGAGTGAGGTTCCCAAGTAGTGCGTTCCTCGTCATTCTGGAAGCCTTTCCATTCAACTAAGTAAAATAATTTCCCCCTCTTAAGTTTGGAATCCAATATCTGAGACACTTCCCATTCTTCTTCACCATCAATTTTGACTGGCTCAGTGGGTGGTTGGTGCCTAGAGGATAGTGAGTTGTCCTGATATGGCTTGAGTAAGGAGGAGTGGAATACAGGGTGAATGGTGGACCATTGTTGAGGGAGTTGAAGCTTGAATGAACTTTTTCCAATCTGTTCTGTAATCAAAAAGGGACCTAACCATTGCTCTGAGAGTTTATGAGTTGGACGATTAGTTTTGATATTTTTAGAATAGAGCCAAACTTTGTTTCCAACAGAAAATGAGGCAGGGAAGTCACTTCTTTTTAGGTCAGCATATCTTTTGTAGGTTGTAATTGCCTTTTGTAGTTCAATACCCAATAACTTTTGATTCTGGTGAATTTGGGTTATGTAGTGGCTGGCAGGTTGATCATCTACTACATGGAGACTGTCAAAGTTGGGATGTTGTCCATAGATGGTGAAAAAAGGAGATTGCTTAGTAGAAGTGTGAGTGGAATTATTGTAAGCAAATTCAGCAAGGGGGATCCAGGTATCCCAGTTTTCTTGGTGATAACTGACATAAATCCTAAGAAATTGTTCTAGGATCTGATTTACTCGTTCCGTCTGTCCATCTGTTTCAGGGTGATAAGCTGTGGAAAGATTTCTTTTTATCTGTAATTTTTCACATACAATTTTCCAGAAGGAAGAAACAAATAAAGATCCTCTGTCACTGACAATGTCAGTTGGGAGGCCATGTTTAGTGAAAACATGAGAAATTAGTAGGTTAGCCAACCCCACAGAGGAGATATCAGTTCTGGTTTTAATAAAGAGTGATGTTTTTGAAAAAGATCAACTACCACAAGGATTGAGTCAAACAAATTGGATAGTGGTAGTTGTGAGATGAATTCCATAGAGAGTGAAGTCCAGGGAGAATCTGGAATTGGTAAGGGTTGGAGGAGTCCAAACTTTTTGTGGTGACTGGCTTTGTTTCTGCTGCAAAGTTAACAAGAGGAAACATAATCTTTGATAAAGGAAGTCCTATTTTCCCAATGGAAATCTCTTTTGACTAGATCAGCTGTTTTGTCTTGTCCAGGGTGGCCAGAGAGGGGAGAGTCATGTCTTTTTCAAAGTATTTCAAGTTGGAGTTGTTCATCCTCCTTGGGGATTGCTATTCTGTTTTGGAAAATAAGGAGTCCAGTGTCTGGGTCTATAAGGTAACTCTTTACTTGTTCCTTTTTATGTACTTTCTGAATAATCTGCTGGGTTGATTTGTTGGAGGTCTGGGACTGAATTAAGGTTTCCAATTTTTTTTCAACCTGTTTTTCAGAGATAAAGAAAGTTCTAGAAGGTTCAAAGTCAGTCTGTTTCAAGAGTTGTTTGACATTTTCTGGGTTCTTTTCTGCATAGGGCATCCACCCCTTGGGATAAAATTTGTCTCAACGTGACAAGAAATCAGGCACTATTGATTTCTTTCAAGGTCTATAGACTATAGTGAAGTCAAATTCAGACAGAAACTCAGCCCAACGGGCTTGGCAACGAGTCAAGAATTTGGAGGTCATGAAATATTTAAGAGAAAAGTGATCAGTGAGAACTTCAAAGGGAGAAGAAAGACTGAGGAGGTAAGCTCTCCAGATCTTGATGGCCCATACAATGGCCAGGAGTTCCTTATCATGGATATCATAGTTCAGTTCAGCACTACCCAATTTCCTGCTGTCAAAAGCAATTGGGTGTTTGGATCCATCAAGAGAGACTTGGGTGAGGACAGCCCCTAGGGCATAGTCACTGGCATCAGTCTCCAAAAAGGTTTGTAAGGAAAAATCAAAATGTCTGAGTACAGGAGCGTTAGTAAAGGCTACCTTGAGGTCCTCAAACTGCTGCAGAGCCCCTGGGGATAAAGGAAAGATGGGGTCTGCTCCAGTTAGAGCAGTGAGGAGGTGCACCTTTCTGGAATAGTTAATAATAAACCTGCAATAAAAATTTGAAAAACCCAAAAACTGTTGCAAGGCCTTTTTGTTTGTTTGTGGTGGCCAGTCCAAGATCTTCTGGACCTTGGAGTTGTCCATTTCAATGCCACTTCTGGAAATGACATATCCTAGATAGTCCACTGAGGAGGCATGAAATTCACACTTAGAAGCTTTTGCATATAAGTTGTTCTTCCAAAGTCTGTTCAAGACTTCACACACATGAGCTGTATGTTCTGTTAAGTTCTTGGAAAAAATAAGAATTTCATCAAGGTATACCACCACACAGATTGTCAGAAAGTCTGCAAAAATGTCATTAACAAGACATTGAAAAGAGGCAGGGGCATTGGTGAGTCCAAAAGTCATTACCAAATATTCAAAACTCCCAAACTGAGTTCTGAATGCTGTAAGATGTTCATCCCCTTCCTTAATTCAAAGGAGATTATAAGCACCCCTGAGGTCAATTTTGGAAAAAATGGTAGAACCAGAAAAGACTATTAATAAGTGAGTCATGGGAGGAATGGGATACCAGTTCTTTCGAGTCACAGCACTGAGTTTGCAATAGTCAACACACAATTGCAAACCACCATCCTTTTTTCTTACAAAGAGGACAGGTGCTCCAGTGCTGGAAGTGCTGGGGCAAATGAAACCTTTCTCTATATTTTCTGCTATATAGGCTTGTAGGGCCTCCTTCTCATGGTGACTAAGGGAGTAGATAGCCCCAGCTGGAGGCATAGGGCCTTCTAGTTTGATATGATGTTTGTAAGTGCAATGAGGAGGGAGTTTATCAGCTTTGACCTTGGAAAAAGCATCTAAAAAGGTATGATAGGCATCAGGAACTCTCTCCATCACAGTTTCAATTTCATCAGTTTCCTCATCTTCATCCAAAACTTCTGCAGTAGCCTGCTTTGGGTCAGAGTCAGAAGTGGAAATAATCATACGCAAAACTTGAACGGATAGATCATTCTCCATATCCTCCAAGAATTTCAGAGAATGTCCAAAGAATATCCTGTTCACAGAAGTAGTTGTTGAACTCAAAGGGAAGTGTTGTGAGTGCATAGATTTTGAAAAGGGGACAGGAGCAGTGACCTGCAGGTTCACTGGCGGAAAGGAAGTAGTGGCCAAGGAGAGTTCAACAGAAGAGGAATGATCCAAAGTTGGTTGGTGTCTTGGGGTGATCAATCCCAGTTGCCAATTTACCTCTGGGTTCCAGAAATGGAGGAAGTCAATACCTAGATTAATGCCTTCTCTGGGGGGAGTATCAACAACCAAGAAATCCCATTCTAAGTTGGGAAAAGAGGGAAAAGAGAAATTGAAGGAAACCTTATGGGTGATTTCCTGGGAAGGTGAGTCAGAAGGTGTTAAGTTGTGACATCTGTCCACTGGACACGCGGGCGCGGGTCTCAGACAGACAGGGAGCAGTGTGGACGCTTCTAATCTCTCCATACTCTGAACTACTTCAAACCTTCACCGAGTTACTTAGTAGACCACTCGACAGGGATTCATGGGATGGTTTTCTCATAATGACGACCATCTCGACCTTATTCAACCTGAACCTATGACCATCTCAATCATTTGTCCTCAGCTCTTCTTATCTTTCGTCCTCATCTCGATATCCTGCTCTGCATCTGTCTGCCTGAGATCACCCATCTAGCCTTGTCTGCGTGCCTGGTGAGATACTCACAACTTTTTCCCATCATAAATATTCCTTCTTTTCCTCGTGTTAAATGTTCTGGTTTCTTTCATGACTTATCCAGTCTCATCACCGTATCATTGTCACTGTCACTCCTCACAAAGCCTCAACTTAATAAACCTCAGCTTCCCAAACTCAACTCTTTGAACACTTGACTCAACTGCCATGTGCCTGATGTTTGTTTCTGATTCTCAATCTCCTAGTTTCATACTTCTTGTTGATTCCCATTGTTGTTTCAGTTCCCAGTTTTCAGTATAATCAATCCTTCAATTTAACACGGTTAAAAGCCAAAGGGCTCTCCTGAATCTCTCAAATCAAACAACGCACAACTGGGAAACAATGGCTGGCTCAATGTCCGAAGGATTCAGGCAGGCGATGTTGAAAACAGCTCTCGATACAATCCCTAGACTCAGTGAGGATAATTATGGCGTATGGAAAGACAAGATGGATGCTATCTTGGATGTTTGCGGATGCTCTTCAGCTATCAATGACAACTCTTTGGTTCTGGAATCTGATGTCAACGATGAAGTCAAACTATTAATCATTTCCAGACTGGAACCTTCAACTCACGATAACATTGTCACTCCCGATAACAAGAACTCCGCCAAGCTTTTATGGAAAGCCATCATAAATAAATATGCCTCTCTGCAAGCCTCAAACCAAGCTAGGATTTTCAACGACTTCCTCTACCTGTCATTTGCCCCGGACCAGATTGAAGAGTTCATAACCAAGTCCAAAGTCTGTCTTAAGAAGATGTCCAAAGTTGGTATCATCCTTCCTAATGATATCCTGGCATACCACCTTCTCTTCAAATTTACCGAATCAATGAAAGACATCAAACGCCAAATAATGCACACTGATGGAGAATTATCCGTCAAATACGTACTGAACTATTTAATGCAATTAAACAACAAATCTTGAGCTCAGACGACGTGGGGAAATCAATCACTCAAACAGAAGTGGTGTTGACCAATTCATCCAACACTCCTAATACTCATGACAAATCAAAAGAACGACGGAGATGCACAGAAGGTTTCCATAACCCCAAAAAAGATAAGCATCACTCAGCAGACAATTGTTGGCACTTACACCCTGAAGTAGATCCAGATTGCCGGCGAGAAGAACAAGCCAAGTGGAAATCTTGTAAAACCCAGACTAAATTGAATCCAACCGCTCATTATCTAGCTTTGCTCTCTACATGGATTGATCACGGAGATCCTAAATCCAGATTCATTCTTGACAGCGGCGCTTCTACTCACATGATCAATGACAGCCGGTACTTTGTGGATATGGTACCATTCAATAAGGAATTGATTAAAACTGGCAAGGAGGGGGCGGAAATTGAGATCAAGGGCAAAGGCACAGCGCAGCTTATTTGGAGTGGCTTCACTCTCAACCTGACTAATGTGCTCTATGTAACAAACCTGGTCATCAACCTGGTAAGTGCTGGAGCGCTTAATCAATCAGGATGCGAGTTGCAAGCGAGCAAAAATTGATTCGAAGTATCTAAAGACGGATGCAAAGTTTTCAATGATTCAATCGTGGACAACCTGTATACCTTGGAAACTCCAAAATTTAATCAAGGACTTCTCAAGGTTCATTTGGCAAATGTAACTTGGACGGCAGAAGATGAATTAATGGAAATCCATCTCAATTACGGTCACGCCGCCATCTCAAGGTTAAAAGAGGTCACCAAACACATCCCCGCGAATGTAAAGGACATCTTTGAGTGCATTCACTGCGTCAAGAGCAAGATAACCAAATCGGCGTTCAAAGGGACTTCTCCTAAGGCGATGAGAGTTTTTGAACGTATCCATCTCGACCTCATGGGGCCGCTCAAGCCTCAATCCAAGAGTGGCCATTGGTTCATACTTACACTAGTGGACAACATGTCAGGCTACATTGGAGCTTTTCCACTACACTCCAAGGAAGAAACCGCGGAAATAATCATCAATTTGATCGAAAAAGAATTTAGACGCCAAGGATACTATCCATTTCAAGTCTGTTCTGATGGCGGGTCGGAATTTGTCAACCAAAAACTACAGGAGTTCTACGATAAAAACCATATATGCCAATTCGTCTCGGAACCGTACCACCCCAAACACAACGGCAAGGCGGAACAAGCGAACCAGACAATTATAGAGTCAGCAAGAACTATCCTTAAGGACGCCCTCATACCAGCGAATCTGTGGCACAAAGTAATCAAGTCCAGCGCACTTATGCTCAATCAGATAGCTAGAGATGATCATCCGGAATCCCCGTGGTCTCAAATACATGGGTATGCTCTACCACCATCTTATCTCAAACCCGTCGGAAGTCCATGCGTCTACCTGCTAACACAGCAAGTTCGAGGACTCAAATTCAAGGAGCAAGGGGAAGAGGGAATCCTTGTAGGCTTCAACCCTATTTTCCGCTCCTATCGTATTCTTACTAAATCATATTCTATCATCTTCTCAAAGCACGTACGATTTCTGAAAATGCCGACTCCGCAAAATTCAGTTCTAACAGTGCCCACTGATGACTGGATAGAAGGACCTCAACACAAGGACCCACGTGAAGGTCTCTGTCAAGAGGAAAACAACCAGAGGAACAATCCAGCTTTCACAGAGTACAGAGATGAGTCTGGAAGCGACTCAAGCTCTGACCCGGATGCCAACTCTTCCCCAAGTGATGAATCATCGGGCTCCGAGGATGCGGAATTGACCCCCCTTGTTCAGACTTCAATCAATGCACCTCATCCTCCTCAACCTCCTGCTACCGCGGTGACGCAATCAACAAGAACCCTCAGAGATTGGGCTACCATCAAACCTCCTCAATGTTATGGATTTTTCCATTATTACAAACCTAGAAGCTACAAAGACGCCGTCCGATGCGAAGAAAGCCAAAAATGGATCGAGGCACTGGACAGAGAGCTGGCTTCAATAGAATCCTTTGATGTATGGGAAGAATACGACGGACCTGAGCCATTAAATCCCCTTCGGACAACATGGATCTTCAAAATCAAGGAGAATTGTCATGGAAATCCGGTGAAGTTCAAGGCGAGGTTATGCGTACAGGGCTTCAATCAAATAGAAGGGATTGACTATTTTGAAACCTTTGCCCCGACAGGTAAACCGTCTACTCTTTGCTTACTCCTGGTTTATGCTTTGAAATCATTGCAGAAAATTCGTCAGTTTGATGTCAAGAGCGCGTTCCTGCACTCTCCAATAGATGAGGAAGTAATTATCTGAACTCCCAAAGGTTCAAACAGATAGTCAAAATTTCTCAAGCTCAAAAAGTTGCTTTACGGACTAAAACAATCACCAAAGAACTGGTATGAAACATTGACTAATTGGTTCAAGGAGATTGGATTCTACGAATCAGCATGTGATCCATGTCTCTATCTGTCGAAGGACGGCAAGTCAAGACTATTCTTTCACGTAGATGACTTGATCCTAGTTGGTAATGGTCTAGATTTTGGGCAAAAATTCAAAGAAAAGTTCAGAGGGTCAACGTGCCAGGATCCAAATACTATCCTTGGAATGAAGATAGAAGTGGAGGAGGACAGGATACTCCTCAGCCAACCCAACCACATCCAACACGGACTTGAAGAATTGGGACTAACCAAATCCAGAGACTCTTTGACGCCGCTTACACGCAACCTCCAACTCAAACCAGCCACCAATGAAGAACACTCAAAATTTAGGGCACTAAACATCAATTATCGGTCAGCAATAGGATTATTGAATCATATAGCGTGTTACACCCAACCGGACGTTAGTTTTGCCGTCTCCAGTCTGGCGCGGTTCAACGTTAAACCCGGAATCACGCACTGGAACAAATTCAAGAAAACCTGGAAATATCTCAAATCGACTCAACACTACAAACTCGAACTCAAACATGTCTCTCTCGCAGAGCCCCTGGAATTTTTCTCAGAAGCGTCCTGGGCTGATGAACCTGGTACTCAAAAGTCACAAATGGGCTACTTGTGCACAGTATTTGGCAGCCTGGTAGCTTGGAACAGCTGCAAACAACGGAACATTACCTGGTCTTCTACCAATGCTGAACTGAATGCACTAGTGGACTCTTATCACGAGGCCACATGTATCAAGGCGCTAATGAACAATATCTTCAACCTCTCATTATATGAAATACCCCTCAACATCGACAATAGCGGACTGGATGATAAAATTCGCAAGTTTGGCTCAAACTCCAAAACCAGACACTTAGACTTAAAGACTAAGGGAATGAGAGACAAGCTCCAAGCCCAGCGGATCAAAATTAACCTCGTGAAATCAAAACAAATGGTAGCGGATGTACTAACTAAGGCATAATCGCTACAAAGTATTGAACTTCTGCTTCCTTTCATCAACTCAAGTCTTTCAGAATTTTTTTTGTTGTTTTCTTATTTCTTTCATTTCTCGTAACTCTCAGTTGTAATATCTCTCCGGGCATGGTGGGGTGTTAAGTTGTGACATCTGTCCACTGGACACGCGGGCGCGGGTCTCAGACAGACAGGGAGCAGTGTGGACGCTTCTAATCTCTCCATACTCTGAACTACTTCAAACCTTCACCGAGTTACTTAGTAGACCACTCGACAGGGATTCATGGGATGTTTTTCTCATAATGACAACCATCTTGACCTTATTCAACCTGAACCTATGACCATCTCAATCATTCGTCCTCAGCTCTTCTTATCTTTCGTCCTCATCTCAATATCCTGCTCTGCGTCTGTCTGCCTGAGATCACCCATCTAGCCTTGTCTGCCTGCCCGGTGAGATACTCACAACTTTTTCCCATCTTAAATATTCCTTCTTTTCCTCGTGTTAAATGTTCTGGTTTCTTTCATGACTTATCCAGTCTCATCACCGTATCATTGTCACTGTCACTCCTCATGAAGCCTCAACTTAATAAACCTCAGCTTCCCAACCTCAACTCTTCAAACACTCGACTAAACTGCCATGTGCCTGATGTTTGTTTCTGATTCTCAATCTCCTAGTTTCATACTTCTTGTTGATTCCCGTTGTTGTTTCAGTTCCCAGTTTTCAGTATAATCAATCCTTCAATTTAACAGAAGGACTGAATTTAAATAAGAAGATAGGAGTGGTCAGGGGTTTGAGTGATAGAGAAAACTTTAAAACCATAGATTTTGAAATAACAGATTGAGTTGCTCCAGAGTCAACAAGTACACTGTAAGCCTGGTTATTGGACAAGCAAACAAAACGTAAGTCTTTGGAAGGAGGGTTAGCGTCTTTTCTTTCCAAAGTTTGTACTCGAATATTGGGAGGGTGATGGTCAAGGAGTACCACATTCCCATCACCTAGTCATTTCCCTGTTTTGGCTTCATAGGATTGGGCTTCTGGCCAGGCTTAAAATATGGACGTTTCCTGCAGAGGCTAATTTTGTGAGTTCCTCCACAGTAGTTACACAAACCCTCTCTTTCTCACCTAGCTTTTTCTTCAGCCTTGAGGTGTCCATCCTCTCCTACATTGGGATTGGGGACATAGGTTGGAGTAGAATTAGTAGGGGTTGGCTTGGTCTTCCCCTTAAACCTACCTGGTTGGCTGGTCTGTTGAGATTTCTGAGGATTTGGAACACTTGGTCCAGGTCTTGAGGGCTGAGGGAGAGTGAAGGACTTCTCCCGGATCCTTTCATGGTAACAAGTGTCATACTTAAGAACAATATCCATTAGGTCTTGCAAGGTTTCTTGAGGTCCATCATAACCAGCTAGTTGGTCCAGTAATCTGGCTGGGAGACCCTGTCTAAAATGAAAGAAAAAGGCTTTATCACCCCACCCAGAGACCTTGCTGATAAGTGTCCTGAATTCAGTGATATAGTTAGTAGTGTAACCACTGTCTTTCATCTTTAGGAGGGCTAACTCCTTCTCAGCAGGCTGGATTTCTAGAAAATCCCCAAAAAGGGTATGAAGCTGTTGAGTGAATAGAAGCCAGGAGTTAAGTATGAAGTCTGGCCCATGATTACCAATGTGAGCAAGATAGGGTTGGATCCATTGACTGGCATTTCCTGAAAGGTAAGAGACTGTAAAAAATACTTTCTTTCTGTCATTAGCAAAAACTCTCTCATCATTTGCAAAAATGAGTTCACAAGCTTGAAGGAAAGGTCTAAGCTTGGTTGGGTTAGTTCAATCAAATTTATCTGAGGCATTGATAGATGGAGATTTAAAGTTAGCAGAGGGTCCATGGTCAGCAGGTTTAGAAAGATGAGTCATTGCAGTGGTCATTTGCTGAAGAATGGCCAGCAGGGCAGGGTCAGTTGAACGAGCCTGAGTGGTGGAAGGAAGGTTGGTGTGTGGGGAAGGTGAAGGGACTGCTGTTGCATTAGAAGTTTGACTAGGATTACCCTCTGGGGATGGTGAACCCAGGCCACTCAAGATTCTGGAATGAAATCCTGAGTATTATCCTGAGTATTAATCCTCTTCATCTTCCTCACCTTCTCCTGGGATTGGGACCATGCTTGCATCATAGGCAGGAGAGTCCAAAACATGGTAACCTGGGCTTGGAAACTGACCTGTGACCCTGTGCAGGCTAGCATTGTCAGAAGACGGAATAGTAGAAAGGGATACTTTGGGAATAGGTTCCAATAAACCTGTGTCAATAGGAGTGGAAGTGGTAACCACTGGTGCAGCCAGGTTAGAAAAAGTCCTACCTGTTCCACAAGATATAGGGGTAGAATGGTCAGTAGGTTCAGTGGTACCTCTCCCCCTAGAGCTGCGGGTGACTTCTGGGATAGAAATTTGAGAAAAAAGGGCACATTGTGGGGGCATTCTTACTTCTAAGAATAATTAGTTACCCAAAAGTTGTTCTGCACCTTGGAGCAAGAATAAAATGATTAAAAAGGAATTTTTTCTTCCTCTGATTACCTTTATGGGACAGTAAAATACTGGTTACTATACCTTGTCTAAGTGTTGAAGTGTCAAAGTGTCAAAGCGTCAAAGCGTCAAAGCGTCAAAGCGTCAAAGTGTCGAAGTGTTGAAGTGTCAAAGCATCAAAGCGTTGAAGCGTTGAAGCGTCAAAGTGATACTTAGAGGATGGAGAGCTGGAGCTCTGAGTAGGTTTGACAGTAAGGTAAGGGAAGCAATGAAAATGGCCACAAATCAAATAGCCAAGTTCAAGGTAGGGACAGAAATAAAGCAAACAAAAATTGCCACAACTCAATAGGAAGATTTGATGCTGTCTAAAAAGGGATAGGGAGTGTGGTTGGTGAAGAAGGGGTTATTGGGGAAGAAATCAGTTTAATGTCACAAGGGCTGCTGACATGCAAGCAGGGCTTGGCACAGAGGGGTCTCTACCCACAGTAGGCTTGGGGGCAAGGTTACTGAAGGAGGCTAACAGGAGCAGAGGAGGATTGAGTTGAATGGTGCTGAATGACACTTGCTGGTAAAGATCCATAGTAAGAAGTAGTAAACTGATTTCTTGGGGGAAGCATCAGGAAGTGGAAAGAGGAGGCTTATTAAACAGACAAGAGGTTGGAACTACAACAGAGGTAAAAGTGATTGGGCCTCAGACTACACACATGATGTCATGGGAACAGTCTAAGTAACAGAGAGGGCTGATCAGGTATGCTACTACATTAGGTTAGGCTGCTTCTACATTGGGACAAGGTTCCAGGTCTGAGCTGTCTAAGTTGGGAGAGTACAGTTGAAGGATGTACAGTGTACATGGGAGTCATGACACTATGTACTAAGTAGAGAGATTATGTAATACAATCTGCAAGAGGATGTACATAAAGATTCCCAAAGGATAAACCACACAGAGGAGGTATGGGTTAGACAGAGAGATAACACAAAGAGGTATGGGTTAGACAGAGAGTTAACCCAAAGAGGTATGCGTTAGACAGAGAGGTAGAGTAGAGGCTGGGAGATTGAGTATGTGCAAGCCTATGGAGTCTATCTGTGTATAGTATGAGGTTAGACTATATGTCAATATGTACTGCATGAAGATCCTGAGGTATATAGTTACTGGAGACATATTGATGTAAGTCTCCTGAGCCCTGAGGTTGAAGTTCCTAAGGAAGTAGATCAGGCCTGAGGGTTAGACTGAGGTTACACTGAGTTTGGTGTCAGTATGACAGTGGATTTAATAATATACCAGTGATTTTTATGATCCTTTCTCTGTTTTTGCGGCTTGGTTACAAGGCCCTGCCACTCCACCATTGTGGTGACCAAATATGGACACCCTGGACCAGATGCGGAAAATTCAAAATTTTTTTCTGCAATTCTTTTATTTAGGTGTCATTTATCTGCAAAAAAAAAATCCAATTTTTTTTTTCAGTATCACTACTCCAATTCCCTCAACCTGCCAAGCATTCCCCTGTCCCAGTAGTCTAGGACAGGCCTATCGTGGTCCCCCCCTAGGCATTGCGTTCAATCCCTTCTCTCTTTGTTCCCCCCTTCCTTTTGGCCAAATGCACGGGCCGAGACCCGCTCAGCCCAAGATATCCCACTTCATCCCATCAACCACCACCATCCTCCTCACAACCAACCCTCATAATCCATCCATCTCCACCCATGCTGCTCAACATCCCACCTCCAGCCATGGGTAGGCTCCCTCTAGGTCCGGACACCAGTTGACTGGCTCCAAATCCAATCCAATGCAATCCATCCCGTCATTGCCTGTCTACCTCCTCAGACTCGACTCAAGCCTCCCCCAACCTGCATCTCCTATCCAATCAATGACCATTGTCTCCATTGTTGCCCACCATTGATGCAAAGCTTGTCAAGAAGAAGATAGGCCCCAGTAGACATCCTTAGATTGATTGACTCACTCAGGCTGATGACCAGCGGCCGTTGGAGTGAACTTCCCTTCAGCATCTGATCCACCCATCCCATCCCATCCCATCCCATCCCACAGTTGATGGCCAACTCCCAGCACCCCATCCAAGATCTTGCCCTCATCCACCGCAATTGTGATCCGCATACTATCCTCAAGATCAAGCATCCAGCTTTAGCCACCAATACCAGCCCAAAACCTGATGAACGTTATCCACAAAACCTCAAAATGACTCCAACTAGGGATCTTGAAAATCCTCTCCTCATCAATCAATTGGTCACCTATCCACAATCTATCCCATTGACCCAATCTCTAGTGGTGATGATCCACTCCTGTTTTCAATTGCTCTAACTCCCATTGCCCTCGTACTTCCCGTTCAATCGGTCTCCGCTCCCCATCCAATCCTCCACCCAATCCCCCTTGGTCCGCAAATTGGCCATCACCAATCCATCACCCTTCCTGGGAATCTCCCCCCCTTTCATCTTTGGGTGGGGGTGGAAAGCATGGTCCACCGCCCGCAGACATTTGCGGGCAGTCTGGTTCATTCTTTTCCCACCCCTTCTGCCTTGGGGTGAGGGGTGGGTGATTCCAGTGTTGTCGCGCGCGGCCGTCCACGGACAGATGCAAGAGATGTTGAAATGATGAGAATAGATCCCACCCAAGTCAGGGAGGCCGGATTTCCACCGGCCTGCGTGATCAAATATTTCTGATCACCTGAAATAAAAAAAAAAAAGTTCCGCTCTATTTGTAGAATCAGTTGTACATATTCTAACAGGGCCTCCTTCCCATAAAAGGAGGGGCTCTCCCCTGCCTTTTGTGAGGGACATAAACATCCTATCCTACCAGAGAGAAACACCATCACTATTATCCTGAAATTAATCATCCGTGGGGTCTCATTCCCCTTTATCTGAGAACTGAATCCTGGGTATATCCATGATTGCCCCTTGATCCTTGAGCCTCCATACTCAAAACCTGATCCTTGATCTTTATCACCAACCAATAGATTTGCTGGTTGAAGAAGAATTTGACCAATTGAATTCTTGAGTGTGTTACACCACTCCTGATCCCTTTATCCAACCATCCTGGTCCTGATCATCCTTTCATTATCTTTCTGGAACCAGTCACGTTTGACTGAAGAGGTTCTATTAAGCTTAAAACCTGGAGTGTTAGACCTCCCTTCATTTATTTTGAAGTTGAATTCCACCACACTACTCTTGAGTCCCTTGAGAAGTGTTGTGTTATTGTTGTTGGAATCAGTTATTGTGTTGCTTCTAGAGCCTCAACAAACAATTAGCTTTGTCTTGTGCAGCCTGCCACAGTTATCTGGTACCCTTCAAGCCCTTGATTGTAGAGAGTTGGGCAGGTTCATTGAGAACCTGGAGGTTGTTTGGGATTGATTCAATCTTTCCTAAGCTTCTGCTGACAACCAGAGCTATTAGCTCGTGGGCGTTGTTACTTACAACTGCCTTGTCCTTCTGAACTCTGAGAAATCCTTCAATTCTTCTATTCAAGTTTTCCCCTGCATCATCCTGCCTCAGATAGTGTTGTTTCCCCAGCTACCAACTATTATCATCTTTATCCTCTTACACTTGGACCCTTGTTTACCAGGTTCTGGACTTTGATCTTGGTTACATTTAAATATTTTTTTAACACTCAGGAGGGCGTCCTAAACAGCACCTTTCCCCTCCATAGAGCTGCTACGGCCTAGAACCGTTTGGAGTCTTACATTTGGTCCTCCAGGCCGGGATCAAACCAGCAACCTTGGGATTTACAGTCCCAACAATCATCAACATCAAAATCCAATCTCTTTCTTTTTTCTTTAGATCCGTGGAGCCAACTTGTTCTAGAAGTAAGTCCTCCAAATTGTGCACCACCTGGGCAAGATACTTGATGTTTTTTGAGAAACCCTACCCTTGCCACATTTGTGAGCCACTTTGGAAATCTGCGCCTTGGATCTTTTAGGAAACTTTGTCAAAATGGAATCTACCAGCAACTCTTCTACTTGTCCTAAGATGGTTAAGATCAAGCCCCAGAAAAAGAACTTAGGATTCAATGGGACAAATGTGGAACACTTCTTGGACTTGTACAAGATGGCTGCTTTGGTGGAGGGGGCTACAAAATTTGATATGGCCTACCAGTTACAATTTTTTATCTCCTCTGATGAAGTTATGGAAACCATTGAGTCATTTGAACGTTTTGAGAGGCAGAACTGGGCATTGCTGCGGGGAGCAATGTTTGCCTATTGGGGAAAAATAGATGTAGCACTATTTACTTTTCAGGACCTAGATAACCTTGTCTTCCAGTGGATCTCCAATGGTGGTGTCGCTTCAGCTTCTGATTATCAGTCTTTCAGGAAATCTTGGGATCCCATCCAATCCTACCTTGTCCAAAACAATCAAATTGACACAGTGGACAAAATTTAAGTGTGATTTTTTCAATCCTTTTCTGTTGGGGTGCGGGAAAGGATCAAGGAAAAACTGGTCAAGTCTGGATTCATGATCACTACCAGGGATAATTGATTCAAGCTCCCTGGTTTCCTTATCCTTAGGGGAGTGGTGTATAAAGTCACGAAAGGTCAAACAGCTCTCACTTTTGAAAAATCTAAAATTTCTGAACCAGTCCATTCCCCCTCTTTCAAAGAGTGAAACAATATTATGAATAAAATGGAATCTGATTGCAGGCCCAAGAACCCTCAGCCTAACTGAAAAACTGCTACAATGGCCAAGATCACTAAGCTGCTCAAAGCCTTTGAGAACAAAATGGATCAAAAGATTTCCTCTCTTGGTGTTCCTAAACCTTCTAGTGCTGTTCCTAAAATTAATCTAGTCTGCTATTATTGCCACAGGGAAGGCCATGGAACTGGTTGATGTCTCAAACTTCAGAAGGACAAAGACAAGAAATTGGTAGAGCAAAAAGGGCATAACCTTTTTTTCTTCCTAATGTTGCCCTAATCCCCTTTGATTCCTCTTGCCCAATTTGTCATGTGGTTGCCTCTTACCAGCCAACCCCTTCTTTGAAGGCATCCTTGGCTTCTGTGAATTTCCAATCTTCTTGTGGTACTCTTCAACCCTGGTATCCTCCAGCTATTTCCTCCTCCTCTCTGGTTGGTACTTACCAATCCAATCCAGCTAGGAATGGACATGAGGAGCCCAAACCTCATAAAGCTCCTTCCTTGCCAACCTTGATCCTCCAAAAACCACCACCCTCCGACGATCCTCACCTGAGCCCTCTTCTGATGTAGAAGACATGGAGGTGGAAAAAGAACCACTCATGGAAAGGTCTCAAGATAACCCTGATCCTCATCCCTCATCTATTAAACCTCCTCAATCCACTGATCCTGTTCCTGCTTAGCCTGATCTTCCTCCCTCCACCAAGCCCAAAGGTGGTTTGAGAGGGGAATTTCCAAAGATCACCCCAATGCTGTGGAAGGGGTATTAAAGAAAATCTCTGATCTTAAAATTCCTGACCTATCTGGGGCTGAACTCCTGTTGATCTCTCCATCTGTTGCTGAAGGAATGAAGAAAAGGGGTTTTGTGTCGACGTGTGGAAATTGTTCCTGAAGAAATCAAGGTCTCCTCTGAAACTTTGATGGAGGATTCTGGTGGAACAGATCCCCCTTCTAAGTCTAATCTTTACTCTTGTCCTCTTGGTTTTCTTCCCTGCTATCTTGGTGAATCAGTGAAAACAGTCTCACTCCTGGTTGATTCTGGCTCTCAGCTCAACTTGATCTCAGATACTATGGCCTGCAAACTTAAACTCAGCCCTAGGATCAGCTTCACCTCTTCAATTTATGGAATAGGAAACCAGTCTTGTGAATTGGTTGGAATTGTTGAAGACGTACCAGTCCGGATTGGCCAAAACATTGTTGGAACTTGTAATTTCTGGATCACACGCTTGGATGGACATATGATCTTGGGTTGACCTTTCTAAATCAACTTTGGAGCAACTCTGATGTTTTCCAATCAATTTGGGGACAGAATCCTCCTCCCTAATTCTGATGGTAGAAAGATTGAGGTTCCTCTTGGTTCTTTGGATTCTGGTTGCTGGGAAAGAGATTTCCCTGGTCATTTTCCTAAGTCATCTCTAACAGGAAAACAGAAGGATAATTCTAGTTCTTTGCATTTTTTATGGGAGTAGTTGATCCTACTAATAGTTGTAGTCATTTTCAGCCTCAAACTTCAACTCAAGGGTCAACTCTCATCCGAGAGGCTTATTTCTCTTTCTTTTCAAAATTTTCTCCTGATATCGAAAATATCAAAAACCAAAAAAAAATCAAAATAGAAAAATCCAAAAATATTTCTTCTTCATCTGTTGTTTCTTCTTTTCCTTGTACTCTTATTCCTGATCAACCTTCTCTCAGTTCCGTTTTGGATCTCCGCAATGAGTCTAAACTAGATCCTGATCTCAATCCTATTTTTGGTGGCTTTGGTACAGAAGAATATGGGCTTCAGTGGAGGCAAATTGGGGTAGAAGTAAGTCCTTCCAATTGTGCACCACCGGGGTATCCTACTACTATCATTTTCAAAACCCTACCTTGTGCCACACATGTGAGAAATGTATTATCTCCTGGGACTTCTTTTATGGAAAAGGCATCTTTTGAAAACTTTGCAGAACATCAAACCTGGAAGGCGTTAGAAATTGGTCTCAATCCTTGCAGTCAGATCTCTCTGGTCAACTCATGGCGAAAACAAGAACCGCTCTCTTTTCCCTCCAAATATTAACCAGTTGCTAGGAAAATCCAACAAGTCAACCAACCAATTCCTCTCAATCTCAACCTTCCTCTGAGGCGTCCTCCTCTATCCTGCGATCCTTACTGTGGTTTACCTCAATCTCTTGCTGGTCCATTCATCCCCTCTGGTTGTGTCACCGAAGAACGTCTGAGAGTAGTCAACTTTGGACCAGATTGATGGCTTCTACCTGATGAGCTTTATTTGATCAAAAATTTCTTGGCTCTTAGGGAAAAAGCTATTTCTTTCTTTGAAGAAGAGAGAGGTCTCTTGAAAGAATCCCATGCTCTGCCTTATATCATTCCTGTAGTAGAAAATGATCCCTGGCAAAAGAAAAAGATCCCAATCCCTGCTTACAAAGTTTAAGAATTCATCATGTTTGTCCAGGAACAAGTGCAAACTGGTTTATACAAACAGTCACTTTCTAGCTATTCCATCCATGTTTTCTTTGTCCTTAAAAGTAACGGTAAACTTAGAATAGTTCATGATCTCCAGCCTCTAAATAAGGTTACTATTAAAGAATCTGGTACTCCCCCAGCTACTGAAGAATTTTTTGAATCCTTCTCTGGGAGAGCTTGCTATGGTCTAGGTGACATTATGGGTGGCTATGACAAACGGTCCTTACATCCAATTTCTTTCCCTCTCACTACAGTTGATACTCCCCTTGGTTTTTTCCAACTTACACAATTGCCTCACGGTGCCACCAACTCCGTTGCAGTCTATCAGGCTCAGATGGTTTGGATCCTCCGGGATGAAATCCCTGATCATGCTGGTATTTTTATTGACGATGGCCAAATTAAAGGTCCAGTTTCTGATTATAACAATGAGCTCTTACCCTGGCATTCAGGAATCTGTCAATTTATCTGGGAATATGCAACCACTTTGGAAACAATCTTGTTCCAAATTGAAGAATCTGGGCTCACTGTCTGCGGATCCAAATTGGCTGCCTGTGTTCCCGCTCTGGAAATTGTTGGTCATGTTGTCTGCAAGGAATGAAGAAGGATGGCTCCATCCAAAGTCAAAAAAATCCTCTCTTGGCTTACTCCCATCAATAAAACTGAAGTCAGGGGTTTTCTAGGTGTTGTCACTTATGTTTGAATTTTTATCCCATCTCTATCCAAAATCTGTGTTCCCCTACATCACCTAACCAGAAAAGATGCTGAGTGGATCTAGACCCAAGATTGTGAAAATTCTTTTCAGCAGCTTAAAATGAAGGTTGGCAAAGACATAGTATTGAGGAAGATTGCTTATGGACCTGGAGCTGGCAAGATCCAGTTAGCTGTTGATTCTAGTTTTCAATCTGTTGGGGCTGTCCTCACTCAAGAAGATGAAAATGATTGGGACCATCCTGCTCTCTATGAATACTTGTTATTTTCAGATGTAGAATCCAGGTACTCCCAAACAAAACTGGAACTCTGTGGCGTGGCTCAAATGTTGAAGAAAATCCAAACTGTCCTCTGGGGTCAACACTTTGAGTTACAAGTTGACGCACAATCCATCATCGAAATGATCAATTCCCCCAGCCTCTCAAATGATCCTATGACTCTTTGGGTGGCCTTTATCCAACTTTTCTCTTTTGATATTGTTCATAGGCCTGGAAAATCCTTCACCATGGCCAATGGTTTATCTCAATTCCCCCTTGGAGATGAAGAATTGGATGTTGGAGTGGACTTTGATGAGGAGGAGCCTTTAATTTGTCCACTCTTCTCCTTTTCCTCCTAAGATTATTCTGGCTTCCAACAAGGTTTCTGGCTAAAATTAGAGCAGTACCTTTCCACTCTCCAAAGGCCTCCTGATCTCTCTGCTAAAGATTTTTGATCACTCAAAAGGAAGTACTCCAATTTCTTTGTCCAAGGTACTAGGATTATGAAAAGAGGCAATCCTTGTGCTCTTATTGTTGTCACTGTCCCCTCTAAAAAAGATTCAATCCTCAAAAGTCTCCATGAATGCCTTGTGTATTGCGGGGAAAACAAAACATATTGACGTATATCCAAACAATTCTGGTGGCCATCTTTGAAGAAATCAGTCTCTCAATGGTGCAAGAGTTGTGAAGTATGTCAGAAATGTGATCTTAGGCGCTCTGCCAAAATTTGTTATCCAACTGGAGAGTCCACTGTCTTTGGAAGGATTGCTATGGATGAGGTTCACATTAAGGCTGGTGGAGCTAAGTACCTCATTGTGGCTAGAGATTATTTTTCTGGATGGGTTGAAGCAAAATTTCTTAAGAACCTCAGCTCTGAATCAGGAGCAGCCTTCCTTTATGAGACTTGGACAATGACTTATGGCTTGGCTTGATCTTATTCAACTGATGGCGGCTCTGAGTTTGGTGGAAAACTGGCGAAAATGATCCTGTTGCTTCCTGGTCAACATAGGGTGACCACTCCTTATTATCCTGAAGGACAAGGGATGGTGGAAGGAGGCCATACCCCTTTGAAGGCTTCTCTTGTCAAGTTGGCTGGAGAAAGTGGAAAGAATTGTTGCAAATTTCTTCCTCTGGTCCTCTTTTCTGATCAAATTTCAACTAAACAAACTACTGGTTACTCACCTTACAAAATCCTCTTTGGTCAAAGGGCTGTCCTTCCTCTTGATCTGGAAATCAAATCTTTCTTAGGTATTTCTTGGGAAAAGGTTTCCTCCAACTCTGATCTATTAGCTGCCAGATCCAAGCAACTGGAGAAAAGTGAGGAAGTTTGTGACAAAGCTTATCAGAAAATGATGGATTCAAGGTAAAAATCAATCCACTATTGGGAGGATAAGCATTCCAATCAATTCAGGGATCCTTGAATCCTGGTGATCTAGTTTTAGCTTATAATCAATCCTTGGAAACTCAGTGGGGAAAGCTTTTTTCCAATTGCTGGAATGGTCCTTATTGAGTGGCATCAAGTCAGAGGTGGATCATATGTTTTGGAGGAACTGGATGGTACTAAGATGGCCAGAAGGTTCTCCGCTGATCAGGTCAAGAAACTTCATTGTTTTTGAGACAACTTTGATCAGAAGTAAGTCCTCACAATTGTGCACCACCAGGGTCATCTGCCGGTTTTTGTTGTGAAAATCTACTGTATGCCACATACGTGAGCACCTGGGAAGCCTTCTTCATTTTATTGCAGTCAACTCGAGGATTTTCTTTGGATGGAACAAGATATTCTTTTCAATCACTCCCAAGATCAAATGGCCATTTTCTTGTGTTCAATCATCTTTCCCTTCTTTTTTTATGACATCAAGCTCAGATGCAGACTAAGGACAGTCTGTAAGTTGGGTAGAAATGTGGTGACCAAATCTGGACACCCTGGACCAGATGCGGAAAATTCAAATTTTTTTCTATGATTCTTTTATTTAGGTGTCATTTATCTGCAAAAAAAATACCAATTTTCTTTTTTTTTTCAGTATCACTCCTCCAATTCCCTCAACCTGCCAAGCTTTCCCCTGTCCCAGTAGTCTAGGACAGGCCTCTCTTGGTCCCATCCCCTAGGAATTGCGTTCAATCCCTTCTCTCTTTGTTCCCCCCTTCCTTTTGGCCAAACGCGCAGGCCAAGACCCGCTTGGCCCAAGATATCCCACTTCATCCTATGAACCACCACCGTCCTCCTCACAACCAACCCCCATCATCCGTCCATCCCCACCCGTGCTGCTTAACATCCCGCCTCCAGCCCCAGGTAGGCTCCCTCTAGGTCTGAAAACCAGTTGACTGGCTCCAAAACCAATCCAATCCAATCCGTCCCGTCGTCGCCCTTCTACCTCCTCATACTCAACTCAAGCCTCCCCTGACCTGCATCTCCCACCCAATCAATGACCATTTTCTCCATTGTTTCCCACCATTGATGACAAGCTCCTCAAGAGGATGATATGCCCCAGTAGACATCCTTAGATCCATCGACTCACTCAGGCTGATGACCAGCGGCCGTTGGAGTGAACATTCCCTCAGCATCCGATCCACCCATCCCATCCCATCCCATTGCACAGTCAATGGCCAACTCCCAGCGCCCCATCGAAGATCTTTCCCTCATCCACCCCAATCATGATCCGCATACTATCCTCAAGATCAAGCATCCAGCTTTAGCCCCCAATACCAGCCCAAAACCTGATGAACGTTATCCACAAAACCTCAACATGACTCCAACTAGGGATCTTGGAAATCCTCTCCTCATCAATCAATTGGTCACCTATCCACAATCTATCCCATTGACCCAATCTCTAGTGGTGATGATCCACTCCTGTTTTCAATTGCTCTCACTCCCATTGCAGTCGTACTTCCCGTTCAATCCGTCTTGGCTCCCTATCCAATCCTTCACCCAATCCCCCTTGGTCCGCAAATTGATCAAAACCAATCCATAACCCTTCCTGGGACTCTCCCACCCCCTTCCATCTTTGGGTGGGGGTGGAAAGCATTGTCCACCGCCTGCGGTGTGGTTCATTGTTTTCCCACCCCTTCTGCCTTTGGGTGAGGGGTGGGTGATTCTGGTGTTGTTGCACGCGCCCGTCCAAGGACGGACGCAAGAGATGGTGAAGGGATGAAAATAGATCCCACCCAAGTCAGGGAGGCCAGATTTCCATCGGCCTGCGTGATCAAATTTTTCTGATCACCTGAAATCAAAAAAAAAATCCGCTCTATTTGTAGAATCAGTTGTACATAGTCTAACAGGGCCTCCTGCCCAAATAAGGAGGGGCTCTACCCTGCCTTTGGGAGGGAAATCAAAATCCTATCCTACCAGAGAGAAAAAAAATCACTATTATCCTGAAATTAATCATCCGTGGGGTCTCATTCCCCTTTATCTGAGAACTGAATCCTGGGTATATCCATCATTTCCCCTTGATCCTTGAGCCTCCATACTTAAAAGCTGATCCTTGATCTTAATCACCAACCAATACCTTTGCTGGTTGAAGAAGAATTCAACTGATTTAATTCTTGAATGTGTTACAACACTCCTGATCCCTTTATCCAACCATCCTGGTCCTGATCATCCTTTGATTATCTTTCTGGAACCAGTCATGTTTGACTGAAGAGGTTTTATTAAGCTTCAAACCTGGAGTGTTAGAACTCCCTTCATTTCTTTTGAAGTTGAATTCCGCCACGCTACTCTTGAGTCTCTTTAGAAGTGGTGGGTTATCCTTGTTGGAATCAGTTATTGTGTTGCTTCTAGAGCCTCACCAAAAAATTAGCTTTGTCTTGTGCAGCCACCCACAGTTATATGGTACCCATCAAGCACTTGATTTCAGAGAGTTGGGCAGGTTCATTGAGAACCTGGAGGTTGTTTGAGATTGAGTTGATCTTTCCTAAGCTTCTGCTGACAACCACAGCTATTAGCTTGTGGGCATTGCTACTTACAATTGCCTTGTCCTGTTGAACTCTGAAAAATCCTTGACTTCTTCTATTCAGGTTTTCACAGGCATCAACTTGCCTCAGATAGTGTTGTTTCCCAGCTACCGACTACTATCATCTTTATCCTCTTACACTTGGACCCTTTTTTACCAGGTTCTGGACTTTGATCTTGGTTACATTTAAATATTTTTGTAACCCTCTGGAGGGCAGCCTAAACAGCACCTTTCCCCTCCATAGAACTGCCACGGCCTAGCACCGTTGGGAGTCTTACACCATGTATTTTATATACATCTTATCTTTGGGAAAAATATCCTTTAAACTAAAGAGCCCAAAGTAACCAGGACTATGTGTTTTGATACTGAAATCCCTGAAGAGAGGTTTTAAAGATCCCAATATAATTGTGGCCCCTCTATTAAAATATTTTATAATAAATTTATTCAAATTGATTTAAAACAATAAACCATAACCAAACCACTTAACCTTGCAAAAAGCTTAATCAAAATATTTTACGGATTTTATGGGCATTTATTAAATAATATATATATTATTTCTTCTATCACCTCTGGTAGCTAAAGGATAGCAAGGGTCTTGGCATCCAGGAGGATGAAATAAATAGAGAGATAAATGTGATGCATGCCCACATGCACACTTGAACCAAATTCTTTTGGTTCAGAGGCATACATCTGAGCACCTGGATTCTTTTGCAAAGCCCCCCCTGGGGGCGGTGCTGCTTATCTTGCCATGTCTATCCCATTGGAACACTGAGATTCTGGTGCAACAGCTTGTGTCCTGTTCCAAACATTTCCACTACTATATGCACACCCAGAAGCATTGAGTGGTTGAAATGAGGCTGTTGCAAAACCTAGTGAGTGTCCATGGCTCAAATCCTGGCACTGCAGAAAAGAAGGTTTTTTGGACCAGAATGCTAGTGTTTGGATGTATGCATGTGAAGAATACAATTTAAGTGCAAGTGTCCATGTTAGGTTGAGGGGTGTTGAATCCTGATCTAATTCATCTGTGGTTGTTATCAACAGAACCCATTTATCTCACTTATTTTCAATCCATTGATTTTCCTCTGCTCTTCCTTTCTTATCATCTCAAAACTTTGTCATTGTATGTGCGGGGACTTCATCTGCTGCGGGGACAACATTGGCGCATGACTTGGCTACAAAATATTTGACAGATGCCAACACTGACCTCATTGCACAGACTCATCCAATCAGCCTCATCTTCAATCTTGGTTGAACTCCAATCTTGATATTTAAACTCAATGTTCAATATCAATACAAGTAAGACCTCACGTATAAACAAATGGATTAATGAAGTAGCCAGTTAGAAAAGATTGAGACAACATCATCACAACTCATCAATCATTGGATAAGTCTGATAATCTTATTTCAGAAATTTCAAGGCGCTTGCAACTTCTCCTCACACCCCAAATTATTGCTGGCTGAAATTGTCATTACTCGACAGGCCAATAGTAAATTTGTTCAACCAATCACTCATCCCGCCAGCTATTGCTGATCAGTTTTGACTCTTAGAATTTAGAATTTAGTTCTTACTTCTCACAAACTTTATCTGACTCTTTATCTCTAAGCCTGTCAAACCCTGTTTGTATTTCTTTATTTTTTTACTCTCTCTATTTTGATATCTCTTCATGATTTCATTTCACCTTGTCTCATTGTCTGATGTTAATGAAACCATGCAGTCTGGTCTGGGTTGTGAATTCAGATTTAATCACGGTTAAAAGCCTGCACCAATCACAATGGAACAATGGGAAACCTCTGCAACTCCAGGACCAGGGGGGGACACAGAAAATTACAAATTGCTAGCCATCAAGTCACTCATTGAATCAACTCCTCTACTCACCGCTGATAATTACAGTATGTGGCAAAAGAAATTTGAGAAGCTCTTCAAACTTAGGGGGATATTTCATATTACAAATGATCCCTGCAAAGAAGCCAAACTAGATGAAGATACCAATCAAGAATTTGTTGTGCATATCATTTCAAAGTTGGACTCAAACACCTATGAAAAAATCATTGAAAAAATAAAAAAAGACAGCACTAAACTAATCTGGACTTCAACTAGAAATCACTTTGAATCCTCTCAATTGGCAAATAGGGCGAGAGTATTCAATGTCTTCCTTCACTTGACCATGGAGACAGACATTTACACATTTGTCACATCTATGAAGGTATATCTGAAGAAGATGACAGAAGTTGTAATTGATATACCATCCAATATAGTTGCCTACCTTGTACTCTTCAAGTTACCGTCATTGATGCTTAATATGAAATTTTAAATTATGAATTTGACTACAGAAATGAAGATAGATGTGGTACTAAATCACTTGATTCAACACAAGAACAAAGCTATGGCTCAAGGATATCAGCCCAAGCCTGTCAAAGTTGCAATGTATTAGGGACCAAGGTGTGAGAATGGCAAGAACAACCCAGAAGTAACTTCACATCCCGCTAGCTCCTGTTGGTTTGAATTCCCAGAGTTGAAACCAGAAAACCTACACAATAGAGGAAAGAAATCAAAACAGAAGGATCAACCTGAAGCACATTTATATTCTTTTTTCTGCGGAAAAAATTCAGTTGACAATACTAGCGGGTCCAATTGGTTTATTCTGGACCCAGGGTGCTCTATCCACATGATAGTCAACAAGGAGCGTTTTTTCTCTTTGGCCAACTGTAAGGATAAACGTGAAATAAAAACGGGGAAGAAAGATGCAGCCATAAGCATTGAAGTGATTGGTGAAGTAGCCTTGATCACTGAGTACTCCAATATCAAGCTCTCCAATGTTGCCTGGGTACCCAAATCCTTGGTCAACCTCATATTTTTAGGTGCTCTTATGTTACAAGGTGCCAAACTTCAAGTTAATTGCAACATCAATCCCAGCACTTTTCAGGTATCATTTGGAAACTCAGTCCTTCTGTCTGGCTCTATTCTCAACAATCTTTTTGTGATCAATATGAAGGACAGAAAGAAGGAAAAATCACATCAGGCTCACTACTCAAGCAAAGAACTTCTCAATATTCATCAAAACTTGAAGCATGCTAGTTTGGGAAGGATCAATAAATATCTCAATTTCACATTGCCAACTGTGCTGAAAACAAATTTTGAATTCCTCAGTTGCGACAGGTCAAAAATCACGCAAGAGCCCTTTAATCACTTACAACCAATTGCTCACAGTTGTTTTGAGAAAATACATCTTGATCTAATTGGACCCATGAATCCCACTTCTAAAGGCGGGTTCAGGTATATTCTCAATCTTATCAACTTCCATTTGGGCTACATCTCCTGTTTTTGCCTCAAATACAAAAGCAAAATGGCAGAAAATCTAATATTTATCATTGAAAATCAACACCAAAACACAAAAATTTACCCCAAGGAGGTTTGCTCAGATGGAGGTGATGAGGTTTTTAACTCAAAGTTACAAACCTAATATCAGGAAGGTCAAATAAATCAGATAGTGAGTGAACCATCCCAATCTCAACATAACGGTTGGGTGGAACAAGCCAACCAAACAATCATAGAATCAACCAGAGCAGCAATCTCCAATTCCAAACTGCCAAAGTTGTGCTGGCACAAGGTAGTAAAAGGATGCTGTTTGATGTTGAACCAGATCCCCAAGCAAAAAGGCGGTGAATCCCCATGGAAGCAAATGCATGGATAAGAACTACCAAATCATTACATCAAGCCTCTGGGATTATCTCTAACTTATTGACTCAATGACACTGAGATAAACTCTAAATTAGAAAAGAAAGGAGCACCCGGAGTGCTGATAGGATTCAATCCAAAACTTCTCTCTTACAAATTTATTTCTCCCTCTGGTAAGATCATGGATACAAAACATGTGATATTTATCAGTCAAAATCCTACTACTATTCACCTCAAAGAAGAGGGTGGCAATTCTTCCTTTTTTTATCCACCTCTTGTGGGTCCTACAGGTGTGCAAAACTTGGAAAGAATTCAAGACCCGTCTACAGAAGAGGTCAACCATCCATCAATCAAAGAAGAATCCAATTTTGAATCTTAAAAACCCTTTTCTGACAGTGATGCTATGATTGAGAACAATCTGAGGCCAAGTCTGCAAAATTGGAACATGTTACTCAAACCTCAAAGATATGGATTCTTACGCAAAACTCTTCCAAAGAAACTGGAAGAGGCTCTGAAGATACCAGAAAGGAAGCAATTGTCTAAGAATGAATTCAAAAACATAGAGGAGCTAGGGGTCTGGGAAGAAGCACATGACAAGGAAATAAAAAATCCTCTCAACACTGTTCCAGTGTTTAAGATCAAGCACAACGCTCACAACAATTCATCATTTACAAAACTTGGTTATGCGTTCAGGGCTTCAATCAAAAGTATGGGATTGATTACTTTGAAACATATGCACCTACGGGGAAGGCAGCCTCACTTCCAGGGTTCCTGACGTATGTTGCTGACAAGAACCTCAACATTATCCAACTTGATATAAAGGGGGCCTTCTTGCACTCTGAATCCGGCAAAAAGGTTTTCATGAAGACCCCAATTGGTTGCAATCAACAGTCTAAATATCTCAGGCTCAAAAAATATCTCTACGGACTCAAGAAAGCCCCAAGGAATTGGTACCACATGCTCAGCCAATGGATCAAAGATCAAGGATTTTGCAAATCCAACTGCAATCCATGTCTATATATTGGAGACAACAGAATCTTGGTTATCTACTTTCCTGTAGATGATCTTCTGGTAGCTGGAAATGTCAAGATTTTTAAGGATCAATTTCTCACCAGATTCAAGGACTCTTTGACACATTCACCAAACACCTTGCTAGGCATGAAAATCAAGCAAAAGGACACTCTGATCCATATTTCACTGCCTCTCCACATCAAGAAAGGGCTCAAAGAACTTGATCTACTCAATTGCAGACCAGTATCTACACCTCTCACTCCAGGACTTCATCTCCCAATGGCAAATGAAGAAGATCAAAACAAATTCAAATCCCTAAATGTTAAATATTGAGCGCCGATTGATTGTTTGAAATTAATTGCTGGATAAGCTTGTTCAGAAATAAGTTTTTCTGTGTCCAGCTTTGCAAAACACTGCAAAAATCCAGGGTTAAGTCACTGGAACAAAATCCTACATGTTTGGAGATACCTGTTAGCTACAAAAGGACTGACACTAAATATTGGTCCAAGGTCAATTTTGGAGCAACTTGTGTGCTTTAGCAATGTGACCTGGGCAGACAATCCTGAATCCAGAATTTTGCAAAGTGTTTATCTCTGTACGTTCAAAGGGAGTCCTCTATACTGGACTAGCCAAAAGCAACCTTGCATTCCACATTTTTCCACAGAGTCCAAATGTATATCAATATCCAGCTTTCAACTGGAGGGATGCTGGTTGCAGAAACTTATTGATGACATTTATTGAACCAACATCAAGTGTCCTATCCATTTTATCAACAACAAGGGACTTGATGATAAGATAAAAAAATTTGGAGCAAATTCAAAGGCAAAAAACATACACTAAAAAACCAAGAGTTTAAGAGACAACTTTCAACAGGGTCTGATAGAATTCAAATTGATTTCATCTTTATCCATTACAGCTGACGCATTAAAAAAAGCTGCAAACAAGAGCTCCAACACTTGACTTGTAAATGCCTTTATCTCACTCTTCCACTGACTTCTGAGTTGAGGGGGCGTGTTGAATCCTGATCCAATTCATCTGTGCTTGTTATCAACAGAACCCATTTGTCTCACTTATTTTCAATCCTATGATTTTCCTCTGGTCTTCCTTTCTTATCATCTCAAAAAATTGTCATCATTTGCGCAGGGACTCCATCTGCTGTGGGGAAAACATTGGCTCATGACTTGGCTACAAACTAGTTGAAAAATGCCAACACTGAACTCATTGCACAGACTCATCCAATCAGCCTCATCTTCAATCTTGGTTGAACTCCAATCTCAACAATTCAACTCAATTTTCAATATCAATACAAGCAAGACCTCAAGTATAAACAAATGGATTAATGAAGCAGCCAGTTAAAACAGAGTAAGACAACATCATTGCAACTCATAAATCAGTGTATAAGTCTGAAAATCTTATTACAGAACTTTCAAGGCGCTTGAAACTTCTCCTCACACCCCAAATCATTGCTGGATGAACTTTTTATTACTCAACAGGCTAATAGTAAATCTGTTCAACCAAGCACTCATCCCACCAGCTATTGCTGATCAGTTTTGACTCTTAGAATCTAGAATATAGTTCTTACTTCTCACAAAATTCATGTAACTCTTTATCTCTAAGCCTGTCAAACCCTGTTGGTATTTCTTTATTTTTTTAATCTCTCCCCATCTTGATATCTCTTTGTTATTTCATTTCATCTTGTCTCATTGTGTGATGTTAATGAAATCATTCAATCTGGTCTTTTTCATGAAATCAGATTTTATCAAGGGGCACTGCCACATTCAAGGTAGTTGCAACAGAATCTTAGTGTTTGGATGTGTCCATCCAAAACCTTTGATTTTGGTGCAAGTGTACATCATTTTGAAACCTTCTCTGCAAACTTATCGAATCATCCAAAACCATGATTGACCCTGTGGCAAGTCATCCAATCCTGAACCTCCTTCCTCCTTTGATTTTGATGATTTCAATGGCTATCCAAATGAGGGTGAGGAGCCAAATCAATGATTATTTGCTTCTTTTGAAATGGCATTTGCCAAAGGACCTGTGGAACTATGCCTATAAACACGCGGCCTGCATTCTCAACCAGCTGGTGCACACCAACAAAACTAAAACCCCAATTGAGTTAGACGTGACTTAGCGGCTGTCTGTGGCTATTCCAAGGCCATTTGGATATCAATCATACTTATAAAATCCCACCCACCTCAAACAAATAGTACCAAGAAAGGAAAGTATTATTGCTGAGGGTGCTGGAGATGAGGTACAACCACACACTGAATATTGGCAGAATTATTGTGCAGTGGAAAAAAAGAGCTTTAAAGATTGTGGACCAATTAGATGATGGAAAAATAAGAATTTAATAAAAAAAATGGATGATTGAGACAACAGAAGAAAGAAGTAAACGTGTTGGCCATTGCCACTCTTGCTTGCTTTTATCCTGCTTGTGACCTGTGAAGCACTGAATTTTCTTTAGTCAATTAGGAGACCTGGCACAATGACTGGCAAGCTGCTGTTTGTCAGTTGCAATTTCAATTTGAAGATCTGGAGCATTCAGAATGAGAGAAAAGGATGAATTGATCAGAGATGTGGCATTCTTTGTTTTGTTTTGTTTTGATTTATGGAGGTTGTGGGATCTCCATATCCATCCATCTATCTTGATCATATTCAAAACTTGAATGAATTGAAACCCCAGCCAATTCATTTTGAGAACCAAATGAAACTGTTCCCCTTCCAGGTTGTTTGATTGTTGTCTTCCTCTTATGCATCTTAATCCATCTCCTTCTCTCTGGTTTTGGAATTTGTACAGGAAAGCTATGAGATGTTATTGAAAATAGGAAAGAAAACAAATTCATAGAGATAAAAGAATGTCCAAGCTGCATTTTTCATACCTAAGAGCAAGGGCAATGTATGGAACAAGGTGCAAGGCTCAAGGAGAGATAAAAGGAGAATGAAGAAAAATAGGAAAACAATGGAACAAGAAGAATGAAGAAAGAAGAATAAGAGGCAAGAAATAGAAGGAAGTGAGGCTCCAATTGCGAGTCCCAGAAGCTGATGCTGGTGAAGGAGTCAAAGGGTTTGAGAGTTGGGTGCTAGTGAGAAATGATTCAGATTTTCCAGCTTCCATGGAGCCATAAAATCATGCCAACAAGACATTCTTCTTAACCCCCAGGTTGTTATAATTATGGCCAGCAATTAGCTTAGGAAAATGAGCAGTATTTAAAGAAAAAGAAATGCTGGACACATTGTGTCAATAATTGCTTGATGGGCTCTCACAATGGGGCAATACTTTGGATGATATTGTTGATGAATTTGATTGGATGATGAATGGATGATGGAGAAAAGCAGGGAGAAGAGCTCCTTAAGGACAAAAGATTGGCCTATTGTGAGCCCATGATACAACAAGCCAAAAGGGAAATTTTCCGCCCCCAAAGAGCTCTACAGGCTCTACAAGCCTTGTTACTTGGTTTGGGCTACATGAGCCCACATGGCATCAGTCCCTGTACCCTTATAACCAGCCTATTCCGGTTATTACTGGTGTTTCCACCTCAATGGGGCTGAACCAGCCCCTTAGCTTTTCAAAACCCTTGCCGGTTTTCTATTACAACCGGCCTGTTACCTCACATGCTGGCTGATTGCCTCATGCAACCAGCCCCTGGCCATATACATGGCCAGGAGGGACCCAGGACACACCTGGATCTGGTCTCAGACACACTGGGGGGGGGGGGGGTGTGAGCAGCGGACATGCTGTCCCCTCCCTCTTTCTCACAGGTCCCTGGAGGGCGCAGTCAAATCCCCCTACCAGGAGCCCTGGGGGCCAATACCCCCAGGGCCTCACTACGGTAGGTGGGCTGGGGGGGTGGTCAGGTCCTCTCTAGCCCATCACTCCTCCCCCTTGGTAAAGTGGGGGGGGGGGGGAGAGTGCCCCTTTGCTGGTGGGGGGGTGTTCAATTCCCCCCCACTGCCGGTTGCATTGATGCAACCGGCCTAGCCGCCTCCTTTGGTGGGGGGGTGATCAAGTCCCCCCCACCATGAACAGTCACTCCTTGCTACAGGTTGCTGGCTGGTTCAACCAAGCCAGCCTTCCCCCTCCCTCTTGCAATGGGGAGCAAGGGGAGGGGGGGAGGGGGGCCATTGGCCCAAGCCCTGCGGCTCCAACAACCGGCCCCCACCCCGGGCGCAGCTGTGTTACCCCCCTGCAACGGCCCCACGCTGGCCGTTGGGCCCCTCAAATTGGCCGTAGGCCAAAACAGCGGCCCCAAGCGGCCTGCAAAACAGGCAGCAGCCCCAACCGGGCTGAAACACAGGTGGCGGCCGCAGGGGGCCTCCCCAAGCCCAAAAACTAAGTAACACATACTTTGGGGGGCCAGCCCGTCTGGCCAAGTATGTCCAAAATAAACCTTGGGCCCAATTATGCCTATAAAAGCCCATCTGGCTGTATTTTCCCATATACCTCACCAGGCCTGTTAGGGCCCATGAACCAATAGGCCTGTTTCACAATTTTTGAGGCCAGTTTCCCCAAATCAGTGACATACACACAGGCCCGTATGGTCCGTGTGAGTGTCAAATGGGACGGAGAGGCCCATATGTGCATCCCATTTGGATTACACTTATAGGTAGCACACACTTAAGTGAATACATATTTTAAAACAGGTTACTCTCCCAATTGGAATTTTTACATGATCATCATCATCCTGCTACCACCCTAGACTTACCCCTTCTGTCATTGACCTCAAAACTTGTATTATTTCTTATTGGATTCTGCAAATTCTCCATTATTCAAAGATCATTGTACAAGGAACCAAGGCCCAACTGGGCATTCTCCTTGTTGATTGATGGAGACGGTAGTTGGTAGAAGTTATTACGCTTTTGTGGTGATGGAGATACTTTGGGAATGTTAGATGGGAGGGGTTGGTTGGAGATGATATGGTTTACATCTTTTGAGAAGAATTGATTGAAGCGCTAGAGGGGGTGTGAGAGGACAGGATGAGAGTTAGAATCTAGGAATGAGACATGAGGGAATTAATTCAGAGGAGATAGAGAGAGAGAAGACTGACGGTGCCCCATGATTGGATCTTTGAGGTCAGATTTACTGTAGTCTGCTGATTGAGACGCTTGAGGTAGAAGACAAAGGATTTGATGGAAAGTTGATACTTTTCTTGCCATTGGACCATCTCCCGTTTGAGTTCATCCTTATCCTTTGGGCATGGTTTCTCTCTCAGGTTCAAAGGAGGATCCTTGGATTAGTTTGGGTTGAGAGGATGGGGATTGAGATGGCATCATAGGAAAATCTTACAAGAGATCATCAACTTGTTGCGCCCAGAGTCTTGGACTGCTGCCTCTTGCAAACAAGTCTTGCTGAAATGGTGGGGCTTCAAGAAATATTTCAGTGGTGAGGATGTTGTCTTATCATAATCTGATCATCAAGATGGCCATTGAATTTGGAAAATTGGTTGGTCATATTCTCTTACAGTCTGAGTTTGACCAAAATCAATTGAATCCTTCAACCAGTAGGATCACCGTCAGATAAGTCACTCAGAAGACTATTCAAGAGCCGGCTAGCTAGAGGGAGATTGAGGCAGGCTTTTGTGTGCGCTCACTACCTCTTGGCGTCTTACAGGAAAAAGCTGAAAAATTATCTGATCCCCCGCTCCCACCACGTTGATTGCTTGCCATCTTGAGAACTGGCTTTTGTTTACTAAACAATCTCATCCAAAGAAATTCCATCAGAAGGTGGCCTTCACAAGCTGTTTTGTTTATCCTTTTACCAGCCAAAGCTGATGAGAGTGAGACAGACTCTGAGAGTGATAGCAGTCCATGTTGTGAGGGTAGTTTGATTGGTTCACTCAATTCATCCTATTCCACAGGCGGTGGGCCTTCTCCAGCTTTCAGTGGGACAGTTTTGCAGGTGGCAGCGGACCGGCCAACTTGATGAAGCTTTCCACTGTCACCAGCAAATCCAGTTGTTGGGGCAGGGCAAGAGCAAATTTGCTGGTGACAGCAGAAATCATCATCAAGCCATCCTGTCTGCTATCATCAGACAATCCTGTTGGCGGGGAGGCGCAAGAGAAAATTGGTTCACTATTTGCTGGTGACAGCGGAAAGGAAAACTTGATGAAGATGTCTGCTGTTGCCATTAAATCCAGTCATTGGGCCGGCGTGAGAATGAATCCATTTCCTATCACTGGTGACAGCAGAAAGCTTCACCAAGCTGTCCTTTCCTCCTTCATCAGAAAATGAAATTGGGTGCTGCTACAGCTTCTGAGCTGTATCACTTTTGTCAGCCTCCTGGATTCCAAGACCCTTGCTATCCTTTAGCTACCAGAGGTGATAGAATAAGTAACAAATATATTATTTAAAAAATGCAGCAAAAATCCATAAAATATTTGGATTAAGCTTATTGCAAGGTTAAGTGGTTTGGTTATGGTTAATTGTTTTGAATCAATATGAATAGATTGATTATTAAATATTTTTATAGAGGGGCCACAATTATTTTGGGGATCTTTAACACCTCTCTTCAGGGATTTCAGTATGAAAACAGGTAGTCCTGGTTACATTGGGTTCTTTAGTTTAAAGGATATTTTACCCAAAGATAATATGTATATGAAATACACAGTGGAGTGGCAGGGCCTTGTAGCCAAGCTAACACAACAGAGAAAGGATAATAAAGCTTACTGGTATATTATTAAATCCTTTGGGTATCTGTTTGAGACATTTACTGATGGGTTAAACTGGTATACTGCGGTTATAAGGTTGTTCAGTAGTTTTAATTGATAAAAAGAGGTTGAGGATGGATATTATTGATCAGAAATTGCCATAAATCACTGATTGATCTCTTATAAGTATTTGATTACCTTTGCACGGTGTCTGGATATGAATATAACTGGGTCTCTGCCCATCAATATCCTCAAAAGAGCTCTTTATTTATAGCTTTTGGAGTAACAATATTGTCCTTTGGAGGGTTGTAGGTTCTCAAAAGGACGGAAACTAAGGCTAGCAGGGTAACCAGGGGTAGCCTGTCATGTTTTCTTGGTGCTATAGCTTGGGTAGCATCTAATTCCTCAGGGTATGGGAATTATTCCACTTTATAATAGAGATTAGGACGTGTGAATAACACTAATCTGTCCTATTTATGTATTATTTAATTAATTATCCTTAGTAAATGCTCCCAGTAATTTAATAATTATATAAATAGAAATTTCTAAGGACATCTTGATGTCAGGTAAGTTCTCATTATGTATTATATAACTGGAGTAAAAGTCATAATATTGATTTTAATCCTTATTTTTGAGTTCCAGTTTATTTACTAAGATAATTAATTAAAAATATAAGTCATGTGAATTCATGTAATACTCTTACATCATTAGTTTTCTTAATATGTCACAAAGATATTGATGTCTAGTAATTCTGATGAGATTTTGAGATTTTGGCTAGAGGACTAAAACCAACAGACTGAATTTCACATATTAGAAAACATATTCGAGAGAGAAAATAGAATCATAAGAAAGGAGAATAGAGAGAAATAGATACCAACAGCTAGACCAGACTTAGCAGGGAAAATATCAGAAGGACAAGAGTGAAGGATGAGGACAGGCTATAGGTATGTATATCTAAGGTAATATCTTCAGGATCACTTGAGTGGTGAGTATTTGATGATGGTGGTCTTACCAGGCAGAGATCGAGATGCGAGTTGGAATCCATTCGACGAGGTGAGTGGTGATAGAATCCATTCAACAAGTTGAGTGGTGAGAGAGAAGAAATAGGAAGGATAAATAGAAGGGAGAGAGGCAGACGAAACGAGAAAACAAAATAAGACAAGTGAGAATCGGAGTGCCGATCCAAATCAGAGAGAGAAAAGAATTCTCCCGGGAGATCTATTCCAGAAACCCCCGGGATTCCCCGAGCACCTTGAGTGGGGGAGAAGATGATTATGGAGTTACCTCACTGCGCGGTGCCGCGGGCATCAAAGTGAGTATGAGAGGAAACTCAGAGATCTCAACACCCCCCGTGACTGGTTAGGGCAACATCAAAAAAAAGAAAAGAGGCAAGAAGGACAGAGGAAAAGAAAAGGAAAGGAAAAAAAGAAAAAAAAAAAAGAAAAAAAGAAAAACAAGCTAATCTTTGGGCAGAGTAAAGACAGAATTATGAAGAATTTGGAGTGAGTTGCGACTGGAAGACTTTTTCAAGGAGTTGGCAACCATCAAATCAGTAGAGATAAGAGATAGGATGGATTCCAATCTATTGTAGTCTTCCCTTAGACCCTTGGTCTTGATATCAATATGACGAGATTTAGAGTGGGACCCGAATCGCTTGATCTTGTCGTCCAATCCTTTGTTGTCAATATAGATGGTGGGTTTGATCTTGGAAGATTGGTGAATCTTGCCGATTAAGTGGGTGATCCACTTGAGCTCAAGAAAGCAGTCAAGGAGAGCATTGAGCTTGGATTAAGTAGAGGAGTAAGTCACATTTCTTTGTCTTGAAGAATTCCAGACCACGGGCTCCCGTAGTGAAAGATAATGAAACCAGTTTGAGATTTTCTCGAGTTCGGATCATCCCCCCACGTAGCGTCACTATAAGGCGAGATTGTTCCTTCTTCGGATTTGTAACTGAGAGTGAGTTTGAAGTCTTGGGTCATTTTCAGATATTTCCAGACTTTGCGCGCTTCTCTCCAATGGGACATGCCAGGCTTGGCATTGAACCTAGCAAGATTCAAAACAGCAAAAGAAATGTTGGGACAAGTGTACTGAGCAAGATGATTGAGGAGACCGGTAACAGAACGGAAATTAACGTTGAGTTTTGCAAATTTGGCGTGATTTTCGTCAGAAGCTGGTTCCAGATGGAGATTTTGAGTGAGTGGAGAGTGAGTGTCTCTGCACTCCAAGAGTCCTAATTCTTCAAGACCGCAATCAATATGGTTAGGTTGACTGAGCAGAATTTGATCTTTGTTTACTTCCATTAGCATTCCAAGGATTGTATTTGGCGGGTGGCAAGAAGAGTTTTTAAATCTGTTTAGAAAGTTGGTCTTGAAGGTTTTGCTTTGTCCGACATGAATGAGATTGTCTATGTGGAAGTAGAGTACCTCTTTGGAGTTGGAATTGATGTATAAGCACGGATTGCTGCTAGATTTTTGGAAACCTTGAGTCTTGATCCAACAAGTCAACTTTTTGTGCCAGTTCTTGGGAGATTGCTTAAGACCGTACAGAGAATTCTTTAGTTTGAGATAGGGAGATTTCCGGAGTGAACCTTCCGGAGTTTTGATAATTACATTTTGATTGAGGGGGGCATGAAGAAAAGCCCCCTTGACGTCGAACTGAGTGAAAGTCATCTTCTACTTCAACCCGTACAGAAGGGCAATTCGTAGTGAGCCTAGCTTACCGGTAGGCGACCAGGTCTCTTTGTAGTCCACTCCCCATATTTGGTCAAATCCTTGGACGCATAATCGCGCCTTGTACTTCACCGGTTCGCCGTGGCAGTTTTCTTTTACTTTGAAAACCCAAGTAGTGTTCAGAACATTATCCGGTGTGCCGTAATACTCCTCCCATACTTCCTGAGATTCAATAGATTCCAGTTCTTCTCTTGAAGCCTTTTCCCACTTAGGCCATTCAGGAAACTTCCAAGCAGCTTTATACAAGGGGGGTTTGTAATAGTGATGGAAGCCGTAACGTTGAGGTTTACGAGTTTCTCGTTTGGGTCGTTTATGGATTTTGGGATTGATAAGAGCAGGAGATGGGATTTGAGAAGATTCTGGGGGTTCCGGTTGAGGATTGGATAAATTCAAATTAAGAGAGATGGAATTGTCTTGAGTTGAGTCAGATTCTGAGGAGTCATCATTATGACTTCTGGCGGTGAATTGTTTCTCGGGTGAGGAAAAATCTGATTCGTTGGAGTCGCGGTAGGAGTGAGAAAAGATATTGGTTCCATCCAGTTCAAGAAGGGGAAAGTCAATTGTATGTGCCTTGAGGAAGGTGACGTGCTTAGTTTCAAAAATAGAGCCCAGTGAGTTAAGGAAAAGGTAGGAGTGAAAAGCAGAATTAAACCCAACTAGAATCCCTTCGTATCCTTTTTCATCAAACTTGCAACCTTTTTGTATGCAATTTGCCAGATAGATGAGAGGAGAGCCTACAGGTCTCAGGTAGTTAGCAGGAAGTTTTTTACTAAACATCAGCTCCCAAGGAGAGAGATGGTTACCTTCTCTTGGTATCTGATTAAGCATGAAGCAGCAGCTTCTCGTGACAATATGCCAATAATTCTTGGGTATTCAAGAGGAAGAAAAATTAGATCAAGCAGATTCGACAATAGTACGGTTTGCTCTTTTGGCGCGGCCGTTATGTTGGGAGTGATAAGGTTCGGAAGTGAGTAGTTTGATATGCTTAGCCTTAGCAAATTCCTTGAGCGTGGCATTAGTGAATTCAGAGCCTTTGTCGGAGTAGATTTCTGATGGGTAATATTTGAGTCGTTTGAACTCAACTTCAAGTATATTGATGATAGTTTTGGGAGTTTTGTATTTGGAGTGTAGAGGGAAAGTCGCAAGATATCTTGAATAGTTGTCGACCAGGGTTAGCATGTACCAATGACCAGACTTGGATTGTGGAGTAATAGGTCCAACTAGATCAAGATGAATACGTTTGAGGGGAAGATTAGAGCGAGTCAAGACCGCAGGGAAGGAGGAGCGAGTAATCTTGCTTCTTGCACAGGCATCGCATTGGAACTGGGTTAAAACATCATGATCAAAGAGATCCTTTACTATTGGTTGTAGGGTTGAGATTGAGGCATGGCCGTATGTCTTGTGAATGTCCATCAGAGATTGAGGTGATGAGGATGAGTCTTGCATAGATTGAGCAATGTGATTGATCACATTGGTTGAACCGATGGTCTGGGGTTTCTCAACTACAAAGAGATTATCTTGGATTAATCCATTAAGTATGGTCAACCCGTTTCTGGTAAGGGAAAATTTTTCTTGATTTTGAGTAAGGCAACAGCCTTTCTTAGCGAGAAGACCAGGACTAATGAGATTCACAACAATATCTGGGACAAAGACGCAATCTTCTAAGGAGATGATTGAGTCCCTCCATTCTATTCTTACCTTACCAATCCCCATGATCTTCAAACTGGCTTCAAGTTTTCCAGTCTTGTTCACTTCATGTTCTTCTTGAGTTTTGAGATTTATGAAGTATTTACGGTCGTTAAACACATGAACATTGGCACCCGAATCCAGGATCAAGTTGGGAGTGTTGTCCGCGTTAATCCATAAAGTTAGGAGAGCGTGATAGTTAATGGTTGGAGCTGATTTCTTATTTTTATTCTTCCATTCTTTCTGTTGTTCTACCCACCAGCTGGGGGCAATCTGAGGGTGTAAGTGAAAGCAAGAGGATTCAGGATGTGGGGCATTGGGATCGTGGTAACCCTCTTTGCATCGCATTTTAACTTTCCTATCTTCTCGAGATTTTTGAGGTTTGGTAGTTACAAGAGAGAGAGTAGAAGTGGATTTGGAGCCTTTTTGTTGAGCCTTTTGTTTGTTGTCATATTGGATGAGATGGTTGAAGACTACGCTGATCGTCATCAATTTCTCCACATGCATGACCTGTTGTTTCAGATTCTCCAGAGATGGTGGAAATTTAAACAGTACTAGGTAGGCAAGGATATCTTTCGTTAACTCTATTCCTACTTCGTGCATCCTTGTTAAGGCTTTCTTGGTTTCCGTTACGAAGTCCTCGATAGCATGATCATTGAAGGTAATATGGAGGAAGTGATTGAATATTTGGGCACAATTGGCAGTCTCAGATGAAGCAAATTGACGAGTTATATTGGCCCAGAGTAATTTAGAGGAGTTGAAGTCTGTTGAGTTGACCATGTTGGCATGCGTTGTGCTGTCCAATTTCAAGAGGAGAACGGCCCTAATATCTCGATCCTGCTTGATAGACATTTGTCCTATATTCTTCGTGATAGCGTCCTTGATTTCTTTGAGGTTGAAGAGCATCAGCATCTTGTCCCTCAATATCGAATAGTTTTTGTCGTTGAGAAGTGGTATGGCGTCAACCGCAGCTTTTAAAGCAACTTGGTGGAAATAGTCAGTAGCTCCCGTTGGTTTGGCCATCTTGAGGATTTTGATTATTCCAGTGGGGAGTTGGGCTTTTAACCGTGATGAGATTTCAAGATTTTGGCTAGAGGACTAAAACCAACAGACTGAATTTCACATATTAGAAAACATATTTGAGAGAGAAAATAGAATCATAAGAAAGGAGAATAGAGAGAAATAGATACCAACAGCTAGACCAGACTTAGCAGGTAAAATATCAGAAGGACAAGTGTGAAGGATGAGGACAGGCTATAGGTACGTATATCTAAGATAATATTGTCAGGATCACTTGAGTGGTGAGGATTCAATGATGGTGGTCTTACCAGGCAGAGATCAAGATGCGAGTTGGAATCCATTCGACGAGGTGAGTGGTGATAGAATCCATTTGACGAGTTGAGTGGTGAGAGAGAAGAAATAGGAAGGATAAATAGAAGGGAGAGAGGCAGACAAAACGAGAAAAGAAAATAAGACAAGTGAGAATCGGAGTGCCGATCCAAGTCAGAGAGAGAAAATAATTCTCCCGGGAGATCTATTCCAGAAACCCCCGGGATTCCCCGAGCACCTTGAGGGGGGGAGAAGATGATTATGGAGTTCCCTCACTGCGCGGTGCCGCGGCCATCAAAGTGAGGATGAGAGGAAACTCAGAGATCTCAACAAATTCTCATAAAAGTATATTCACGTATTTTAATATATTTTTAGAAGTTGTCATTGTCTTATTTTCGACATTCTTGGTACTTTGAATTATATTAAATAAAAAATAAGTATAAGGATTATTTATGTCTTTTTATATAATATGATGTATTTTTAGACTGTCTACTATCCACGGGCACATTTATTACATATGTAGAATGTCCCCGTGTAGGTTGTAGCATGTTTATGCAGTACCTGAGCCTCTCAGGCCGCCTGTCACTCTGTCAACCCGTAGTCCCGTGGCTGCGTACTTATCAGAGGCCTGGGGCTGCCTACACAACCTCGAAGGAGTGACAGGGCTGTATCTAGCGACGCGCGGGTGCATTGGCTTGCGCGGCTGCGTGCGGGAATCGTGACAAAACACATTTCTGCCTGTAACTCCTAAAATATACACAACACCTCAATTCTGACTGAATTTTAGGTTTGAAACCTATACGTGACAAAGTGTCTGAAATATTTAATTGGCAAAAAGGCTCAATAATCGAGTGGTAGTATTTTGGTTTTTCTTTCCTTAATTATTTAAAAATATAAGGAGTTGGATTTCAAGGGTGGCGGTGACCCTACCGAATTTTGGGTGGAGAACCCATTTCTGGAATAATATCTATGGCTTTCCTACTCCTTCTTAGGTTAATTGTATTATTATTATTATTATGTTATCTTTGTTACTTTTTCAGCTTGCTGTCACACAACCACCCCAAGTACTATAGGGCGATTCTCAGATGATTGTGAGTGCAAAGGAATGCTGAGTGCAAGGGCAAGTGCGAGTAGCAAGACTCAGTTGCAAAGTGCGAACTTGGTTATGCCACTCAACAAATGACAACAGGAATGGAATGTGTTCCAAGGAAGGAAACTCAACCTGATTCCAATGTGATAACTAGGCTGTAGCAAAATGCAAGAACGTATGAGATTAACTAACTGAGGAGACAATCATCAGGCAAGGGGATAGCCCTTATAAGGTAATCAGAAGTGACTGGATACAACCTGGTGATGAGCTAACTACAGTTGAAGCAGTGAGGCAATGAATGACAGGAACGGGATAGGAAATGAAGCAGTAGTACATATCCGAGGTCATAGCATAAGTGCAAGACAATAGAATCTGAGCGTACAATTGTATGACTAATTGGGACAGGAACAAGTGATTTTGAAGGTAATGCAAATGAGAAGTAATAGTGTATGCAGGGTAGGGACTAGTCCAATTGCAAACTGTACAGTAATGATGGCTTAGTTAGACGTAGATGCAAACTAACAAACAGTCCTTGACCAAAGTTGGAAGTCTGAGGCTGTTGATTGGCCAGGGAAGGAGATTGGATCTCATAATGGATGGCCAACCGGTATGGAGTTAACCACAAAGTTCGCAAGTATATACTGAGTTGGTTGCTGAGATTGGAAGGTCAACGCAAGCCAGATGGAGTAGCGAATTGCACCATTGATGTTGTGCTTTATTTGTGTCACGCTTTTAGACTGAGGTAGATGGTACTGAGGAGAGGACATGTCAAAGTGATGAAGACAATAATTCCTAAGTGTGAGGCGTGACAGTTGCCCGGGTATAAAGACGCGAGCTCCTGCAAGCACTCAGATAAATTTTCCAATTGATTTCGAGTTGTTAATAATTATTTTATACCCTTACACATTATTTAATTCATTACTCAATAGATTTATAATTTATATAAAATGTTGTCATCCTTGTCCCGCCGTTGAAAAAACTGTATTCGTCAAAACAAGCAATGTGTCCCTAGTACTGCCATCCAAGGCCTTCAAGGCAAGTGCAAGCAATGTTGCCTTTGTAAAGTTGCCTGAAATTTCCCTATAAATGTTGAGTCAACTGTTGAGGGTCCCGCGGATTCATCAAGGGAGATGCGGATTTGTAGGTCCACGCTGAGGGTTAACTACGAGATACCACCGTTGCTGGAGATTGAATACTTGGGGACTCGAGTTCCTGGTGAGTACTAATCTGGACTGACTATTGATCATAAAAATAGTAACTAAATTTTGCTTGTTTTGCTAGTGTTGCCCCGTTTCCAAAGGTATTCTACAAACACACCACCGCTAACACCACCTTATTGGGGATCGCCGACTGAACTCCCGGGGGCCCAGATGAATGCCAAGGTGCAAGGCGAAGTTCCTGGTAGGGAACCAGTTGGTGTCATAGCCAAGGAAGCAAGGGAGGAAGAAAGGAACAAAATGGAAAGAGGATCAGGAGAGGGAGGAGACGGAAATGGAGGGAGAGAAGGAACGGAAGAAATGGAGGGACAAGGCAAAGCGGATCTGGTGCGAGTCGTAGGGCTGGTCAAAACGGATGCAAGGCGGCTGATGGGCGAAGTTGGAGAAGGCTTTTCGGGAGTCCAAAGGAAGAGAGCGTATGAAGAGCTCTTGGAGGAAGGTGGTTGGAATGCTTAGCCGAAGCAAGCTGGGATTGCAAGGTGCGAGGAAATCTTCGAGAGGCATATTGTAACAGAAGTGCTAGTTCTCCAAAGGATGTCCGCACTAATCAATGATGAAGACCTGGATACTTTTCACTCCATGGTTGCGTAATTGACTGAAAATTGGGAGGATGCGGAGAAGGAAGTAAAGGAAACTTTGTAATTATTTATTATAAACATTTTTTTTTTCTTTTTTTTTTTTAATTATAAATACATTTTTTTTTTAATAAGGAATGAAGTTTTATTTAGTAGAAATGAAAGGGAAATGAAAAAAAGGAATAAAACGGTGAGATGGAGGAATTAACTGATGGAATGTTGGTGTGAAATAAAATGGGGTTATATGAGATGGAATGTGGAATGGAATGGGATTGGATGAGATGGAATATGGAATGAAATGAGATTGGATGAGATAGAATGTGGAATGAAGTGGGATTGGATTGGATGGTATGGAATGTGGAATGTAATGGGATTGGATGGGATGGAATCATGATTGTCAAGGTTTTCAAGGGTAGCTTGCATGGAAGTCTTGAATCAGATTGGGTGAATTGCAAAGGTGATGGGCTGGTTCCCACAAGGTGCGATCTTTGTTGGACTGGAAGCCAGACCATTTGACAAGGTATTGAAGTTTTCCTTTGCGTAACCTGGAATCCAGAATATGGCTTACTTCCCACTCTTGATGATTGAGGACAGTGACCTGTTCAGGAGGGGGATGAGTCTTGCCCGGGTATAAGACTCGAGCTGGCTCTAGGAGAGACACAGAAAGAATGGGTGGATACCTTTCCATTTTGCAGGTAAAGTAAGTTTAAAGGTGTTAGGGGAGATGACTGATTCTACTTTAAAGGGGCCAAGCTTTCTTTTGGAGAGTTTGCGAGTTGGGGGAGTGCTGCAAATGTTGCAAGCATTGAGCCATGATTGATCTCCTACTGCAAAGGTTGGAGTCGTAGTGCAAGGTTGGTCTGCTTGCTCCTTATAGCGCTGGTTTGCTTCTTTGAGGTTGGTTCAAAGTTGCAATTGAAGGGATTGAATTTCTTCAAAGTAATTGGTATCAGGTTGAGAAGGTGCTACGTGAAGGGAAGAGAAAGTTGGGTTTCTCCCATAAAGAGTTTGGAAGGGCGACTGTTTGGAGGAGGAATGAGTGGAGTTGTTGTAGGCAAATTTGGCCAGTGGGAGCCATTGCAACCAGTCGTCTTGTTGATAGGAAACATACATTTAAAGATATTGTTTGAGGATCTGATTAACTTGCTTGGTTTTCCCATCCGTTTCTGGGTGGTAAGCCATTGATAAATTGCGAGTGATCTTCAAATGTTGGCATAGCAAGGTCCCAAAGCTTGAGACAAACAGAGATCCAAGATCACTAACTATATTATCAGGAAGACCATGTTTGGAAAATACATATTCTATGAACAATTTCGCTAAGTCTTCTGAAGAGGCTGTAACATTCCTGCGCAGAAGCAAAGCCATCTTTGAGAAGAAATCTACTATTACTAGAATAGCATCATATCCACTAGAAGAAGGTAATTGAGAGATGAAATCCATAGAAAGCAAGTGCCAAGGACAAGGCGGAATTGGAAGTGGCTGAAGCAGCCCATACTTCCAGTGTTTCAAGGACTTGTTACAATTGCACTCATAGCACGTGCTAACATAGTCTTTTACTTCTTTGGTCATACCAGGCCAGTAGAAGTCTGGTGCAATCAATTGTTAGGTTTTATCCTGCGCATGATGACCAGCAAGAAGAGAATTGTTCCGTGAATTGAAGATATCTAACTTAATGCAAGAATTATCTGGTACTACTATACAATTATCATAGACTAAAAAGTCATTATCATCAATACTGTAACTACTATCTAATAAGTTTGCAATTTTGCGAAGTTTGATGCACTTGGGGTCGTTGCGTTGAGCTTGTTGGAGTTTGGAAGCCAAATCTTGTAAGTGAGCAATGATTGAACTGAGTTGGGCAGATTGTGTTGAGAAGAGTGTCCTAACGTTTTCAGGGTTTTTTTCAGCAAAGGTGCTCCCCCCCCTGGGTAAACGTTGTCCCAACGTGATAAAGCATCAGGGACTACCGCTTGTTTCCCAGGATGGTACGTGATTGTAAAGTAAAACTTGGAGAGGTATTCAGCCCATTGTGCCTGTCTACATGTTAGGACTTTTGAGCTCATGAAATACTTTAAAGAATTATGATCAGTTAAAACTTCAAAGGATTCCTTAAGGCTCAAAAGGTATGAACACCATTTCTTCAAGCAATAAAAAATTGCAAGAAGTTCCTTGTCATGAATCTCATAGTTAAGCTCTGCAGCAAGCAACTTGGGAGACTCAAAAGCTACGGGATGAAAAAGAGAAGTCAAGGAAGAGAACTGCAAGATTACTCCTGCAATTTCATAGTTGCTTGCGTCTGTTTTGAAAATAGTGCAAGCTAGCTTGTTGAAGTGAGCGAGTATTGGAGCAATGGTGAACGCTTTCTTCAGAGCTTCGAAATCCAAAGCAGCTTGTTCTGTAAAAACAAAAGGAGTGTCTTTTTGAAGAAGGTTAGTAAGATTCAAGGTTTTTTTGGCGTAACACGCAATAAACCTTCTATAAAAATTACTGTAACCAGGGAAAACTTGAAGGGATTTAACAGAAGAACGTGGGGGCCAGTCCAATATGCGTTTGCTTTTGGCTTGGTCCATCAATAGTCATTGCTGCAAGACTAAAACACCTAGAAACCAAAGAGAAGAGGAATGGAATTTGCACTTAGAGGCTTTCGCAATCAGGTCATTCTTGAAAAGTCGCTGCAGCACCTCTTGCACATGTGCAATGTGATCTTTGAGGTTCCTTGAGTAGACCAGTATATAATTGAGATATACCACAAGGTATTTACCTACAAGATCGGAGAAAATGTCATTGACGAAATGTTGAAAAGTGGAAGGAGCATTACAGAGGCCAAAAGGCATGACGGTATACTCATAACTGCCTAATCAGGTTCTCATTGCGGCCAAATAATCATGACCTTCCCTAATGCAAATTAGGTTATAGGCACCTCGAAGTTCTAACTTTGAGAAATAAGCAGCTCCATGGAAGAGGGTGAGGAGATGTGACATAAGCGGTACTGGATAGGCATTCTTCCTGGTTACCTGGTTAAGTTTCCTGTAGTCAACACAAAGGCAAAGTTTGCCGTCCTTTTTTGGAACAAATAGGACAGGTGAACCGGTATTTGAATTGCTTGGTTGAAGAAATCCTTTTGCTACATTTTCCGCAATGTAGTCATGAAGCGCAATTGATTCTTGCGTCGGGAGAGAGTAGACTGGTCCTGGTGCCGGAGGTGGGCCAGTAAGTTTGATCTTGTGATCTTAAGGAAGGGATGGAGGCAGCTTATCTGCTCTTGCAGCTGAGAAGACGTCAGCAAAGTCATGATAAACTGAAGGTAAAGACTCTCAAATTATTTATAAATATTCAATCTTGTCATCTTTGAGCACCGGGTTTGAGGTTCTTGCATGGTGCAAGAGTATTAGGGAGCTCAAAATACACCATTTGATTGGTGTCTTTTTCTCTTCAAAGGAACAGGAAAGAGGTAAGCTGGATAGGTAAGAAATAACTCCTAAATATGAAGAGGGTATTTGGTAATGAAGGTCAGGATATTGCAAATCTCCTGGCGGAAAAGTGTCATCCATTTCAATGACAGTGTCAGGTAGGCTTTTTAAATCCTGATTTATGGAAAGATTAGCGTTCTGGGGGTGCAAGGTTCAAAGGTTAATTACTCCTTCTTGCCAATTCACATCTGGATTCCAGTAAGCTCGGAAATCATGGCCTAGAATGGTATCATCCATTCCGGGTATAGCCAAGAAAAATAAATCCCATTTGAAGCTGGGGAAATTGGAGAATGCAAAGGTCCATTTTGCCTTTTGGGAAACCCAATAAGACGGTTCAGTCGCACTACTTACTAAATAGATAGGAAATTTATCTATCTCGGAACACGTAAGATTTTTGGAAGTGGCAAAAGATTCACTGATGAAGGAAACGTTAGCGCCGGATTCAAGTAATACTTGATAAGGGGTGTTGTTGGAATGGAATAGGATAAATCTCAAACTAGGAGCACCTAGTGACTCGCAACTGAAAATATTTACTTGCGGTGATTTAGATAATGTGAAGTTTTCCTTGCGAGTATCAGAAAAACTACAAGCTAATTTTTTGACTGCTTAGCTGCTTCACGCGCTAACCGCTTTGCAAAACTGTCAAAATCATGTTTTCCTCCACAATACATACACAGCCCATTCTTCTCCCTTTGTAGCAGTTCCTCATTCCGTAGCATCCGGGTTTCTTTGGCCAGGAACTTCGGAGTTTTGGAAACGGTTTTTCCTTTTGAGTTGGAGTTCAAAGTTGGGGTTGGTTTGGATGGTTTTGGGTTCCTTGTGTTTTGCTTTGAGGAGTTGTCCACCCTTGGATCCAAGGTGGACGGTCCATGTTTGTTTTTCCGAGAGAAATTCTTGTCGTGATAGCCATTATCAAGCTCAATCACTTGATCAATTAGCTGCTGAAGCAAGGTTGTCTTATGACCCCCAACTGCAAGCTGTTCAATTAAGCGTGCCAGTAGACCCTTTCAGAAATGGAATAGAAGAGCAGCCTTGTTCCACTGGATGCAAGACTGCAAGGTTTGAAAATGAGAAATATAAACGGAAGCTCTACTATTTTCCTTCATAACTAAACTATTAAGTTTGTATTTGGCGTTTCAAACTTCATTGGGGTTGCCAAACAGGTTGGACAGTTGTTGCTTGAACCTTTCCCAGTTGTTGGGAATACACGTGGGACTGTTGTTGGACAAAAGTTCAAGGTACAGTTTGAACCACTGCAAGGCTCTACCTCCTTAGAAGGACAAAGCATACATAAATTTATGCCTATTGCAACAGAAATTGTTGGAGTTGTTTGAAAAGATGATTTTACAAGACTGTAGGTAGGATCTAAGCTTATGAGGGTGTTCTCCCTTAAAGTGATTGGGTTGTTTCATGCCCGGAATGCAAAAGCTGGGATTACTTGGAATAGATCGTTGGGCACCATGAGTGAGGGCCTGGATCAATTTTGAAAGCAGGGTCAGAGCATCAGGCTTGGGAGCAGTAGTGCAAACCCCTGGTCTACCACGAGTCAAAGTTTCATTGGAAGAATGGTTGGAACCTGCAAATTCTGCAAGAGGGTCTGTCGGAACATCCCGTGAAGGAGTCCGAGGATCATTGAGGGGTTCAACAGAGGGAGATTTTGAAGGAGTGATGGGATCTAAGAGTTTTTGGGCCCAAGGAGCGCTGGTTCTCCCTACCCAATGGATCTCATCATTGTAAGGGGCGAGGGAAGCGTTCCTGGTTGAGCGAGTACATGAAATCAAAAGTAAAGTCTACTATAGGTTGGCAAGCTACAATAGATAAGTCGAGTTAGTTAATTTACTGTCACATGACCACCCCACATAATTTAGGGAAATTCTTAGATGATTGTGAGTGCAAAGGAATGCTGAGTGCGAGGGCAAGTGCAAGTAGCAAGACTCAGTTGCAAAGTGAAAACTTGTTTATGCCACTCAACAAAAGGCAAGAGGAATGGAATGTGTTCCAAGGAAGGAAACTCAACCTGAGTCCAATGTGATAACTAGGCTGTAGCAAAATGCAAGAATGTATGAAATTAACTAACTGAGGAGGCAATCATCAGGCAAGGAGATAGCCCTTATGAGGTAATCTAAAGTGACAAGATACAACCTGGTGATGATCTAACTACAGTTGAAGCAGTGAGGCAATGAATGAAAGGAACGGGATAGGAAATGAAGCAGTAGTACATATCCGAGGTCATAGCGTAAGTGCAAGAAAATAGAATCTGAGCGTACAATTGTATGACTAATTGGGACAGGAACCAGTGATGTTGAAGGTAATGCAAATGAGAAGTAATAGTGTATGCAGGGTAGGGACTAGTCCAATTGCAAGCTGTACAGTAATGATGGCTTAGTTAGACGTAGATGGGAACTAACAAACAGTGCTTGACCAAAGATGAAAGTCCAAGGCTGTTGATTGGCCAGGGAAGGAGATTGGATCTCATAATGGATGGCCAACCGGTATGGATTTAACCGCAAAGTTTGCAAGTATATACTGAGTTGGTCTCCGAGATTGGAAGGTCAACGCGAGCCAGAGGAAGTAGCGGATTGCACCATTGATGTTGTGCTTTATTTGTGTCACCCTTTTAGACTGAGGTAGATGGTACTGAGGAGAGGACATGTCAAAGTGATGAAGACAATAATTCCTAAGTGCGAGGCATGACACTTGCTCTGCAATAGTAGCAAGCTGACATTCCCCCAATCCATGATATGGCCATATCTGACAATAATCTGGAGGAAGTTGGGAGAGAAAATTAACTGAATTTGTGTTTGATTTCCTTTTGCTGGCTCTGTAGTTTCTGAGATGTATTGGTCCATCAGGTATAGTATTTTCTGGTAACCATTCATCTTTGTCTGCAGATTCTCCTTTTTATCTTACTAAGTATAGTCTGACATCTTTTCCTTGTACTCTCTCTTTATTATCTCTTAATATCCTGCTGACTTTCCCTTTTTCTTTCACAGGATCAGGTTCTATTGGGATTATTGCTGAAGGGAGGTTGCCGCCTTCTCTTGGTTGAAATTGTTTGACTAGGCTAACAGGAAATACTGGATATTTCCTTGATAATTCTTCCCTCATGATTACTTCCACAGCATTTTTGCCATGCATCTTCTTGATAACAAATGGTCCAACAAAGGCTGGTTTCAGTTTCCTGTTGCCTGCTAAGTTGTTCAAATTGGTTGTAGATATCAAGATCTGATCTCCTATTTTAAAGTCAGGTTCTTGGTGTGATTTTTACCATCTTTATTTGTTGTATTCTACTGCTTCTTCTACCCATTTCTGAGCATGATTATTTCCCAGATCTATCATCTTCTTAAATTAAAGAGATGTTGGATCAATAGTGGCTAAGTTATAGTTCAAGTTATTCCTAGGGAGTTTTGGAATCCATCCTCTTTCTAGTATGTAAGGAGATTCTTTGGAAGTGGAATGTTTACTGCTGTTATAAGCCATTTCTAGAGCTGGGAGTAGGCTTACCCAATCATGGCAATAACCATCTGGGTTTTTGTATTCTAGACCAAAGCTACAGAACCTCCTTAGCATATCTTCTAGGGTCTGTATCATCTTTTCAGCTAATCCATCATTTTGGGGATGGTATGCTGTAGAAAATGCTAGAGTAGTACCCAGTATATCATGTAGATTCCTCCAAAAATCAGAGGTGAATTTGTGGTCTCTGTCACTGATTATAATCTTGGTTATACCCACATCAGCTATGATCCTATAAAGCTACATCCATAGAACTATCTTCTTTGTGGTCAGGTAAGAATTTTGCCTTTTTGGAATATCTGTAAACTATAACTAGGACAGAGTTATATGAATGAGTACCTCCAGGGGGGAGGCAGGTGACAAAATCCATATTGATGATTTCCCATCTGGTTGTAGGTTCAGATATCTTCTGTAAGAGTCCAAACCTTTTTCCAGTAGTTTTATTAGATTTCTTGCAGGTTTCACAGCTAGTAGTATATTCAGTAGTGATTTCTTTCCAGTCTATCCACCAAGCAGTTTGTTTTACTTTTTCTAAAATTCTCTCTGTGGATAAATGCCCTGATGGACAGTTGTCATGGCATTCCTGGATTATATGTTGTATATGTTATTTGTTGCTTAGTACTAATACGCTGGAATGTTGGTGTCTATAGTAAAGGAGACCATCCCAAAAGGTAAACCTTCCTGCTTTATAAAGCAGGCAGGATATTTATCAAGCCTTCTTCTGGGGATTCACATTTCATAATGGTAATCATCAGCATGATTTCAGGAGAGTAGCTATTCCTTACTAGGTTGAAGAAAGCAGTATCTAATTCACATAAGTGGATCCCCATTATTGGAGCACTCAATGCAAAAAGATTGATGTTCAGGATAGGAAAGATATATTGATCTTCAGGGTCATATGCTGGATTGTTAGAGTCATTAGGCAAAGCATTCCTACTTAGAATATCAGCATTCTGATTTTTAGCTCCAGCTTTATGCACTATAGTCATCTGTCCTCCATACTGTTGTATAGCAATTTGCCACCTGAGCATGTGTCTGCTGGGAGTTTTCATGTTCATAAGAGTTCTTACGGAATTGCAGTCCTTGATTATTTAAAAAGTAGTGCCTTCTAAGTAATAGTGTAGCTTCTCCAAAGCTCATACTAGTGCCAAACATTCCAACTGACTGGCCCCATATCTCTTCTCTGTATCTTTGATCTGTCTAGATATGAAGAGTACGGGTTTTTCTACTGGTCTGTCTTCTTCTATCCTTTCCTGATGTAAAGAAGCTCCTAGCCCTTCCATGCAAGCGTCAATGTACAGTTTTAAGTGCTTGGAGTAATCTGGTTGGATAATTAGAGGAGTAGAGGTAATAGCTATTTTTAACTCCTCATAGTTTTTTATTCTCTCATGAGTCATTTCAAATAGGGTGTTGTTGTTGCATACTTCATACAGACTTTTAGTTAGAATAGCAAACTTTGGTATTTATTGTCTGTAATAACTGCAGAAACTAATGAAAGACAGTAATTCTGTCTTGTTTTGAGGCATAGGTCTATTCATTACAGCAGATATCTTATTTTGATCAGCAGCTAGAGTTAGACCATAGACTGTATGTCCTAAGGCTTTCAATTCTCTGTAGCCAAAGTTGCATTTCTTCATGGACACCTTTAATCCTGCTCTGGATAATGTCTGGAGTACTCATCTTACTTGGTTAATATGAGTATCCCAGTCATCAGAGTATATAATAACATCATCTATATATACCATCATCCATCCTTGTCTGATGTAAGTACCTAGAACTGTATCCATTGTTCTCTGGAAGTGTGATCGAGCATTCTTTATACCAAAGGGCATCCTAAGATATTCATATATTCCCAAATGACAGATTTTTCTCATAAAATTCCTGCTTTCCCGGCTTATTGGTATCTGGTGGAAGCCTTTAAGCATATCCATAGTAGTGATGTACTTAGCCTTGGACAATTTATGCAGAGCATGATCAATCCAGGGTATAGGATAATAATCTGCTTGAGTGTGATTGTTGAGCATTCTGAAGTCTCCTACCATTCTTGACGTGTCATTATGCCAAGTTATGATCACAGGTGTGGTCACATCTACCTTTTCATTATGCCCTACTTTCCTTAATACTTGCAAGTCTATCAGTTCTTGGATATGTTCCTCAAGAGCTTTTCTAGACTTAGGAATAGGAGGATAGGCTTTCCTTCTAAAGTGAGGAGGATAAGGAGGCTTAATGGTCAATGTCAATATCATATCATGTCCTTTAATATCACCAAAGGGATGATCTTTAGTACATAAAGCATTCTGGTTCTCAAAGCAGACTTTCAATATATCTTTCTTCTGTTCCTCAGAAAGTTTCATATTCAGAGCTGCTTGAGGGAAATATTCTTGGTCAAAGTCTTCTAAATGCTTTTGATAAGTAGAGGAGGGGAAGTTAGACTGAACGGTGCATATCTTTAACTTCTTATCCCAATTAACTCCTACTGTGAAGTATCTTCCTTTACTCTGGAAAATTTCTATACCATATAGACATAAGGCATCATTACCCAGTATCAGGTAGTCACATAGTCCTTTGAGCAATACTACAAATTCCACTTGTATTCTCAAAGATTGTTTAGTGTGAGGTAGTATTATAGGAGCATTCCACACTCCAATAGCATTCATGGTAGAGTTGCAAGAGCTGAACCTGGCTTTTGGGATGGGCAGAAGGTTTTCTTTCCAATTGTGATACCATTTGTTTAAGAATTCAGCACAGACACATGAGAAAAAGGCTCCACTATCCAGTAATAACCATATAGGTCTGTTTTTATAAAATCCTGTTGCATAACAAGTTTGACCAGTGGTGTAACTTTTCCCACTCATAGGTTTAACTGTTAATGGTTTGAAATCCATAATATTCTTAGAAATCATGGTAGGATCCAATTGTTGGGGCAAGCTAGGATCCCCATGGATGTTATTGATTTCTGCAGGAGTACCTATATCTCCTTTTATGACATTAACAGGGTTGGTCAGGATCAATTCACATTCAGAAAAAGATCCTTCAGTATCAGCTATATCTCCATAGTCCCGATACCCTTCAACCTCCTGTTCTCCTTCAAAGACTGCTATCTTCCTTTTTGGTAATGGGCAGTCTTGTCTCATACGCCCAGTCTTGTTACAATTCCAACATGTTTCCGGCATCCTCTCTTTATCCCTATTCTCATTAGGTTTCTTATTATCAGAGGCATTAAACAGAGGAGGTTTTTCTCTGGCTTTGTTGATGTTATAGTTCTCTTTGGGTCTTGAAGGGGCTTTATTGTTCAAACCATTCATGTCTATTACCTCTTCTAGCACATTGATTAGAGTGGGCAAGTCTGCATCCATAATCATCCTACATCTTACACTATTGTCAAGATTGCCAGGACACAGGTTGAGGATTCTTTCATTCACTTCCTCTTTATCAGCATCTGGATAGAAGCAATCAAATCTTTTCTTCTGTTCCAAGCACCATTTGTGAGGTTTTTCCTTGGAGGGGTCAAATGAGGAATTTTTGAAATTTTTCATCATTTTCCTTTTCCACATTCTAGAACCAAATCGTTCTTCAATCAGAAGTTTCCAAGAATTCCATGGTAAGGATCCTACTTCTTCTCTCTTACTGATAAACAAGTACAATGCTACTCCTTCAAATAGCCTGGGTAGCCTGACTACAGCTATAGCTTCTGGTAGGTCATAAGAGTTAATGGTGTAGTCAATAAATTTAATAAAATTTATATGATTGTATTCTCCTTCACCGGAGAACTTGGGCCATTCAGAAATAGGGGGTAACAGTTTGAGTGCTTGCTCCATCTCAGGAGTATTACTAGGCCTAAAGGTATCAATCCTATGCATTCCTAATAAGGGTGGTGCATAAGGAGTAGTAGTTTGTCTGGGAGATTTTGGTTCCTCTGTAGTACTCCCCAAGGGGTTGGTCAGATGGACTTTCAAGTCTCTAAGATCATTTTTGATCAGATTAAGTTGCAGGTCCACTTTGTTATTAAGCACATCCAATTTTTCACTAAGGGATAGAATAGAGCTGTTAGTGGTGGTTGCCAATTCTTCTTTTAAGGTGTGGACAGACATAATGAAATCTTCTTGGATTCCTGATAACATATTCTCAATTGTTTCAGTCTTTTTGATCCTACCATGATTAATTGTCTCAAAGTACTGTTCTGTGTGTTCTTTAATTTCTTCCATTCCTACTGTCTTTGTTTGGTTATGAATTAATTTGGCTACCAATGAGGTTAATTTATCAATTTGGGTATAAACCCCGTCCAAATTTTCACAAACAATTTTGAAATTATGACGCATATCATTAGAAAAGGAAGTAATTACATCAGAGGTTTGTTTGGGCTCAGAATTAGAAGGTAATTGTTGTAAACCTTTTTCCACTTTTGAGCTAGGGATATAATCTGGTCCCATTCTTTTTTTCCCTTTGGCTTGGGATGGGAAGAGGATCTCTTCTTTCCTGATCCTTTGCCTTTCAGTTGGGCTAATTGATCCCAAGGATTCCACTTTTCTACGTAGGATTCTACCTCTTTCCTTGGAATCATTTTCTGAAGAGCTATCTGGGTGGCTTTTGCCTGGGAGGTTATCTTTTTCATAGACACCATGTCCTCCTTGGCTTGGGCTTCTTTGAATTCTTCCCAATATTTGAGGTGCTCTTTGACTAAGTCTTTGATCCTGGCTTCCTTGGCCAGATTCTGCTTGGGTGGCTGCAGGTAATCTTTTTGTAAAGGAGGGTGGCTTGATTCTACTACCTTCTCCGGCTCTAGGTTGGGAGAGGGCAGAAGTGATTGGTGCTGCCCCTTTTCCATCAACATCTGATTCACGGGTTCTAGTCCCTTCATGGTTTTCCTTATTGGTGGTCTCACGGTTACTGAGAGCTGTTTTCAAAGATCCATAGGAGGGAATTCTTCCTGAGGCTCTTGTGTTACGTCTATTCATTTTCAGAATAATATGTTTGTGAGGATTTTACAGAAAAAAATCCATAAAAATAAGTTTTATTCAAAACTCACTTAAATTGATGTTCAAAGGTACCAAGACCTTATTGGGGTTAAATTGATCCTTAGCAGGTAATCCTACGAGGTCTTGGTGTGTTCCAATGAGGTCTTCTCCCGCCCAATCAATATTTTCAGGGCGCCCAGAGATTTCTGGGATTTCCTGATCCAATAGATCAACTTCAGTGGCGGTGGTTTCTGGTACAGGAGGGTTCACTGATAAAAAGGTGTATTTTATTGGTTAATAAAATATATCAAAATTATTTAAAAATAATATGGTAATACAAGTTGTATACTTACTTTTATATTTCAAAAAGTAATTTATACGGTATTTCTTCCAAGCTTTATGTTTCCTTAATAGAGCCTGAAAGTTGATACGCCTTTCAAGATTTTCTTGTTCATGGAGTTTATCTAAGTGTTTACGTGCAGAAGAGATATTAAGTTACTCAGCTTGAGTTAAAGCTTTCAAACCAGTAGTTTTATAATTTTTAATATATTCTTCTTTTCTTATCTTTAAAAAATTTTAATAATAGATTATTAATTCTGCAATGGTTTTTAAATCCACTGCAAAATAATTTAATGATAAATCACGGTTATAAAGTCAGATAAATTTATCTTTGATTTTATTTTTTTGTGAAATGTCTGGTCCAAGGTATTAAATATAATAAAATGGAATATTTCCCGGCCAGACCCCCAATTTTCAGCCTCATAGATGCCAAGACCCTTGCAATCCGTTATCTAAAAGAGGTGATAGAATAAATAATAAATATATCATTTAATAAATGCAGCAAAAAATCTGTAAAATATTTGGATTAAGCTTATTGCAAGGTTAAATGGTTTGGTTATTGTTTATTGTTTTAAATCAATATGAATAAATTGATTATTAAATATTTTTATATATTGGCCACAATTATATTGGGGATCTTTAACACCTCTCTTCAAGGATTTCAGTATGAAAAGATGTAGTCCTGGTTACTTTGGGCTCTTTAGTTTAAAGAATATTTTACCCAAAGATAATATGTATATAAAATACACAGTGGAGTGGAAGGGCCTTTTAGCCAAGCTACCACGACAGAGGAAGGATAATTAAACTTACTGGTATATTATTAAATCCTTTGGGTATCTGTTTGAGACGTGTACTGATGGGTTAAACCGGTATACTGGGGTTATAAGAGTGTTCAGAAGTTTCAATTGATAAAAAGAGGTTGAGGATGGATATTATTGATCAGACATTGCCATAAATCACTTACTTATCTCTTATAAGTATTTGATTACCTCGGCACGGTTTCTGGATATGAATATAACTGGGTCTCTGCCCATCAATATCCTCAAAAGAGCTCTTTATTTATAGCTTTTGGAGTTACAATATTGTCCTTATGAGGGTTGTAGGTGCTCAAAGGGACAAACACTAAGGCTAGCAGGGTAACCAGGGGTAGCCTGTCATTTGTTCTTGGTGCTATAGCACGGGTAGCATCTAATTCCTCAGGGTATGGGAATTATTCCACTTTATAATAGACATTAGGACGTGTGAATAACACAAATCTGCCCTATTTATGCATTATTTAATTAATTATCCTTAGTAAATGTTCCCAGTAATTTAATAATTATATAAATAGACATTTCTAAGGACATCTTGATGTCAGGCAAGTTCTCATTATGTATTATATAACTGGAGTAAAAGTCATAATATTGATTTTACTCCTTATTTTCGAGTTCCAGTTGATTTACTAAGATAATTACTTACAAATATAATTCATGTGAATTCATGTAATATTTTTACATCTTTAGTTTTCTTAGTATGTCACAAAGATATTGATGTCTAGTAATTCTCATAAAAGTATATTAAAGTATTTTAGTATATTTTTAGAAGTTGTCGTTGTCTTATTTTTGACATTCTTGGTAATTTGAATTATATTAAATAAAAAATGCTTATAAGGATTATTTATGTATTTTTATATAATATTATGTATTTTTAGACCTTCTACTATCCACGGGAACATTCATTACATATTTAGAATGTTCCCGTGTAGGTTGTAGCATGTTTATGCGGTACCTGAGCCTCTCAGGCCACCTGTCACTCTGTCAACCCATATTCCCGCGGCTGCCTACGTGTCATAGGCCCGGGGCTGCGTACACGACCTTGACGGAGTGAATGGGCTGTATCTCAGCCGCGCAAAGGTGCATTGGCTGCTGCGGCTGCGTGCGGGAATTGTGACAAAACACATTTCCGCCCATAACTCCTAAAATATACACAACACCTCAATTCTGACTGAATTTTAGGTGTGAAACCTATACGTGACAATGTGTGTGAAATATTTAATTGGCCAAAAAGCTCAATACTGGAGCCCTAGTATTTTGGTTCTTTTTTCCTTGATTATTTAAAAATGTAAGGAGTTGGATTTCAAGGGTGGGGTCAGTGAGTGACCCTACCTATTTTTGGGTGGAGAACTTATTTCTGTAATAATGTTTATGTTTTTCCTACTCCTTCTTAGGTTAATTTTATTATTATTGTTTTTATGTTATTTTTGTTACTTTTGCAGCTTGCTCTGCAATAGTAGCAAGCTGAAACCTTTGATCTGCTGACCATGAACCTGCCCCTGTATCCTGAAACACCAAAGCCATCACTGCTTTGCAGCCATATTTCCGCATTTACCCTTGACTCATGCTTAAACCAGGGTCACAGGGGCCAGCCAATGATGAATGCTCCCACAGGCTGGATTCCCCCATTGACATTAATATAAAAGCCTGCATCTATTTGCTTTTCTGCTTAGCAACATTCTCCCCCCCAACCATGTAAATTTGAAAACAAAAAATCCATCTGGCACTCTTTTGAAAAAAGTGAATAACCCAGTCCTTCACTTACTCCTTATTTACCTAGAAGTGGCTTTGGTTTTTCAAACAAAGAATCCCAGAGATTGAATGGCTTGCATGAATGCAGCCATTAAGGAAACCATGCAAAGTGCTTTCTAATTGATGATGGTATTTGATTGATTGGGCTGTGGCAACACCGCGCCTGAAACATTGAAAAATTCCTTTATTTGCCCCTTTGTTTTCCTAATATCACCCATCTCATTCAAATAAAATACTTCTGAGAGGAACTTGACCATACACTTATTGACATTGCTTTCTTGATTGGCAGGAATAACAATTTCATTGCTGTTAGACTCCAAAAAGTGCTAAGATGTAGGCAGGTCTTTGGAGGTGAAAGGTGCTGTTTAAGCTGCCCTCCTAAGAGTTACAATAATATTTAAATGTAACCAGAATTGAGTTCCAGGAGCTTGTAAAAAAGGTATCAATGTAAGGGGATGAGTTTTCAAATAGTCGGTAGCAATGGAATTGACATTATCTGAGGCAAGATGGTGCAGGGAAAGACTTGAACAAAATAAGTCAAAGTTTTGGTCAGAGTTCAATGGAACAAGGCAGTTTTAAGTTACAACGCTTGCAAGCTCATAACTCTGGTTGTCAGCAGAAGATTAGGAAAGATCAACTCAATTCCAACCAACCTCCATGTTCTCAATGAACCTGCCCAACTCTCTGAAATCAAGTGCTTGAAGGGTACCAGATAACTGTGGGTGGCTGAACAAAACAAAAGCAATTTTTTTGTGAAGCTCTAGAAAAAAAGAAATAACAGATTCCACCATGAATAACCCTCCACTTCTCAAGGAACTCAAGAGTAGCTCTGGGGAATTCAACTTTGAAAGAATAAAGGGAGGTTAAACACTGTTGATGTTTGACTTCAAAGAAAGGTTTGATTTCAATAAATGAATAAGAGATTTGAATGGAAATGGAGAAGACATGAAGACGTATCACACCTTCAAAGAAAGGCTCAAAGCCAGAAGAGTCCATAGACTGAAGTATATGGGCAGTGCCAGATAAAAAGGTTGAAGACAATACCTGTAGGAGATGGTGTCAACAAATAAGTAAAGAGACTTGAGTGGAGGAAAAGAGAAGACAAGATAATTGAGGAAAGGCTTACCAGGCTCAGATCTCAAGATGTTGATGGTATGGCAGAGGAGTTGTACAAGAGAAGAGTCATCTAGGATCTGAGCCGGGGCCAGTTAATAAAGTAGTAGAGCTCCCATTTAAAGTATGTACACCAGAGGAGCCGGTTCAGCGCGGTGTAAGACTCCAAACGGTGCTAAGCCGTGGCAGTTCTGTGGAGGGGAAAGGTTCTGTTTAGGCTGCCCTCCTAGGAGTTACAATAATATTTTAATGTAACCGGAATCAAGGTCCAGAACCTTATGGATGAGAAATCAAACTAAGAGAAGAGGATAAGAGTTGTCGCTAGCAATGGAAACAACACTATCTGAGACAAGATGGTGCAGGGAAAGACTTGAACAAATAAGTCAAGGTTTGTTCAGAGTTCAATAGAACAAGGCAGTTGTAAGTAACAACGCCCAAAAGCTAATAACTCTGGTTGTCAGCAGCTGATTAGGAAAGATCAACTCAATCCCAACCAACCTCCAGGTTCTCAATGAACCTGCCCAACTCTCCGCAATCAAGCGCTTGAAGGGTACCAGATAACTGTGGGAGGCTGAAAAAAACAAAAGCAATTTGTTTATGAAGCTCTAGAAGCAAATCAATAACGAATTTGAGCAAGAATATCCCAACACTTCTCAAGGAACTCAAGAATAGCGTGGCGAAATTCAACCTCAAAGAAGAAGGGAGGTATAACACTCCAGGTTTTAAGCTTAATAAAACCTCTTCAATCAAACGTGATTGGCTCCAGAAAGATGATCAAGGAGAGATCAAGACCAGTATGGTCGGAAAAAGGGACCAGAGTGGTATAACACACTCAAGAATTCAGGGAAGACAGGAATTCTTCTTCAACCAGCAAGGCTATTGGTTGGTGATAAGGATCAGGGTCACAAAGGACTGAGTTTGAGTATGGAGGCTCAAAGGATCAAGGGGCAATCATAGATATACCCGGATAATTTGCTCAGATAAGTGGGGAAGGATGCCCACGGATAAATTTTTTATGATGATAGAATGATGTGCTTCTCTGATGCTCCAATGATGGGATGCTGGAATGCTGCGATGCCCCAATGATGGAATGATGGGATAAAAGGCAGGGGAGAGCCCCTCCTTATATGGGCAGGAGGCCCTGTTAGACTATATACAACGGATTCTACAAATAGAGCGGAAAAGGGAAGGCAACCATGTGGTCACTCGCGTTGGTTGAGGATCTGCCAAATGCTTGCGGGTGCGGTCGGGATGGATTCAGTAGATCATGAATGAGCGCCGCGCGACGGTAGCAATGAGGGGATTGGGAGGCGCAACAACAAAGACGAAGACATGCAACGACAAAGATGAGGACGTGCTATAACAACGGCGGAGATGACAAGCAACACGGATAAAGAACGCGCGACGCGCGCGGATAATGGAAGCGCAGCGCGCGCGGCGCGGCGCGCGCGCGCGGGTAAATAATGGTTGGATGAGCCTGAGGATAAGTTGTTCAGCCGGGCGGTACGTTTGCGCAACAGTTTATGGATTGAGGTCTTAAGGCAGCCAGGGTGTCCAGGATGGGGCACCACAGCAGCCAGAATGAAAGAAATGAAAAGTAAAATGTCATAACACGCGGGTAGGTGACACAGAGTGTGGGAGGTTTGAGAGAAGATTAAAGGCACACAATCAGAGCTTGTTCTTTTAATCCAAAAACATCCCTGGCTTTAATCTTTGCTTGAACTGGATATTAACTTGATTTGCGCAAGTTGACGCTGGAGAGTTGCTTGCGGTACTGGTTGGTGAGGAAATCAGCTGGATTTGCCTTGGAGTCTATGCGCTTAATCTGTATTGTACCCTTTTCAACCTCCTCCCGCAGGAAATGGAATCGCAGTTCCATGTGTTTGGTCCTGAAGCCAGCATGATTGGCGGAGTTGCTTGCCAACTTGATGCAGCCATTGTTGTCTCCATGGACAATGATTGGTTGATTGATGGTTGAGCTTAGAACCTCCTCTACTAGTGATTTAAACCACAGTACCTCCTTGAACGCTTTGCCCACTACCTTATACTCCGCCTCGGTGGTGGACAAGGTGACTGTTGGTTGCTTTCGTGACTCCCACCCAATCAAATTGCCATTCAATAGTACAACCACGCCGCTTACTGAACTTCTGGTGGTTGGGCATGTTGCCCAGTCCGCATCAACATACGCACTCAGACCAGATTCCTGAGGATCCCTAGTGAAAGTGATACCCACGTTGGGGGTGAACTGGAGATAGCTGAGCGTTAGGAGGGAAGCTTTGTAGTGAGCCTTGCCGGGCGCGTTTATAAACTGGGAGAGATAATTTACCACAAATGTGACGTCCGGTGTGGTGTCATTATATAGCCTCGGGTCGGGGACTGCGTGGCGGCCTGCGCGCTCAGCATCTGGTAGGTTAGGCTCAGCAGTTGGGGTGCGCCGGTTCTCAGCAGTAGCCGCTGCGGGTTCAGCAGCAGCCGCTGCGGGTTCAGCAGCAGCCGCTGCGGGTTCAGCAGCAGCCGCTGCGGGCTCAGCAGTAGGCGCGGCGGGATTGAGCACGCGACTGCGGGCCGGGCCTGACTAAGGGAGGCGGGCCGCGACCCGCTTGGATGTCCGACTCATGGATGGAGCCGGGCCGATCGGGTTCTCGGAGCGGCTAGTCGGGGAAGGAAGAAGCGGGGCGACAGCGGGGCTATATGCGTGGCAGCCGCGCGCAAGCGCGGGCCGGCCACGGGACGGGAAATTCGCGACGGCGCGTCGGGTGGATGCGCGCAAGCGCGGTGGATCTTGGGTATCGCGCGGCGGAGGGCCGCGCCACGAAAAGACAAACCGGATGCGCGTAATGACAGGCGAGCTGGCGGGGGTAGGGTATGGGTATGGGTTTAGGGATAGGTTAGGGTTCTGGGTCTAGGTTTCCTTCTTCATGGTTGTCAGTCTGTCTTTGTGCTTGTGCTTAGGTTAGGGTTGAGGGGGAGGGCTCAAATACCCTTCCCCTTGACTCCGGGTTGTAGGATTCTATCCGGGGGGGGATCGATTCTATCCTCCAATCCATCCATCGATCTACATCTCATTTTCTCTCATTTTCTCTCTCTCTCCTCTCGGAGTAAAGGAAAGGAAGCATTCTCGGTCTTACAGACGCTAGAACCATCGATCCCGTAACTAGGGACAACTTCGTGAGGATCAACCTCTAAAGTTTCCACATCTGGGGGTCTGGCCGGGAACCTCTCGATCCGTTCTCAGTCTCTTGAAGATTACGCAGAATGCTACCGACAACCACTCCGGGATCCAATGCTCCCCTTCCCTACCCTCCACGCCCGACTCCCGTCTCTGCTGCTGCTCAACCCCCTCCGCCACCGTCCGCTCATGCTCCTAGAGTCAGCGGGTTCGCTCCTCCCTTGGAAGGGTCGTCGGACATGGCGGTAGAGGCCCCTCGCCGCGTTTGGTTGAGGCCGAGGGATTTCCCCCATCTTTGGTTCAGTACTTCGGATGTCGAGCGGTTCCTTTCTAGGTTCGAAGGGATCGCGGACTCGGAGGGCGCGTCGGGCGCAGATAAGGTTCGGACTATCGTGCTGTTCATTACTGAGGAGGAGAAGCTGCGGGACGTGGAAGAAATGGTTGGATACGAGAGGCAAGACTGGGGGAAGTTGAAAAGCGAGATGTTGGCGAGGTGGGGAAGGCGTGAACCTCGGTTTCGGGAAAGCGACTTCGATCGAGCTGCGGAGGAGGCAATCGAGAATGGCGGGGTGCGATCGCGCGAAGGATTAGTGGAATACATGTCAAGGTTCGAGCGAATCTACGGGTACCTTGCAAGGAACGAGGTTGTCGCGGGTCAGACGGGTGCCATGAAGCGGGCTTTCCTGGGGGGTCTCGCGCCCCAGCTTCGTTCCAGGGTGCAACGATACCTGTACGACCACGGCCTGGTTAAGAGGTCGTTGGATGGGAGCGTCGCAATTCTCCCCGATCTTTCGGTTATCCGTCAAGCCGCGGAAAGCGAAATCGATTTGGACGAGCTCATCGCGGATACGGCATGAACGTACCCGTCTTCCTCCAAGAAATCGGTCACGATCTCGGCGCCGGCCCCCGACCAAACTTCGGCCGCGCGGCCGCCGACGCCCTCTCATGTCGGACTTTCCCAGCAGCCTCCGGGACCATCTGCCGGGGAGATAACGGAGATTCTGCGGGACATAAGGGTTTTCCTCAACCGGACACCGGCTCCTACGGCTCCGGCAGCCGCACCGTTTCCGGCGGCTCCTTCTCAACCGCGCGCGGTGCCGCCTCACATGGCGGAAGGGTTCCAGCCTTCTAGCGGATCATCCGGATCATACGGGTCGCCGCAATGCTCATATTGCGGGGTGAGAGGGCACTGGAAGTCAGTTTGTGAGGATCTCACTCGGGACATGGACGAAGGGCTTGTTTGCGCATCCGGGATGACGTACATATTTCCGACGGGCGAATCGGTGGATCTGACTAAGGACAAGCCGCCACCAATGGTGCAAGTGCGGGAAAGAGCGAAGGCTAAGACCGAGACTGCTCGGGTCTCGCTCGGGATTGTCACCGCGCCCGGAACATGGGTAGCTCCGAGAGTGGAGGCCGAAGTCAGGGCGTTGGCGGCGAATGAGCGCATTGCGATGGATGTCGACGAGCGATCAACGGCGTCGAAGCCAGTCGCGCGAGTGCCGATTTCGGACGGGCCGTCCTCTAATCCCGTGGGAAAGAAGAAGGCCGCGGACATCGTCCGGAGGGTAATGGGGAACGACTCACCAATACCCCTGACCCTACGAGAGCTAGCGGCGGTGTCCCCCGCGGTCGTCGACGAGATGGTCCAGGCCTTGAAAGATTGCGGTCAGGGTCGGGTGCCGACAACGGTTCAGCGGGTTAACGTGGCGGAGGAGGAAATGGATCCCGAGCCGTGCCGGTCGAAGTCGGTATCCGTCCCGCTCGCTTATGTCGCAATGACCATCGCCGGGCGGAAGGTGTGGGCGATGGTGGATAGCGGGTCGATGGTCAACCTGCTCCCATCAAGGTTAGTGGACGAGCTCGGTCTGGTGCGGAGGAAGTGTGCAATGGGTCTTCGGGCGTTAAATGGCGGGGAATGTCGCGTGGACGGGGTAGTAGAGGGGGAGGAGGTGGAAGTCGCCAAGGTCTGTAAGCCTCTGTCATTTCTCTCAGTGGAGTGCGGAGACGTGATTCTAGGACGGCCATTCATGTTTGGGTTCCGAGCCCAAATGGCCTTCAACGCCGAGGAAGGAACGGAGGCGCTGACCGTCGAAGACTCGCTCGGAGCACGGTTCGAGACGACGATCTGCGATCACGGGAGAGGGAAATGGGTACAGGACCCAATGGCTGGCGGCAACGGAGAGTCCGGCGCGGGGGTTGACCGTAAGGGTTACCCTGCGGAGGATTTTTCCTAGTCGGCCGCGGGAACCGTGCGGAGCAGGCTCCGGCTCTGCACGGGCGGCCGACAGATGAGGAGCAGGCGGGGGAGGACGCGCGTGTGGCGCAGGTGCCGGAAGTAAGTCCCATTCCTCAGTATGCATCGCCGGAAGGCTCTACGCTTCGAAAACCCTATCATCGTGCCACAGTCGTGAGCAAAGGCGAAAGCCCCGGTCTGGTCATTACTAGGACTTACGAAGGCGACGATTGGGTCTGGATGGCGCGGTGCAATGCGGGCAAGTACAAACCGGTAGCGCGGAAAGTCCGGCCGTGGAACGAGCCAATGCCTCAGGGGCTCAACGGACCCTTACGACCAATTGCGTGGTCCCGCGACCCGTGGGAGACGCCCCTTAGGAAGAATGGATGGGTAACGCGGTCGGCGCGAATCACGGACGAGCGGGTGGACGCCCTTAACTTCGGACCGACGGGATGGCTGAGTGCGGAGGAGATGGATCTGCTGGTGTCGGTATTGGTAATAAGGGAGAAGGCACTTGCTTTTGGACCGGACGAGCGCGGGTTGTTGAGAAGTGAGATCGGGGACCCTTACGTTATTCCCACTGTCCCTCACGAACCGTGGCAAATCAAGCCGATTCCGATCCCCCGTACCGTTCAGGAGCCATTTCTGGAGCTGGTACGGGAGCGCGTGAGGACGGGGCTTTACGAGCAATCCACGTCAAGCTACTCGAGTCCTATCTTCGCGGTTGTTAAGCAGGACGGGAAGTTGCTAAGGATTGTTCACGACCTTCAGAGGCTAAATTCGTTCACTATTCGCGACGCGGGGCTTCCCCCGCGTGTTGAGGAATTTCTGGAGTCGATGGCCGGGCGCGCTTGCTACGGGCTGGTGGACGTGATGGGGGGATATGACCAGCGAGAACTCCACCCTGACTCGCGGCCACTGACGGCGTTTGAAACCGGGCTAGGAAGGATGCAGCTGACGCGGCTACCGCAAGGTGCGACCAACTCAGTGGCGGTATACCAAGCCCAAATGACCTGGATACTACGCGACGACCTTCCGGAAGGCGTGCAGATCTTCATCGACGACGCTGGCATTAAAGGCCCCAGAACGGACTACGAGGGCGCGGTCTTAGAGGATGCACCCGCGATCCGGCGATTCATCTGGGAATACGCGGAAACTCTGGAACGAGTCCTCTTCCGAATTGAGGAGGCAGGCCTTACTGTGTCCGGGAAAAAGTTGGCGGTCTGCGTTCCGGCGCTCGAAGTACTGGGGCATGTCGTGGCCTACGACGGGAGGCGAATAGCGGAGAAGAAGCGGAATAAGGTTCTTGAATGGCCGACCCCTCGGACAGTGTCGCACGTCCTACAGTTTCTGGGGTTGTGCAGCTACGTCCGCATGTTCATCAAGCGGTTCGCGGAAGTAGCGAGCCCAATGCGGGCATTGACGCGTAAGGGGGCGGAGTGGAAGTGGACCGAGGGATGCGATGCCGCTTTCGCGAAGCTCAAGGAAATCGTGGGGCGCGACATCATCCTTCGGAACCTCGATTACGACGCCGGGGGGATACGCCTGGCGGTCGACTCTAGCGAGCTCGGCGCGGGGGGGGTCTTGACACAGGAGGAGGACGGAAAAGATAGGCCGGTGCTCTACGAATCGGTTACCTTTACCGCGACAGAGAGTCGGTATTCGCAGCCGAAGCTGGAACTGTGCGGTGTCACCAAGATCGTACGGCGGTTGCAGCACCTTTTGTGGGGCGTGCACTTCGAGCTCTTGGTTGACGCAGAGGCCTTGGCGCAAATGATCAACTCACCGACGCTGCCGAACGCGCCCATGACCAGGTGGGTAGCGTTCCTCCAGTTATTCTCCTTTGACATGGTGCACATCCCGGGAAAGGCGTTCACAATGCCGGACGCGCTGTCGCGGTACCCGCGGGACAACCCATACGAGGGGGCGGAGCCTTTGGACGTGGAAGCTCCGGTCGTTCGGGTAGCAAAGACGGAGGCGTCGGTTTGTCTTCCGTTGCGTCAGTCGGGACGTTATGCGGTCTTGTGCTCTTATTTGCAGGATCTCCGGTTTCCCGAGGGCACGACGGAAACGGTCACCCGATGGGTGAGGCAAAACGTTCTGAAATTCTTCTTACAGGACGGTCAGCTATGGCGGCGGAGCGGCTCCGTGCCTCTTGTTGTTGCGACTTCTAGGGCCGACCAGGAGGTGATTCTGGGAAGTCTGCACGATGACCTTGGTCATCGGGGTGAGGTCAAGACGCGGAGGAGGGTGAAAGCGAGGTTTTGGTGGCCGGGGGTTGTACGCGCGGTGCGCGACTGGGTAAAGTCGTGCGAGGCCTGCCAACGGCGAAGCTTGATGCTGCCCAAGGAGGTCGGCCACCCCACGGGCGAGGACGCGCTGTTTGGGCGCGTTTCGCTGGACGTGGTCCACATCAAGGCGGGTAAGTTTGCGTATTTGCTGGTTGCGCGCGACGATCTGTCTGGGTGGGTGGAAGCGAGGCCCCTGGCGAAACTATTGGCGGAAAAGGTGGCTCAGTTTCTGGAAGAGGACTGGTTTGCGCGCTACGGGTCGCTTCGCTTGGTCACCGTCGACGGAGGGGCGGAGTTTTGGGGACGCTTGATGACGCTGGTGCAGAATTGTGGAGCGAAGTTTGGCCGCGTGACGGAATACTACCCGGAGGGCGCGGGGATGATCGAGCGGGGACATCAACCAATCAAGGATGCCCTGGTGAAAATGTGCGGCGAGGACGGCAAAAGGTGGCAGATGGCACTCCCCGCGGTCCTTTTCGCCAATCGGATCTCCGTGAAGCGCTCGACGGGGTATTCGCCTTACGAGTTACTCTACGGGCAGCGGCCCGTGCTTCCCGTGGACATCGAGCTGAACACGTTTTTAGGCGTGGATTGGTGGAAGGTTAAGACGTCCGCGGATCTTATCGAGGCGCGCGCGGAACAGCTCCTTAGGCGTGAGGAGACCTTGGAAAAAGCCGCGGAGCGGTTGAAGAAAACCCGGACGGCGTCAGTCCGCTATTGAGACAAGCGCTGTTCCCATTGGCTCCGGGATCCGCTGCGGAAGGGGGACCTGGTCCTGTTGTATAATCGGAGTCTGGAATCCCAGTGGGGCCGGCTTTTCGCCAACCGGTGGAACGGGCCGTACCGCGTGGCCTCTAAGTTTTTGGGCGGCAGCTACGGGCTTGAGGAATTGGACGGGACGCCGCTTAAACGGAAGGCCGCGGCTTCGCACGTAAAACGCTTCTTCGCGCGCGGTTCCACTTCCTTCGACGAGACGGCAAGCGATGATTCGGGGCCCGGGGGGGAGGCGGTCTCGGAGTCGGACGACGGCGCGGATCGTTTGGACAGCGAAGTAGCGGCGCGCGACGCGCGACCCCGGAGAAGTAGGAGGTTGCAGACGGCTGGGGACAGCTGTCAAGCTGGGGGGGGCGCTAGGTGGTTAAAGCTTGATTTGGTAAGGGGGTGTTCTAGCCGGTTCACAGCCGGGACAACTAGACACCCCAGGATGTTCGTTTCCTTATGTTTTGGTTTGAGCTTGGCTTTGGATTGGTACTGGCTATGGGTTATTTATTGCAGGTACGCGGGCGCGGCGTGGTGTCGGGCCCGCAAACGCGAGGACGAGCCCCGCTCACGGATGGCGGGACAAAGAGCTAACTAACTGCAAAAAAAAAAAAAAAAAAAAAAAAAAAAAAAAAAAAAAAAAAAAAAAAAAAAAAAAAAAAAAAAAAAAAAAAAAATGGAATAAATGGAATAATAAATATAGGATATTTTGTTTCTCTTCTTTGGATTTGGGCTGTTTCCTTTCTTTTTTTGTCTATTTCTCTCCTGTTTCTCTCTTCATCGGACGGGCGCGACGGTCGGGGATGGTATGGACGCGGATTTAAGCTTAGCTTGGTAAGGGGGTGCTCTAGCCGGTTCACAGCCGGAACGACTAGACACCCCAGAATGTTCGTTCCCATCGCCTCTCCCTTATACTCCCGGTTGTGAGCGCGCGCTGTCGGCGCGGTGTTTGTTTTGTTTTGTAGAACGGGTACGGGGAACTGTGTGGCAGTCCGTCTGGGGCGGTCCAGGTACCTCTTTTGTCGGGATAACGGGTCACTTACGGTCTCTCACAGAGGGAGCGCGCGGACGCGGATCTCAACCTCAACCTCACTCACACTCACTTCTCACGCGGACGCGGATCTCGGCACTCACACTCACTTTTCACCCGGACGCGCGGACGCGGCCCTTTCGTTTCCTCGCGCAGCAATATATATTTCTCCTACGAACGCGGTACAACAATGGGACAAGAGAGTACACAAGAAAGGAGAAAAGGAAGGGGGTGAGGGCGTCTAAGCCATTCGCATCATCTCCTCCATGTCCGCCCTCGATGATGCTAGAAGGGCCCGGTAAGCCGCCAAGAATTCGCGCCGGGATTCGGAGGATTGGGCTCCGGGGGTCGCCAGGAAGTTGCGGAGCATCGCGGTCGACCTTTCCGCGAAAGCCTCGAAGCCAGCCGCCGGGAGTGCCATCACGACCGGGATCTCCGGGATCTCGGGGGAGTTGGAGGAAGGCGGTGCCGGTGCTGGGACGGGGCTTGATCCGAGCGGACGAGGAGGTGATGAGGGGGTCCCTGGGGCATCGCGCGGAGGGCGCGGTCCATCTGGGGGCGACGACGGAACAACGATCGGGGACGGCGGAGGAGGGACCTCGGGAGTAGTAGGCCTCCCGTCTGAGACCACTGGTGACGCGGGCGGCGGTGGAGTACCTTGCGGAGCCGGGGCGGAAGGAGCTGGTGTAGGGGCCGGAGGGGGAACCGGGGCCGCGGCAGCGCGACGTCGGAGAATCTCATCGAGTCGTGGGTCCCTCGCGCCTTCCCTCATCCGAACACGGTCCGACCAGAATCGTACGGCCCTCCAATAGTCGTCAACGGACGAGAAATCCTCCTTCCGCGGCGGTCCCGCGCGGAGAAAGGGGGAAGCCGAGTCGCGATCCTCGCTCGGCGGAGGGCGACGGGACGGGGAGCCCGGCGGAGTCCACGAGTCCTCCAAGATGGTGTCGTCGTCCGAAACCACGAACGGGTCCGGACGAGCCCTTTTGCGCGGCCTGGGGCGGGAGCCGAAGTTGGGTGGAGCTCGGGGCATTCGATTGCTAAGTGAGCAACGGCGATGGCCGCGACTGCAAGCGACACAGGCGCGTCGACCAGGAGCGATCGAGCACGCCTGCCCGGTCCGGGCGCAGAATTCGCAGGGGAGCATGACGGCGATGAGTGTGGAAGGGGAGTTGGTGGAGTGTGGTGGAGTGTGGAAAGAGAAGTGGGTAGGGAGGAGCGGGGTGCGGGTAGTCGAGGTGGCGATGGGAAGGGACCTCTGGGGACAGAACTCAAGTTGGGGGGGGATGTGGTGTCATTATATAGCCTCGGGTCGGGGACTGCGTCGCGGCCTGCGCGCTCAGCATCTGGTAGGTTAGGCTCAGCAGTTGGGGTGCGCCGGTTCTCAGCAGTAGCCGCTGCGGGTTCAGCAGCAGCCGCTGCGGGTTCAGCAGCAGCCGCTGCGGGTTCAGCAGCAGCCGCTGCGGGCTCAGCAGTAGGCGCGGCGGGATCGAGCACGCGACTGCGGGCCGGGCCTGACTAAGGGAGGCGGGCCGCGACCCGCTTGGATGTCCGACTCATGGATGGAGCCGGGCCGATCGGGTTCTCAGAGCGGCTAGTTGGGGAAGGAAGAAGCGGGGCGACAGCGGGGCTATATGCGTGGCAGCCGCGCGCAAGCGCGGGCCGGCCACGGGACGGGAAATTCGCGACGGCGCGTCGGGTGGATGCGCGCAAGCGCGGTGGATCTTGGGTATCGCGCGGCGGAGGGCCGCGCCACGAAAAGACGAACCGGATGCGCGTAATGACAGGCGAGCTGGCGGGGGTAGGGTATGGGTATGGGTTTAGGGATAGGTTAGGGTTCTGGGTCTAGGTTTCCTTCTTCATGGTTGTCAGTCTGTCTTTGTGCTTGTGCTTAGGTTAGGGTTGAGGGGGAGGGCTCAAATACCCTTCCCCTCGACTCCGGGTTGTAGGATTCTATCCGGGGGGGGATCGATTCTATCCTCCAATCCATCCATCGATCTACATCTCATTTTCTCTCATTTTCTCTCTCTCTCCTCTCGGAGTAAAGGAAAGGAAGCATTCTCGGTCTTACAGACGCTAGAACCATCGATCCCGTAACTAGGGACAACTTCGTGAGGATCAACCTCTAAAGTTTCCACACCGGGCGTGTGTTGCAGCTGATGTAGTTCAATTTGCCCACTAGCTTCCAGAAGTTCTAGCCGGTCTCCAGAAAGAGTTTGTGTTCTTTTTCCGTTGCTGGGAACAGCTTCCCAAAGGGCTTGAATGGAGTGGAGCACCGCTTGTGAAGGGGAATTTGATATTGTTTTGCAAGCTAGTCAATGTAAGTTTTCTGTCCAAGGTGGAATGAGTGGGCTGTGTGTGTGACATTAATTCCAATTAAATGTGAGGCCGGTCCTAAGTCTTTGATCTTGAAGCGTTGTTGGATTAGATTGACAAATTGCTGAGGGTCGGGACTGAAGATGGCTATGTCATCTACATGTAGATACAGGTAGGTTTTGTTTTTCCAGAAGACACACCAATCTGCCTTGCTTTGCTTGAATCCCTCCCGGAGGAGCCAGTTGCTTAGAGTTTTGTACCACATCTGCGGGGCTTGTTTCAGGCCGTATAAGGCTTTCTTCAGTAGAAGGGTTTTGCCAACCAACACCGGTACGTTCAACGGTGCTTGAACTTGGATTGTTTTGTTGAGAGGAGCATTGAGGAAGGCTAATTTGACATCCAGCTGATGGAACTGATACCCCTTTTGGATGGCGTGAGATATGAGTAGTTGTAGAGAAGATTTGTCCCCAGTGGGGGCAAACACGTCCGTGTAATTGACGCCAAATTCTTGATGGAATCCTTGCACACATAGAAAAGCCTTGAATTCCATGATTTGGTTGCTTTTATCACGTTTGGTTTGGAATGCCCAGATGCGTTTGAGGGGTCGTATAGATTTGCTCCGTTCACATTCCTCCCACACCTCATAAGAAAGCAGGTTCAGGAGTTCCTTTTCCATTGCTTTGATCCATTCAAGTTTTGAGGAGCTGCGTAAAGCCTCCTCCAAGCTTTTGGGATCTGACAGTTCCACATCTTTTAGGTTGATCTGAGCGTCTGGATTGGTTTTGCCACTGCGTTTGTACTGCAGGATGTTCCTGGAAGTAATTGCACTATAATCTGGAGAGTGGGCCTTGACTGAAGGCAGTGCAGACTTGTTGGGGTTGCTGACGGTTGTGGTAGATGAGTAAGTGGTTTGATGCGCCAGAGACCAATGAGGTAGGGGAAATGGCAATTGGTCCTCTGGATTGCTTCTTATGCCATAGTCAAACACACTTTCCAGGAAAACCGCATTTGCGCTTAGTTGAACCCGTTAAGTAGCATGATCAAAGATTTTGTAGGTCAAAAAGTTGTTGGCATACCCAAGGAAGGTTCCTTTTGCTCTATTGAATGATAGTTTGAAGGTTCTTTGTCCCCTAGGTATGTGCAAGAAAGTCATGCACCCAAAGGGTTTCAGGCAATGGTAGTTGAAAGGTCTTCTGTGCCAGACCTCGTAGGGTACACTCCTATCTTTTGATATGATAGGTAAGACGTTCAGTAGGTCAGTAGCAGTTTTGACAGCTTTGGCCCAGAAAGAAGGGGGAAGCCCGCTTTGCACTAGCAGACATTGGGCTTTGTCAAGAATGGACCTATTTGTCCTTTTGGCAAGTCCGTTTTGCTGAGGGGTGTAGGCCGGGGCTAGATGATGTTGGATACCTTGGAGTTTAAAATACTCACTGAGTCCTTCATTAACAAATTCTCCTCTTTTGTCCAAAACAACAGTCACCAGCTTTGTCTTGAGAAGTCACTCCGCCTGATTGATGAATTCTTGGATAGAAGAGGTTGCTTGATCCTTGGAGTGGAGGAAACTGACTGATTTGAAACCTAAGTATTGGTCCACAATGCTGAGGAAGTACCTGCATCCACCGTTGGACTGCACATAAAAAGGTCCAACTAGGTCAAGGTGAATCGTTTCAAGACAACGAGAGACTGGGGTGAAATGGCCGCAAAACAGGAGTGCGGTCATCTTGCAGCTTCTGCATATTTGGCAGTCAGTGGTGGGCGCACTCCCCAGAAAAATAACTTTTAGAGTTGCGTTGTTAGGATGACCCAGGCGCTGATGCCAGTTGTTGTTTTGCGGGCTTTTCAGGAGTAGGTTGCCCTGGGTGGAGATGAAAGGAATTTGGTGCCGCAGAGTTCCACTAGGTGGTTCTGTCATACTGACACCAAACTCAGTCTAACCTCAGTCTTACCCTATGTCTCCAGTAACTATATACCTCAGGATCTTCATGCAGTACATATCTACATATAGTCTAACCTCATACTATACACAGATAGACTCCATAGGCTTGCACATACTCAATCTCCCAGGCTCTACTCTACCTCTCTGTCTTACCCATACCTCTTTGGTTTACCTCTCTGTCTAACCCATACCTCTTTGGGTTATCTCTCTGTCTAACCCATACCTCCTCTGTGTGGTTTATCCTTTGGAAATCTTTATGTAAATCCTCCTGCAGATTGTATTACATACTCTCTCTACTTAGTACATAGTGTCATGACTCCCATGTACACTGTACATCCTTCAACTGTACTCTCCCAACTTAGACAGCTCAGACCTGGAACCTTGTCCCAATGTAGAATCAGCCTAACCTAATGTAGTAGCATACCTGATCAGCCCTCTCTGTTACTTAGACTGTTCCCATGACATCATGTGTGTATTCTGAGCCCCAATCACTTGTACCTCTGTTGTAGTTCCAACCTCTTGTCTATTTAGTAAGCCTCCTCCTTCCACTTCCTGATGCTTCCCCCAAGAAATAAGTTTACTACTTCTTACTAGCAGATCTTTCCCAGCAAGTGTCATTCAGCACCATTCAACCCAATCCTCCTCTGCTCCTGTTAGCATCCTTCAGTAACCTTGCCCCCAAGCCTACTGTGGGTGGAGACCCCTATGTGCCAAGCCCTGCTTGCATGTCAGCAGCCCTTGTGACATTAAACTGATTTCTTCCCCAATAACCCCTTCTTCACCAACCACACTCCCTATCCTTTTAGACAGCATCAAATCTTGCTATTGAGTTGTGGCAATTTTTGTTTGCTTTATTTCTGTCCCTACCTTGAACTTGGCTATTTGATTTGTGGCCATTTTCATTGCTTCCCTTACCTTACTGTCAAACCTACTCAGAGCTCCAGCTCTCCATCCTCTAAGTATCACTTCAACGCTTCGACGCTTCAACACTTTGACATTTTGACGCTTTGACACTTTGAAACTTTGACGCCTCGACACTTTGACACTCAGAAAAGGTATATTAAACAGTATTTGACTTTCCCATAAAGGTAATCAGAGGAAGAAAAAAAATTCCTTTTTAATCATTTTATTCTTGCTCCAAGGTGAAGAACAACTTTTGGGTAACTAATTATTATTAGAAGTAAGAATGCCCCCACGACGTGCTCTTTTTTCTCACATTTCTAGCCCAGCAGTCACCCGCAGCTCTAGGGGGAGAGGTACCACTGAACCTACTTACCATTCTACCCCTAGATCTCGTCAAACAGGTAGGACCTTTTCTAACCTGATTGCACCAGTGGCTACCACTTCCACTCCTATGGATACAGGTTTATTGGAACCTATTCCCCAAGTATCCCTTTCTACTATGCCTTCTTCTGACAATGCTAGCCTCAACAGGATCACAGGTCAGTTTCCAAGCCCAGGTTACCATGGTTTGGACTCTCCTGCCTATGATGCAAGCATGGTTGCAATCCCAGGAGAAGGTGAGGAAGATGAAGAGGATGAAGACTCAGGATTCGATTCCAGAATCTTGAGTGTCATGGGTTCACCATCCCCAGAGGGTAATCCTAGTCAAACTTCTAATGCAACAGCAGTCCCTTCACCTTCCCCACACACCAACCTTCCTTCCACCACTCAGGCTCCTTCAACTGACCCTGCCCTGCTGGCCATTCTTCAGAAAATGACCACTGCAATGACTCATCTTTCTAAACCTGCTGACCATGGACCCTCTGCTAACTTTAAATCTCCATCTATCAATGCCCCAGATAAATTTGATGGAACTAACCCAAACAAGCTTAGACCTTTCCTTCAAGCTTGTGAAATCATTTTTGCAAATGATGAGAGAGTTTTTGCTAATGACAGAAAGAAAGTATTTTTTATAGTCTCTTACCTTTCAGGAAATGCCAGTCGATGGATCCAACCCTATCTTGCTCACATTGGTAATCATGAGCCAGACTTCATACTTAACTCCTGGCTTCTATTCACTCAACAGCTTCATACCCTTTTTGGGGATCGTCTAGAAATCCAGTGTGCTGAGAAGGAGTTAACCCTCCTTAAGATGAAAAACAGTGGTTATGCTACTAACTATATCACTGAATTCAGGACACTTATGACCAAGGTCTCTGGGTGGGGTGATAAAGCCTTTTTCTTTCATTTTAGACAGGGTCTCCCAGCCAGATTAAAGGACCAACTAGCTGGTTATGATGGACCTCAAGAAACCTTGCAAGACCTAATGGATATTTTTCTTAAGTATGACACTTGTTACCATGAAAGGATCCGGGAGAAGTCCTTCACTCTCCCTCAGACCTCAAGACCTGGACCCAGTCTTCCAAATCCTCAGAAATCTCAACAGACCAGCCAACCAGATAGGTTTAAGGGGAAGACCAAGCCAACCCCTACTAATTCTACTCCAACCTATGTCCCCAATCCCAATGTAGGAGAGGATGGACACCTCAAGGCTGAAGAAAAAGCTAGGCAAGAAAGAGAGGGTTTGTGTAAATACTGTGGAGGAACTCACAAAATTAGCCTCTTCAGGAAACGTCCAGATTTTAAGCCTGGCCAGAAGCCCAATCCTATGAAGCCAAAACAGGGAAAAGACTAGATGATGAGAATGTGGTACTCCTTGACCATCACCCTCCAAATATTCGAGTACAAACTTTGGAAAGAAAAGACGCTAACCCTCCTTCCAAAGACTTATGTTTTGTTTGCTTTTCCAATAACCAGGCTTACAGTGTACTTGTTGACTCTGGAGCAACTCAATCTGTTATTTCAAAATCTATGGTTTTAAAGTTTTCTCTATCACTCAAACCCCTGACCACTCCTATCTTCTTATTTACCTTCAGTCCTTCTGACTCAACTTCCCAGGAAATCACCCATAAGGTTTCCTTCAATTTCTCTTTGCCCTCTTTTCCCAACTTAGAATGTGATTTCTTGGTTTTTGATACTCCCCCCAAAGAAGACATTATTTTAGGTGTTGACTTCCTCCATTTCTGGAACCCAGAGGTAAATTGGCAACTGGGATTGATCACCCCCAGACACCAACCAACTTTGGATCATTCCTCTTCTGTTGAACTCTCCTTGGCCACTACTTCCTTTCCACCAATGAACCTGAAGGTCACTGCTCCTGTCCCCTTTTCAGAATCTATGCACTCACAACACTTCCCTTTGAGTTCAACAACTACTTCTGTGAACAGGATATTCTTTGGACATTCTCTGAAATTCTTGGAGGATATGGAGAATGATCTATCCGTTCAAGTTTTGCGTATGATTATTTCCACTTCTGACTCTGACCCAAAGCAGGCTACTGCAGAAGTTTTGGATGAAGATGAGGAAACTGATGAAATTGAAACTGTGATGGAGAGAGTTCCTGATGCCTATCATACCTTTTTAGAAGTTTTTTCCAAGGTCAAAGCTGATAAACTCCCTCCTCATTGCGCTTACAACCATCATATGGAACTGGAAGGCCCTATGCCTCCATTTGGGCCTATCTACTCCCTTAGTCACCATGGGAAGGAGGCCCTACAAGCCTATATAGCGGAAAATATAGAGAAAGGTTTCATTCGCCCCAGCACTTCCAGCACTGGAGCACCTTTCCTCTTTGTAAGAAAGAAGGATGGTGGTTTGCAATTGTGTGTTGAATATCACAAACTCAACGCTGTGACTCAAAAGAACCGGTATCCCATTCCTCCAATGACTCACTTATTAACAGTCTTTTCTGGTTCTACCATTTTTTCCAAAATTGACCTCAGGGGTGCTTATAATCTCCTTCAAATTAAGGAAGGGGATGAACATCTTACAGCATTCAGAACTCAGTTTGGGAGTTTTGAATATTTGGTAATGCCTTTTGGACTCACCAATGCCCCTGCCTCTTTCCAATGTCTTGTTAATGAAATTTTTGCAGACCTTCTGACCATCTGTGTGGTGGTATACCTTGATGACATTCTTATTTTTTCCAAGAACTTAACAGAACATACAGCTCATGTGTGTGAAGTCTTGAACAGACTTCAGAAGAACAACTTATATGCAAAAGCTTCTAAGTTTGAATTTCATGCCTCCTCAGTGGACTATCTAGGATATGTCATTTCCAGAAGTGGCATTGAAATGGAAAACTCCAAGGTCCAGAAGATCTTGGACTGGCCACCACCAAAAAACAAAAAGGCCTTGCAACAGTTTTTGGGTTTTTCTAATTTTTATCGCATGTTTATCATTAACTATTCCAGAAACGTGCACCTCCTCACTACTCTAACTGGAGCAGACCCCATCTTTCCTTTATCCCCAGGGGCTCTGCATCAGTTTGAGGACCTCAAGGTAGCCTTTACTAAAGCTCCTGTACTCAGACATTTTGATTTTTCCTTACAAACCTTTTTGGAGATGATGCCAGTGACTATGCCCTAGGGGCTGTCCTCACCCAAGTCTCTCTTGATGGATCCAAACACCCAATTGCTTTTGACAGCAGGAAATTGGTTAGTGCTGAACTGAACTATGAAATCCACGATAAGGAACTCCTGGCCATTGTATGGGCCATCAAGATCTGGAGAGCTTACCTCCTCAGTCTTTCTTCTCCCTTTGAAGTTCTCACTGATCACTTATTTCTTAAATATTTCATGACCTCCAAAGTCTTTACTTGTTGCCAAGCCCGTTGGGCTGAGTTTCTGTCTGAATTTGACTTCACTATAGTCTATAGACCTGGAAAGCAATTGATAGTGCCTGATTTCTTGTCACATTGAGACAAAGTTAATCCCAAAGGGGGGATGCCCTATGCAGAAAAGAATCCAGCAAATGTCAAACAAATCTTGAAACAGACTGACTTTGAACCTTCTAGAATTTTCTTTATCTCTGCAAAACAGGTTGACAAACAATTGGAAACCTTAATTCAGTCCCAGACCTCCAAAAAATAAACCCAGCAGATTATTCAGAAACTACATAAAAAGGAACAAGTAAAGAGTTAACTTATAGACCCAGACACTGGACTCCTTATTTTCCAAAACAGAATAGCGATCCCCAAGGAGGATGAACAACTCCAACTTGAAATACTTTGACAAAGACATGACTCTCCCCTCTCTGGCCACCCTGGACAATACAAAACATCTGATCTAGTCAAAAGAGATTTCCATTGGGAAAATATGACTTCCTTTATCAAAGATTATGTTTCTTCTTGTTACCTTTGCAGCAGAAACAAAGCCAGTCACCACAAAAAGTTTGGACTCCTCCAACCCTTACCAATTACAGATTCTCCCTGGACTTCACTCTCTATGGACTTCATCTCAAAACTACCACTATCCAATGGGTTTGACTCAATCCTTGTGGTGTTTGATTGTTTTTCAAAAATGTCACTCTTTATTAAAACCAGAACTGATATCTGCTCTGTGGAGTTGGCTAACCTACTAATTTCTCATGTTTTTACTAAACATGGCCTCGAAACTGACATTGTCAGTGACAGAGGATCTTTATTTGTTTCTTCCTTTTGGAAAATTGTATGTGAAAAATTACAGATAAAAAGAAATTTTTCCACAGCTTATCACCCTGAAACAGATTGAAAGACGGAAAGAGTAAATCAGATCCTAGAACAATTTCTTAGGATGTATGTCAGTTATCACCAAGACAACTGGGATACCTGCATCCCCCTTTCTGAATTTGCTTACAATAATTCCACTCACACTTCTACTAAGCAATCTCCTTTTTTCACCATCTATGGACGACATCCCAACTTTGATAGTCTCCATGTAGTAGATGATCAACCTGCCAGCCACTACATAACCCAGATTAACCAGAATCAAAAGTTATTGGGTATTGAACTAGAAAAGGCAATTAAAACCTACAAAAGATATGCTGACCTAAAAAGAAGTGACTTCCCTGCCTCATTTTCTGTTGGAAACAAAGTTTGGCTCTATTCTAAAAATATCAAAACTAATTGTCCAACTCATAAACTCTCAGAGCAATGGTTAGGTCCCTTTTTGATTACAGAACAGATTGGAAAAAGTTCATTCAAGCTTCAACTCCCTCAACAATGGTCCACCATTCAACCTGTATTCCACTCCTCCTTACTCAAGCCATATCAGGACAACTCACTATCCTCTAGGCACCAACCACCAACTGAGCCAGTCAAAATTGATGGTGAAGAAGAATGGGAAGTGTCTCAGATATTGGATTCCAAACTTAAGAGGGGGAAATTATTTCAATTAGTTGAATGGAAAAGCTTCCAGAATGATGAGGAATGCACTACTTGGGAACCTCACTGTAATCTTACCAACTGCCCTACTTTACTTCAAGACTTCCATACAATCTATCCCTCAAAACCAAAGTCATCCTTAAAATAAAAACAATAAAAACCTTACTCTCCTTTTCAATCAATATATATATATATTTATATATCAATAACATGATAAAAAAAAATAAAGATTCTTTCTCCTTTTTCCCTTTCTTGAACCTTAGCAAAAAAAAAGAAAAGATCAATTACCCCCCTCTAAGAAAATATAAATAAAAACAAAAAAATAAAATAATAATGAAATAAAACAAATTTTATATAAACAAATTTTTAGATAGCTTCACACATCAATTCTTCCAACTCTTTTACTCTAGACATCCAAGTATTTACTAATTTTAACTTGGCAACTTGATAAGAATTTGGCCCCCTCATAGTAGTCCCTACTTCAAAAGTATGCCCAGCTAAAGCCAAAATATCAGCTAGTCTTTTCTTTATCTCTAAAAATTTTTTCTTTCTAGTTTCTAAAAACCCATAATTCTCTTTTCTTATCTCACTACCCCAACCCTTCTTTAAACCTTCCTGAAAATTTGAATTCAAAGTCCTAGAATTCCTACTATAAATCTCCAAAGATTGATTAACTTGATCTTCATTTAAAACAGAATCTTCTCTGAATTTTCTTCCTTCCATCATCTCCAATAACCTTTCCCCACTTTCCAATTCCTCCAACCAGACCTCAGTTTCACCCCTTCTTTTGATTCCTTTCCTTCTATTCCTTCTGTCTTCCACCACCTTCATCTCCACCTCCAAATCCTTCATCTTGTTCCTCAAATCCTCTAACTCAAAAGAGTCATCTGATCTGCCCCCTTCTTTGACAATGATCTCTCTTCCTTTTCCTTTACAAATATCTTGGGTGGTTCCTCTATCTTCATCAATATCACTTAATTCCATCTCCAAACTCCCTTCGGCGTCTTCATCATCATCTCCACTTCAACGCTTCAATGCTTTGCTTCGACGCTTTGACGGTGGGCTTCAACGCTTCGACAAATTGCTCCGACACTTTGACGGTGGGCTTTGACGCTTCAACAATTTGCTTTGACAATTTGACGGTGAGCTTTGACGCTTTGACTATTCCCTTCGACGCTTCGACGTTTGACGCTTTGACGGTTTGACAAACCCCTTTGACGCTTTGAAAAATTCCTTTGACGCTTCAACCAACCCCTTTGATGCTTCAACGATTTCCTTCAACGGGTTTGACAGATTCCAAAATAACTTTGTTTTGTGCCCTTTTTGGGGGGACCTCCTCCACCTCCTCGTCCGAATATACGGGAGGGGTTCCACATTGTATAAATGCCTCACCGCACTCCTCCTGCAGACGCCTTGACGTACCATCTATGGCCAAATTACCGGTTCAACGCAGTGCCTCCCTTTTTTCTTGCCTTTTCTTCAATCTCTCCTGCATCAAACGGACTATTGCAAACCTTTATCAGCACTCCAGCATCTCCAATACTAAATCCAGAAGCACTTACCTGAAGATTCATCAAGTCTGGATGAGTAACCCAAGGACATGGCATCATCATCTGGAGCCTCTTTCACTTCAAAAGGTTGACTGTTCTCCAGGACCCATAAGGTTGGCCCCAAGGCCTTTCTGCCTTGCTTATCCATATCACACATTCTTCCATACTTCCTACAACTTTCACATTTGGCAGAATTGTGCTTGATACTGGTGGTGCAGATTCTTCCAAGCTTGACGCACCTATCACAACTTGGGTAGTATTGCTGGACTGGATGATAATTGTTGGTCTTCTCCATTGGATAGGTTGGTGTAGGTGATCTGGTGTAAGGAGATAAAGGTGGTAATGGGGTGGATGGTGGTGATGGTTGTGGGTAAGGGGAAGGAAAACTCAAGTTAGACATGGCTGAAGGACAACCTGGATGGCCTCTTCAACCTCTCCTTTTATGGTCATCAGGAGATGCCCTCTTCTTCACCAGGGGGTACTGTCATACTGAAACCAAACTCAGTCTAAGCTCAGTCTTACCCTCAGGCCTGATATACTTTCTTAGGAACTTCAACCTCAGGGCTCAGGAGACTTACATCAATATGTCTCCAGTAACCATATACCTCAGGATATTCATGCAGTACATATCTACATATAGTCTAACCTCATACTATACACAGAGAGACTCCACAGGCTTGCACATACTCAATCTCCCAGGCTCTACTCTACCTCTCTGTCTAACACATACCTCTTTGGGTTACCTCTCTGTCTAACCCATACCTCTTTGGGTTATCTCTCTGTCTAACCCATACCTCCTCTGTGTGGTTTATCCTTTGGGAATCTTTATGTACATCCTCCTGCAGATTGTATTACATACTCTCTCTACTTAGTAAATAGTGTCATGACTCCCATGTACACTGTACATCCTTCAACTGTACTCTCCCAACTTAGACAGCTCAGACCTGGAACCTTGTCCCAATTTAGAAGCAGCCTAACCTAATGTAGTAGCATGCCTGATCAGCCCTCTCTGTTAATTAGACTGTTACCATGACATCATGTGTGTAGTCTGAGCCCCAATCAATTGTACCTCTGTTGTATTTCCAACCTCTTGTCAATTTAATAAGCCTCCTCCTTCCTCTTCCTGATGCTTCCCCCAAGAAATCAGCTTACTACTTCTTACTAGGAGATCTTTCCCAGCAAGTGTCATTCAGCACAATTCAACCCAATCCTCCTCTGCTCCTGTTAGCCTCCTTCAGTAACCTTGCCCCCAAGCCTACTGTGGGTAGAGACCCCTCTGTTCCAAGCCCTGCTTGCATGTCAGCAGCCCTTTTGACAGGTTCTTTGCTGAGCCCACAAACTGAAAGTTGTCCAGAGAGATCTTTTAAAGGGAGTAACCCACTCAATTGATGACAGCAGAGGTTTTTGTCAGTTGAGGAAGTGAGAGTAGACATTGATCAAGAGCGGGAACCAGGAGTACGTTGCTGAGTATAACTGCTTTTCCCAGGTGATTCAGGAGCGTGGAGTTGCCTATGGCCGTAGCAGATAGTGAGGACCCCTTGCTTCCTGTACCTATACTCATATGGATCAGGTTTGATTTGGAGAGTTAATCAGGTGAGTTGAAGATGTGATGAGTTGCACCCAAATCCAGCACTGGAGAAAGTTGTTCTTGGGAGTTGGTTGTGCTGAGATAGAGTTGAGCGTTGAGAAAAGCTTGGCGTGGGACAGTCTCTCCACCAGCGCCTGCTTCCATTTCTTGTTGAGCTGCAAGATGATGTGATTGAGCACGGGATTTTTGGAAGTTGGGGCTGAAGGAACCAGCATCAATCTTCAGTGTCTCCAGCTAGAGGGTTGTGTTTGCCCTTGGAGCAGGGATACTTGGTCTTGGGTTTCTTTTGAAAACCAGTCTTGAGCTGAGCGACAGAGGAGGAAGCTGGTGCTTCATTTAGGTTGGGTTTGTCTTCCTTCCAGGCATCCTCCAGATGGATGAATTTCCTGAGTTTGTAAAGTACGGCGGTGGGGTTTTTGAGAATCTTATTGTTAAGGAGCAAGGTATCTACAATGTGGTGAAAGGAGTTTGGCAATTTGGCTAGTATTGTGTATCTAAGTATGTCTTGAGGTACGTTAAGTTGAACCACAAAAAATTTGTTCATTGATTTCTGGCATTTTTTAATGTATTGAGATAAATCTCCTCTATATTGATGGCGGATGAAGTTGAGCCAGAGTCGACCGCGATTGTTGGACAATTGTGAGGCATATTGGTCATGGATGGCTTCTAGGATTGCACAGGGGTTGTCTTCATTTGAGCCATTTACAACAGTGTCAAAAGTAATATTGCTTAAGTTTTGGATGATGATATTTCAGGCTTCATACACCCTTTTCTTCACCGTGGGGGTGATGGTTTGTTCAGGATCGTACTCTTGGATGAGTTCCAACAGCCCCCTTCTCCTAAGGTAACTTTTAAGGGGTATGAACCAGTTTGGAAAATTGGTTTTGTTGAGAAGAGGAATATTGAGTTTGGGAGTGTCTTCTTGGTCGGTCATGGAAGTGAGCCCTTCTCAAAGCAGATCAGAATCTTGGGACTGTAAATCTGTTGATGTTTGACTTCAAAGAAAGGTTTGATTTCAATAAATGAATAAGAGATTTGAATGAAAATAAAGAAAACATGAAGATGTATCACACCTTCAAAGAAAGGCTCAAAGCCAGAAGAGTCCCTAGACTGAAGTATTTGGGCAGTGCCAGATAAAAAGGTTGAAGACAATAGCTGTAGGAGATGGTGTTGAAAAATATGTAAAGAGACTTGAGTGGAGGAAAAGAGAAGGCAATATAATTGAGGAAAGGCTTACCAGGCTCAGATCTCAAGATGTTGATGGTATTGCAGAGGAGTTGTACAAGAGAAGAGTCATCTAGGATCTAAGCCGTGGACAGTTGATAAATTAGTAGAGCTCCCATTTAAAGTATGTACACCAGAGGAGCCGGTTCAACGCGGCCAGAATGAAAGAAATGAAAAGTAAAATGTCATAATACGCAGGTAGGTGACACATAGTGTGGGAGGTTTGAGAGAAGATTAAAGGCACACAATCAGAGCTTGTTCTTTTAATCCAAAAAAACACTCCATGTTTCAAGCTTACAGAAACCTCTCAGTGAAACGTGACTGGGTCTGGAAAGATGATCAGGGAAGGATCAAGACCAGTATGGTCAGAGAAAGAGATCAGGAGGGTTAAAATACACTCAAGAATTCCAGCAGAAAGAGTTCTTGTCAACCAGCAAGGCTATGGTTGGTAATAAGGAACAGGGTCACAGATGGAATGATCAAAATTTTGAGTATGAAGGCTCAAAGCATCAAGGGAAATAATAGATATACCCAGGATGAGGATCAGGATCAAATTCCTACTATAACAGGGGGGACATATGCACACACTCCCATGGATCATTGGAAAAAGGCAGGGGAGAGCTCCTCCTTTTATAGACAAGAGGTCTGTAGACTATTTACTAGAGAGATTTACAGATAGAGCGGAAAAGAAGTTTTTTTTTTCCACAGATGGTCATGAGAAAACAAAAGAAGAAAGAAAAAAAAGAAACAAACAAAATGACTCAAAAAAAGAAGAATTTAATCATGAATGACAGGAATGGAAAGACCCCGGCCCGTGCCAATGATGGGCGCGGGCAGGAGAGTAGCAAGTGAGAGGCGGAGCAGACAGGCTGAAGGGCACGTGAAACAGCCACAGGCGGAAATGCAGAGACTGGCGCGGGCAACAGACAAGCCACGCAGGAGACCAGTGAGCTAGGAGGTGGATGAAGGAGTTGTCAATGAGGGAAGTGCAAAGGTTCTGAAAACCACAAGAAACAGTTGCTGTCATTGGTTGATGGATTGGGCAGAAGATCAAATGGGGAGCAGAGAGGGACATTGGTTGGTGCAACCGCCCAAACAATGATGGAGGTGAGTTTAAGGTGTATGTCAGCAAGGATGGAAGTGAGATTGGTCATGGGAATGACTGATTGGGTCAGTTGAAGTGGACCGTTCCCATGACCGATCTCATACAGTGATCAGATGGGCAATGGGGGCTGGTCACGGGTTCTCCAACAACCACAAGGATGACAGTGATTATGATTGGGATGGGGTTTCTGATGGGTGCAATCTCCGCCACCAGTGTTAGAGATGGGGAGATTGAGCCAAGCGGGTCTTTGCCCACATGTTTGGCAAAAGATAATCAAATTGCAAAGGGGGAGGATTGAACGTAGGGGCTGGAAAAATTGCACGTGCCAAGGAAGCACTAAACCATTAGGCTAAGGGAAATCTTGAGAGACTGGACATTTGTGGAGGGTAATTCAGGAACAGGAAAAAACTGGATTTTTTTCTTTTTTCTTTTTTTTTGTTGGTGATTGATGACTGATGGATATCATAAAAAATTTTGAAATTTCTGAAGTGGTCTCAAGGTTTCCATATTTGGTCACCACATCTTTCCCCAACTTACAGACTGTCCCTAGTCTTCACCTGAGTCTGATGATAGATATACAAAGGAAACAAAGATGATTGAAACCAGAGAATGACCATTCACTCTTGAGAGGGTTTGAAGAGTAGGAAAATATCTTGATCCATCCAAAAGAGCCCTAGAAGCGGCAGAGATAAAAAAACAGAAGGCATCCCAGGTGCTCATGTATGTAGCATACAGTACACTTTACAAAAAAAAGCAGCAAATAACCCTGGTGGTGCACAATTGGGAGGACTTACTTCTGAGATTAGTTGCCTCCACAACAATGAAAATTCTTAACTTGATCAGCAGAGATCCTTCTGGCCAATTGAGTACCATCTAGCTCCTCCAAAACATAAGATTCACTTCTAAGTTGGCAAACCACCCAATAAGGACCATTCCAACAATTTGAGAAAAGCTTGCCCCACTGGGTTTCCAAAGATCAATTATAAGTTTTAACTAGATCATCAGGGTTTAAGGAGTCCATGATTCAATTGGAGTGCTTTTTCTCCCAATACTGGACTGATTTTTCTCTGGACTCCATCATCTTCTGATAAGATTCATCACAAAAATCTTCACTTTCCTCCAGTTGCTTGGATCTAGCAACCAATGGATCAGTAGTTGAGGACACCTTCTTCAAGGGATACCCAAGAAAGACTCCATTTCCAGATCCAAAGGAATAACTGCTCTTTGACCAAAGATTATTTTGTAAGGTGAGTAGCCGGTAGTCCTTTTTGTTGAGATTTGATCAGAAAAGAGAACCAGAGGGAGGAATTTGCAACAATGCTTGCCACTTTCATCAGCAAGCTTAACAAGTGCATCCTTCAAAGGAGCATGGCCTTGTTCCACCATGCCTTGGCCTTCAGGATAATAAGGATTAGTAACTCTATGTTTTCCAGGAAGAGATTGGATCATTTCAGAAAGTTTCCCATCAAATTTGGAGCCACCACCAGTAGAGTAAGATTGATCCGGGCCATAACGCATTTTCCAGGTCTCATAGAGGAATGCTGCCACTGATTCAGAGCAAAGATACTTAAGAAATTTTGCTTTAACCCATCCATAAAACCATCTCTAGACACAATGAGGTACTTGGCACCACCTCCCTTATAATAAACCACATCCATAGCAATCCTTCCAAAGACAGTGGACTCCCCAGTAGGATAAGAAATTTCTGCTGGACCCCTGAGATCACGTTTTTGACAAACTTCACAACTCTTGCACCATTGAGAGACCTATTTCTTCAAAGATGGCCACCAGAATTGTTTGTATAATTGTTGATAAGTTTTGGTTTCCCCACAATGACCAAGACCTTCCTGGAGACTTTCAAGGATAGAATCTTGTTTAGAAGGGATAGTAAAAACAATAAGAGCACAAGAGTTTTCTCTTTTCATAAGCCTAGAGATTTTGACAAAGTAATTAGAGGAATTTCTTTTAAGAGATCAAAATTATTTAGCAGAGAGATCAGGAGTTTTTTGAAGAGTTAAAAGTTACTGCTTTAGTTTAAGCCAGAAACCCTGTTGAAAGCCAGCATAATCTTGGGAAGAAAAAGAGAAGACAGGTTGGATTAAAGGATATTCTTCATCAAAATCAGTTTCAACATCAGATTAATTGTCTCCAAGAGGTTGTTGAGATAAACCATCAGGCATAGTGAAAGGTTTCCCAGGCCTGTGAAAAATATAAAAAGAAAAAAGTTTGATAAAGGCCAACCAACAAGACATGGGAGCATTGATCATTTCAATGATGGAACAAGCATCAACTTGTAGTTTGAAATCTTGGCCCCAGAGAACAGTTTGAAGTTTCTTCATCATTTGAGCCAAACCACAAAGCTCCAATTTGGGCTGTGAGTACCTAGAATCTACATCTGAAAATAGCTAAGATTCATAAAGAGCAGTTTGGTCCCAGCCATTTTTGTCTCCCTGGGTAAGAACATCTCCAAAAGATTGATAACTAGAATCAACAGCCAGCTTGATCTTGCCAGCCTCAGGTCCATAGGAGATCTTTTTCAAAACCATTTATTTACCCACCATCATTCTGAGCAACTGAAAATCATTTTCACAATATTGGTTTCAAATCCATTCAGCATCTTTTGTGGTTCAAAAATGTAAGGGTGCACATATTTTAGATGAGGATGGGATAAAGATTCTAAAATAAGTGAAAAAAACTAGGAATCCCCTAAAATTGGTGGGATTGATTGAAGAAGGCCAAGAGATGATCTTGTTGACTTTTGCTGGTGCCATCCTTCTTAATTCCTTGCAGACCACATGACCAACCATTTCCAGAACAGGGACACAAGCAGCCAGTTTGGATCCAGAGACAGTAAGGCCAGATTCCTTGATTTGAAACAGAATCCTTTCCAAATTAGTAGCATATTCCCAGAAAAAAAAATTCTGAATGCCAAGGTAAGAGCTCATTATCATAGTCAGAAACTGGACCTTTCATTCCACCATCTTCAATGAAGATACCAGAATGATCAGGGATTTCATCCTGGAGGATTGACATCATCTGGGAATGATAGTCTGCAAGAAAATTGATGGCCCCTTGAGGCAATTGAGTAAGTTGAAATCAACCAAGAGGAGTATTGAAGGTAGTGAGAGGGAAAGAAATAGGATGTAAGGATTGTTTTTCATAGCCACCCATAATGTCCCCTAGACCATAGAAACATCTCTCAGAGAAAGATTTGACAAATTCTTCAGTAGCAGGAGGAATACCAGAGTCTTTAATAGGAACTTTATTAAGAGGTTGAAGATCATGAACTATTCTAAGTTTACCATTAATCTTGAGGACACAGAAGACAGGGCCAGAATAACTAGGGGTTGAATGCTCATATAGGCCAGTACAAACTTTTTCTTGGACCAAATTGATAAATTTGTCAACTTGAACAGCAGGGATAGGGATCTTCTTCTTTTGCCGAGGATCATGGTAAACTACAGGGAAGATATAAGGGAGGCCATAGGATTCTTTCAAGGGAAATCTCTCTTCTTCACAGAAAGCAATAGATTATTCCCTTAGGGATAAGACATTTTTGATAAAATTTAACTCATCAGGAAGAAGCCATCCATCTGGACCAAAGTTCACCACCTTCAGATGTTCTTCAGTGACTCAACCATTGGGCACAAAGGGACCAGTAAGAGATTGAGGAATACCGCAGTAAGGATCATGAGATAAGGGAGGAAACATAACAAGGGGATTGAGGTTGAGAGGCATGGGCTGGTTGACTGGTTGGACCTTCTTGGAAACTGTTTTGTACTTGGTGGAAAATGAGAGAATTTCTTTTTTCCTCCAAGAGTTGACCAGTGAGATTGATTACAAAAACTGATTCCACGTTCCAACATTATCCACATCCAATGTTCTGCAATATCCTCAAAGGGTGAATTTTCCATAAAGGGAGAACCAGGAGATAATAAGTTTCTCACATGTGTGGCACAAGGTAGGGTTTTAAAAATGATGGTAGAAGATTTCCCTGGCAGTGCACAATTGGGAGGACTTACTTGTACCCCAAATGCCTCCACTGAAGCCCATATTCCTCCATACCAAAACCACCAAGAATAGAATTGAGATCAGGATATAGTTTTGAATCATCACAGAGATTCAAACCAGGAATTAGAGAAGATTGATCAGACCTAAGAGTAAAAGGAAAAGAAGACACAAAAGATCCAGATAAAGAAGGGAAAGAAATATGTTTGGTTTTTTCTATTTTGACATGTTTTTCATTTTTTGATATTTTCCAGTTTAGATGAAAAAGATGAAAAGAATGAAAAATAAGCCTGAGAGATGATAGTCAACCCTTGAGTTGAAGTCTGAGGCTGAAAATAACTACAACTATTAGTAGGATCAACTATTCCCATAAAAAATGAGAGGAATTGGAATTGTCCTTCTGCTTCCCCTTTAAAGATGATTTAGAAGAATGACCAGGACAATCTCTTTCCCAAAGACCAGAATCCAAAGAAAAGAGAGGAACTTCAGTTTTTATACCATCAGAATCACGGAGAGGAATTCTCTCCCCAACTTGATCAGAAAACATCATGGTAGCACCAAAATCCATCAAGAAAGGTTGTCCCAAGATCATAGGTCCTTCCAAATGTATGATCCAAAGATAACAGGTTCCAACAATATTTTGACCAATCCTGACTGGAACATCTTCAGAAATACCAACAAATTCACAAGATTGATTTCCTATCCCATAGACTGCAGAATTGAAGCTGATCCTAAGACTGAGTTTGAGTTTACAGGCCATGGCATCCAAATTTAAGTTGAGCTGAGATCCAGAGTTCACAAGAGGGGAAAAAGCTTCAGCTGATTCACCAAGATAACCAGGGAGAAAACCAAGATGACAGGAGTAAAGAATTTAATCTGAGGAAGGACTAGTTCCCCCAGAGTCCTCCATCAAAGTGCCAGAGGAGAACTTTAGTTCTTCAGGACCAATCTCCACACGTCAACAAGAGACCCATTTCTTCATTCCTTCAGCAACAGATGGAGAGATTGATAGGAGTTCAGCCACTGATAGATCACAAATTTTCAGATCAGAAATTTTCTTTAATAGTCCTTCCACAGCATGGGGGTGGTCCTTCAAGATTCCTCTTTCAAATCAAACTTTGGGCTGGGTGGAGGGAGGAAGTTCAGGTGAAGCAGGAACTAAGATGGGATCATTAGGTTAAGGTGACTGGGATGAAGGAGAAGGATCTGAGTGATCTGGAAACCTTTCCATGAGTGGCTCATTTTCCACCCCCATGTCTTCTACATCAGAGGAAGGAGGCTCAGGTGAGGATAAATTTTTGACTGCTTTTCAAAAAATTGAAGTTGGCAATGAAGGGGCTTTGTGAGTTTTAGGTTCCTCATATTGTTTCCTGGCTGGATCAGATTGATAAGTAGTGCCAGCAAGACTGGAGGAAGAGATAGCTGGAGGGTACCAAGGTTGAAGAGTCCCACAGGAGGATTGGAAATCAAAGGAAGAAAGGGATGCTTTCATTGGAGGTGGGGGCTGATAAGAGGCCATAACATGACAAATTGGGCAGGATGAATCAAAAGGGATCAGAGAACCATTAGGAAGAAATAAATTTTTCCCCTTCTGCTCCACCAACTTTTCCTTTATATCCTTCTGGAGTTCCAAGCATTGTCCAATTCCATGGCCTTCCCTATGGCAGCAGTAACAGACCAGGTCAGATTTAGGGACAGAAGTAGAGGGTTTAGGAGTAGCAAGAGAAGAAATATTTTGATCTATTTTGTTCTCAAAAGCTCAAAGTATCATAGTTATTTTGTCTAGGGTAGTAGTTTCTCAAGTAATATTAGGATCTGCTTTAGGTCTTTTATCTGCCATCATCTTATTCATAATATTGTTGGATTCTGTAAAGGAAGGAGCATGGACTGGTTCATTGGTTCTAGTTTTTTCAAAAGTTAAAGCAGTTTGAACTTTCATAACTTCATCCACAGTCCTCTTAAGGATACAAAAAACAGGGAGCTTGAATCAATTATCCCTGGTGGTGATCATAGATCCAGATTTGACCCATTTTTCCTTAATCCTTTCCTGCCCAGCCAATGAAAAAGATTGGAAGAATCTTGCTCCAAATTTTTCCACTGAATCAATGCAATTGTTTTGAATAAGATAGTTCTGGATAGGATCCAAAGACTTCCTAAATGATTTGTATTCAGAGGCTGAACAGAAACCACCATTTGAGATCCATTGAGACACAAGGGCATCTAGGTCCTGCAAAGTAAACAAAGCTACATCTATTTTACCCCAATATGCCAACATAGTTTCCCTAAGAAGTGCCCAGTCATGGGATTCAAATCCTTTGAAAAACTCAATTACTTCCATAACTTATTCAGAGGAGATAAAGAATTTTAGCTGATAAGGCAAATTGTATTTGCTTGCTCCTTCCACTTCAGCAGCCATTTTATAAGAGTCCAAGAAGCATTCAAAATTTACCCCATTCAACCCTGAGTTCTTTTTCTGAGGTTTGGTCTTGACCATCTTTGGTCAAGAAGAAAAGTAGTTGGAGTACCAGTAGATGCCATTTCAAATAACAGAATTCATTGTTGATAATGGGACTGTAGATCCCAAGGTTTCTGGTTGAATCCTGGCCTGGGGGACAAAATGTGACACTCCAAAATGTTCTAAGCCATAGGAAGTTCTGTGGAAGGGAAAGGTGCTGTTTAGGCTGCCCTCCTAAGAGTTACAATAATATTTAAATGTAACTGGAATTGAGGTCCAGGGACTTGTAAATAACAAATCAATGTAAGAGGATGGGTTTGGGAATAGTTGGTAGCAATTTCATGAACACTATCTGAGGCAAGATGATGCGGGGAAAGACTTGAACAAAATAAGTCAAAGTTTTTTTCAGAGTTCAATGGAACAAGGAAGTTGTAAGTAACAACACCCACAAGCTAATCACTCTGGTTGTCAGAAGAAAATTAGGAAAGATCAACTCAATCCCAACCAATCTCCAGGCTCTCAATGAACCTTCCCAACTCTCTGCAATCAAGCGCTTGAAGGGTACCAGATAACTGTGGGTGGCTGAGCAAAACAAAAGCAATATTTTTGTGAAGCTCCAGAAGCAAACCAATAACAGATTCCACCAAGAATAACCTAAAACTTCTCAAGGAACTCAGGAGTAGCGTGGAAGAATTTAACTTTTAAAGAAGAAAGGGAGGTCTAACACTCCAGGTTTCAAGCTTAAAGAAACCTCTCATTCAAAGGTGACTGGGTCTGGAAAGATGATCAGGGAAGGATCAAAACCAGTATGGTCATAGAAACAGATCAAGAGTGTTATAACACACTCAAGAATTCCAACAGTCAGAATTCTCTTCAACCAGCAAGGCTATGGTTGGTGATAAGGAACAGGGTCACAGATGGATGGATCAAAATTTTGAGTATGGAGGCTCAAAGGATCAAGGGGCAATCATAGATATACCCAGGATGAGGATCAGGATTACTATAATGGGGGGAAGTACGCACACACTTCCATGGATCATTGGAAATAGGTAGGGGAGAGCTCTTCCTTTTATAGAAAAGAGGTCTGTAGACTATTTACAAGAGAGATTTACAGATAGAGCAGAAAATTTATTTTTTTCAACAGAAGGTCATGAGAAAACAAAAGAAGAAAGAAAAAAAAGAAACAAACAAAACAACTGAAAAAAGAAGAATTTAATAATAAATGACAGGAATGGTAAGACCCTGGCCCATGCCAATGATGGGCGCGTGCAGGAGGGTAGCAAGTGAGAGACCGCGCAGACAGGCTGAGGGTCCCAGGAAAAAGCGGCAGGCAGAACAACAGAGAACCGCGCGGGAAATAGAAGAGCCATGCCAGAGACCAGTGAGCTAGGTGGTGGATTGAGGAGTGGTCAATGAGGACGGTGCAAAGGTTCCAACGACTGCAAGAAATGGTTGCGGTCATTGTTTGATGGATTGGGGGGAAGATTGAATTGGGAGCACAGAAAGACATTGGTTGGAGCAACCGCCCAAACAATGATGGAGGTGAGTTTGAGATGGATTTTGGCAAGGATGGAAGTGCAATTGGTCATGGGAATGACCAATTGGGTCAGGTCACGCAACAGTTCCCGTGACCAATCTCACATGGTGATCAGGTGGGAAATGGGGGCTGGTCATGGGGTCTCCAACAACCTGAGGATGGTGAGTGGATGAGAGGATGACAGTGATGAATATTGGGTGGGGTCTCCAACGGGTGCGATTGCCGCTGCAGGTGTGAGAGATTTCAAGATTGAGCCAAACCAGTCTTTTCCCGCGTGTTTGGCAAAAGATGATAAAAGGGCAAAGTGGGAGGATTGAACCTAGGGGCTGGAAAACTTGCACGTGCCAAGGAAGCACTAAACCATTAGGCCAAGGAAAAGCTTGAGAGACTTGACATTTGTGGAGAGTCATTCAGGAACAGGAAAAAATTGGATTTTTTTTGTTGATTGATGACTGATGGATATCATAAAAAATTTAAAATTTCTGCAGTGGTCCCAAGGTGTCCAGATTTGGTCACCACATTGCTCAGTAGCAGCCCTTGAGCACCAGGCCCTGAGAGGTCAAGAAAAGGATGACATGCAGAGGATTATGACCAAAAGTCAAGCTCAGAATCATGTCCATGTCCAGTCCATGGGGGTGCATCCAGAAAAGAGATACTCTGCAAAACAGTTCATTGCAGCACATTGCATGAGAATAGCTAAAATCAAGGGAACCAAAAGAAATTGTATAAACAGACCTCAATTGAAATGCTACAGCATTTACCGGGATTGTTGTTTTCTTGCAACCAACCCAGTAACCTGCGGTTGATTCAATTTCCAGATGTGCATTCCACTCGCCATACAACGGAGGTACTCCAATTTTACAGCTATATCAGGCCATCAGGGCCTGCTTTTGTGCATTTGAATGGAAAAAAGGAAATTGGCCTAGCAGTGAAATTTACTCAATGGAGGGATATGAGTCCGGTGGAATATGCTGACCTCTGCTTTGTCACCACCACTCTTTTCCAGTTGGGATATTTCTATAGAAACCAGCAAAATGGCTCTTTCTTGTCAAGCATCATGAAAGCGTATGGTTGGCGTCCAGGTTATTGCTACCATGGAGAAAATGCTGGTAAATTTAAAATACTTGTAATTGGCTATATCATATTGGCTGACAAAAAATTTCCCCAGGCCAGTATGTGCCAGTTCCTGCCTCAGTAAACACAACACCTAAATATATGCATTGGATCAACCTTGTGAACTTTCTACCAATTATTGAACAAATATTGAGGAATCAATTCAACACCATGGTGCCAGGTTTCCACAGGCAATCCTTTGATCAAATGCATCACTTTTAAATACCAGGATTTGCATCTAGAGAATACGGGTCTGCTGGTGAAGAATTTTTTGCTGGAAATTTAACTGCCACTTGGAATGAATTTTATAATTCAACCCATGTTGATAATGAAATCAGTAGTATGGCTTATGGTGGCTTCTGCAGTATTTTTGAGGAGACAGGGGAACATGCCCATAGAAGCCAGGGCTTTGATGTTTGATATGGACAATTTTTCTTGCCTGTAATTCAGAATTGTATTGAATTTAAATGCAATGATGGTTGGTGTCAGCTTGCTACTATTGCAGAGCAAGCTGCAAAAGTAACTAAAATAACATAAAAATAATAATAATACAACTAACCTAAGAAGGATTAGGAAAACCATAAATATTATTACAGAAATGGATTCTCCATCCAAAATTAGGTAGGGTCACTCACTGACCCCACCCTTGAAATCCAACTCCTTATATTTTTAAGTAATTAAGGAAAAAAGAACCAAAATACTAGGGCTCCAGTATTGAGCTTTTTGGCCAATTAAATATTTTACACACATTGTCACATATAGGTTTCACACCTAAAATTCAGTCAGAATTGAGGTGTTGTGTATATTTTAGGAGTTACGGGTGGAAATGTGTTTTGTCACAATTCCCGCACGCAGCCGCGGCAGCGACAGCACCCGCGCGCAGCTGAGATACAGCCGTGTCAACCCGTCAGGGTTGTGTACGCAGCCCCAGGCCTGTGACAAGAACGCAGCCGGGGGACTTTGGGCTGACATAGTGACAGGTGGCCCGGGTACCGCGCAAACAGGCTACAAGATATACGGGAATTTGTTACATATGTAATAAAGGTTCCTGTGGATAGTAGACTGTCTAAATATACATGATATTATATAAAAATACCTAAATAATCTTTACATGTATTTTTTATTTAATATAATGCAAAGAATCAAGAATGTCAAAAATAAGATGGTGACAGCTTCAAACAAATATATTAAAATACTTTAATATACTTTTATGAGAATTACTATACATCAACATCGTCGTGACATACTAAGGAAGATAATGATGTAATAATATTATATGAATTCTAATGACTTATATTTTTTAGTAATTATCTTAACAAATCAACTGGAACTCATAGATAAAGAGTAAAAACAATATGATGACCTTTTACTCCAGTTATATGATACATAATGAGAACTTACCTGACATCAAAATGTCCGTAGAGATGTCTAATAATATAATTATTATATTACAGGGAACATAGACTAAGGATAAATAATTAAATAATACATAAATAGGACAGATTAGTGTTATTCACACGTCCTAATGTCCATTATAAGGTAGAATAATTCCCATAACCTAAGTAATTAGATGCTACCCGGGCTATAGCACCAAGGGCACATGACAGGATACCCCTGGTTACCCTGCTAGCCTTAGTGTCTGTCCCTTTGAGCATCTACAACCCTCAGAAGGACCATATTGGGACCCCAAAAAATATAAATACAGAGCTCTTTTGAGGATGTTGTTGGGAAGAGACCCAGTAATATTCATATCCAGACGCCTTGCCAAGGTAATCAAATACTTATAAGAGGTAATTAAGTGATTTATGGCAATTTCTGATCAGTAATATCCGTCTTCAAACCTCTTTTTATCAATTAAAACTGCTGAACAACCTTATAACCCCAGTATACAGGTTTAACCCATCAGTACACGTCCCAAACAGATACCCAAAGGATTTAATAATATACCAGTGAGTCTTATTATCCTTTCTCTTTCGTGGTAGCTTGGCTACAAGGCCCTACCACTCCATTGTTTATTTTTTATACATATTATCTTTGGGTATAATAATCTTTAAACTAAAGAACCCAAAGTAACCAGGACTACGTGTTTTCATACTGAAATGCCTGAAGAGAGGTGTTAAAGATCCCCAATATAATTGTGGCCCCTCTATAAATATTTAATAATCAATTTTGATTTGAAACAATAAACAATAACCAAACCATTTAACCTTGCAATAAGCTTAATCCAAGTATTCTACGGATTTTTGCTGCAATTATTAAATAATATATTTATTATTTAAAATATCACCTCTTGTAGATAAAGGATAGCAAGGGTCTTGGCATCCAGAAGGCTGACAGGGCTCCTCAAAAACGGAAAGCACTCAGGCCACACCACCAATGACAAGCCCAGAGGTTAGCAAAATGATGGAATTGATGAAGGATTTTGGGATCTTTCTGAGTCAAATTTTGTTGGGGCCGCACAATCCGCCTCCTCACCTTGGGGGAGCGCTTCTGTTGTCAAATCAGCCCTTGTTGCGGTTATGCAATTACTGCAAGGACAAGGTAAATTGGCAGTTGGGGTGCAATAACATGAGAAAGGACCTGAAGGCAGGATTGGTTTGACCGTTGGGAATGGGATTCATTTTCCCAATGGGCAAGCAGATATTCTCCAAACCCGGGAATCTGACTGTCATGGAGCAAGTATGCGCGAAAGGACAGGAATTGGCAGTAACTTCTCAAGCTCAGCTAGGGATTGTCACTGGTCCTGGGGTATGGCAACCACCTCGCGTGGAAGGGAAGTGAGGGTGTTAGCAATGGAGGAGTCAGCGGTGGTGGATAGGATGGATGTGGATTTCAAGGAACGGGTACCGCCAGAAGCTCCTAAGCCAGTTGCGGGCATTCTGGAAATGGATGGGCAGATTGGGAATCCGGCAGGGAAGAAGGAGGAAGTGGAAATTGTGCACAAGGTGATGGGGAATGAAACAACTGTTCCCTTGACATTGAATGAGTTTGCATGGTGTTACCTGTGGTAGTGGATGAGATGGTTCAAGGGCTGAAGGATTGCGGACACAATAGGATCCCTCCAACGGTGCAGCGGGTGAATTGGGCTTGCAATGACGCAGAGCGCAAGCTACCAGGGATGAAATCAGTTTCAACTCCACTGGCTTAAATTTTGATGAAGATTTCTGGAAGGAAGGTGTGGGCGCTGGTGGATAGTGGTTCTTTGGTGAACCTCCTTCTGTCTAGATTGGTTGATGAAATGGGATTGGTTTGGCAGAAATGCGCAATGTGGCTTTGCGCGCTAAACCGCGGCGCGTGTTGCATGGATGGGGTTGTGGAAGAGGAAGAGTTTGAGGTCACAAGGGTCCGTAAACCAGTTTTTTTCCTATTTTTTGATTGCAGGGATGCTATTTTATTACATCCATTCATGTTTGGGTTCAAAGCACAAAGGATGTTTGATCCAGAGGCAGGGACAGAAATGTTAACAGTGGAAGATTTGTCTAGTGGGCGATTCAAAACCACAATCTGCAATCAGGGGTGGGGAAAGTGGATGGGGGATTTGACAAGAGAGGAGGAGGAGGACCCTGGTGCAGAGTTGGTTTCAAAGGGTGGTCTGGAGGCAGATTTTGACTAGTTGGCCAATTTTACTGCATGGAGCAAGCTACGGCTTTGTGCGGGCACTCAACCAGTGAGGAGAAAGTGGGAAGAAGGGAGAAAGCACAGGAAGCGCAAGCGTCAGAAGTAAGTTCCTTTCATCACTGTGCATCCCTGGGAGGTACTTCACAAAAACACTATCATTTTGCCACACTCATGAGAAAAGGTAAAAGCTGCATTTTGGTCTTGACAAGGAAATATGGTAACAAATGTGTGTGGATGGCGCGGTTCAATTTTGGGAAGTATAATCCTGTTGCACAAAAGGTCTTTCCCCAGAAAGAAGTGATGCCGCAGGATCTGAGGGACCCTTGGGAATCTCCGCTGAAGGTGTTAGGATGGGTAATGCAATTGGAGTAGATTATGGATGAGCAGGTTGCTGCCCTTAACTTCGGACCGCTGGGCTGGTTAAGCTTGAAAGAAAAGGATTTGCTTACATTTTTACTTGTACTCCAGGAAAGAGCGCTTGCGTTTGGACCTGAAAATCAGGGACTGTTAAAGAGCAAGATAGGAGACCCTTATCTGATTCCAATGGTTCCTCAAAAAACTTTGCAGATCAAGCCAATTCCAATTTGGCAGGCGTTTTTTGGGGCCCTTCTTGGAGCTGGTGGGCAAGCCTGTGCGGACGGGCCTTTAAAAGAAATCAACATCAAGTTACTCAAGTCCAATATTTACAGTGGTTAAGCAGGATGGGAAGTCACTATGGATTGTTCACAATCTGCAGAGGCTCAATTTTTTTATGATCTGAGACATGGGACAACCTCCTTGTGTGTAAAAGTTTCTGGAATCTATGGCAGGAAGAGCGTGCTATGGGCTGGTGGATGTGATGGGCGGATACAATCAGCGCAAACTCAATTGGAGTTTGTGCCCTATGACTGCCTTTGAAACCAGATTGGGCAGGATTCAACTGAAGCAGCTGCCGCAAGGTGCTATTAACTCAGTCCCGGTTTACCAAGCGCACATGAACTGGATTCTGAAGGACAATCTTCCAGAGCAGGTTCAGATTTTCATTGAAGAAGCAGGAATCAAAGGCCCAAAGACAGATTACAGAGGTGAAACACTTACAGAAGCTCCGCAAATTTGCCAATTTGTTGGGGACTACGCGCAAACGCTGGAAAAGATCTTGTTCCATGCCAAGGAAATTGGGCTTACGGTGTTGGGGAAAAATTTAGCGGTCTGCGTACCTGCTCTGGAGGTTCTAGGACATGTGGTGGCTTCCAAAGGAAAGCGGATTGCAGAAAAGAAACACAACAAAGTCCTTGAGTGGCCAAAGCCAAAGACAGTATTGCACATTCTCCAGTTCTTGGGATAGTGTAGCTATTTAGGGATGTTCATCAAACAGTTTGTATAGTTTGCTAGTCTGTTGGGGGTGTTGACGCGTAAGGGTGCGGAATGGACCTGGTGTTCAAACTGTGACATTTCCTTTGACAAACTCATGTAGATTGTTGGGTGAAATATCATACTGCTGGACTTGGATTATGACGCCAGAGGAATTAAGTTGGCCGTGGATTCATGCAAGCTTGGAGTGGGGCAGTGCTGACGCAGGAGGATGAGGGGAAAGACCGTCTGGTTCTTTACAAGTCTGTTACCTTCACGCCAACAGAGAGCCGTTAATTGCAGCCAAAGTTGGAGCTTTGCAGGTTCACTAAGATTGTGCAGAGGTTGCAACGTTTTCTCTGGGGGACTCACTTTGTGCTTCTGGTGGATGCCAAGGCGCTGGAATGGATTATCAATTTGCCAATGCTTCCAAAAGCACCTATGACCAGGTGAGTTGTGTTCCTTCAGTTGTTCTCTTTCACGGTGGTGCATGTTACAGGGAAGGCCTTTACAATTCCAGAAGTGCTGTCTTGGTACCCGGGGGATGATTTGTACAAAGTTGAAGAACCATTGGATGTGGAGGCCCCAATGTTTGAAGTAGGGGTGATAGAATTGGGTGTGTGACTTCTGCTCCAGAAATGTGGAATTTATGTGATCCTCAGTTTTTATTTGTGGGATCTTTGGTTTCCAGATGAAACACCAGCCAAGATCATTTGATGGATTTGGCGGAGAGTGGGATTTTTATACCTGCAGGAAGGAAAGCTATGGCGGCAGAGCGCGCTGGAACCACTTGTGGTCTGAAAATCAAGGGCGGACCAGGAGGTAATTCTGGGAATCCTGCATGACAATCTTGGCCATTGCGGAAAGCTGGAAACTTGGAAGAAGGTGTGGGAAAGGTTCTGGTGGCTGGGGGTAGTTCCCACAGTCCAGAATGGGTATGGTCTTGCAAAGTGTGTCAGAAGCAGAGCACAACCTTACTTTGCAAGGTAGGTATCCCCACTGGAGAGGATGCCTTGTTTGTGCGGGTTTCTCTGGATTTTGTGGAAATCAAGGCAGGTAAGTTTGTGTAACTCCTTGTTGCACTGGAAGATCTGTTGGGATGGGTGGAAGGGCGGCCTCTGGTGAAGCTTTAGGCAGAGAAAGTTGGGCAGTTTCTGGAGGAAGATTTGTTTGCGCGTTACATCTTGCTTTGGCTAGTAACAGTTCATGGGGGTGCAGAGTTCCGCCGACTGTTTGCAGAGTTGGTGCAAAGTTGCAGAGAAAAGTTTTGGAAAGTGACAGAGTAATATCTGTTAAGTTGTGAGGTTTCGCCATTGGACACACAGGCACGGGCCTCAGACAGACAGGGGAGCAGTGGAGATACTCCATATCACTTATACTTCAAACCTTGTGGAGACTCTCATAACTCTGATCTCAAATCCTTTTTCCATCCTTGGACCCTCATCGATTGCTCTTATCTCTCCCCATTCATCCCTAATCTCGTTCTCATACTCTCATCCCTCCACTTGTCTGCCTCAAATATTAACCCCATGAGCCCTTTCTGTGTGCCTGGTGAGATATTCCCCTCTCTCTCTAGTTTCTCATCTTGTATATAGACTTGACCTTATATTTGATTCTCACCTTATCTAGCCTTGTCTTGTCTCTTGTCTCTGTGATCATTGTTGTCATTCCTCATTAAGCCTCAACTACTCCTCACACCTCAACCTGTTGGCTTTCTCACCGTCAAATGCCAGATGTTTTTCATCATTTCTCAATCACTCGTGTTTCATCTCTTTGTTGAACTCCTCTACTGTTTCCAGTTCCCAGTTTTTAGTTTGAGCAATACATCAAATTAACACGGTTAAAAGCCAAAGGGAACTATCTTGACAACCAAACCTCAAACCCCTCAATTGGCAAATAACTTTAACTGGGAAACGATGGCCGGCTCAATGTCAGAAGGATTCCTGCAGGCCATGTTGAAAACCGCGCTCAATACTATCCCTAGACTCAGCAAGGACAACTATGGTGTATGGAAGGACAATATGGATGCCATCCTAGATGTTTGCGGATGCTCAAAATCCATCAATGATGACTCTTCTGTTCTAGATTCGGATGTCAACGACAAGATCAAACTTCTCATCATCTCAAGGTTAGAAGCTTTGACACACGACAACATATTCACTCCTCAAAATAAGAACTCAGCAAAACTACTATGGAAGGCCATAATCAACAAGTATGCCTCTCTCCAAGCATCAAATAGGGCAAGGATATTCAACGATTTCCTTTACCTGACATTCATGCCGGGTCAGATTGAGGACTTCATAACCAAGGCTAGGGTCTGTCTAAAGAAAATGTCTAAAGTTGGCATTTTCCTTCCCAACAACATTCTAGCATACCATCTACTGTTCAAATTTCCCAAATTGATGAATGATATTAAGTGTCAAATCATGCACACGGACAAGGATCTGTCCATTGAATATGTTTTAAACCATCTTACCCAGTTGAATAATGAGTCTAAAGCTCAGACTACGTGGGGAAATCAACAATCTCAAACTGAAGTGGCTCTGGTCAATTAAAAACCCAACGCCTCAAATGCTGTCGACAAATCCAGAGAGCACCGGAGATTCACTGAAGGATTCCATAACCCCAGACAAGAAAAACATCACTCCGCAGACAACTGCTGGCACCTGCATCCCAAAGTAGCACCAGACTGGTGGAAAGAAGAACAAGCCAAATGGAAGTCTTTTAAGACTCAGTCTAAATCAAATCCAGTCGCTCACTACCTGGCTCTGCTCTCGATGTGGATTGATCACGGAGATCCGAGATCCAAATTTATCCTGGACAGTGGTGCATCTACTCACATGATCAACAACAGCCAATACTTCACCAATATGACGCTGAGCAATAACCAATCCATCAAAACTGGTAAGGAGGGAGCGGAACTCAAGATAAGGGGCAGAGGTACCGTCCAGCTGGTTTAGAACGATTTCACTCTGGAACTGGCCAACGTATTTTACATGCCAAGCCTGGTCATAAATCTCATAAGCGCCGGAGCCCTCAATCAATCTGGATGTACGTTACATGCTAGCAAAAATCGATTCGACATGTCTAAGGACGGGCGCAGGATCTTTGCTGGTACAATTGTAGACAATCTGTATACAGTGGAGACTCCTAAATTCAATCAAGTATTGCATCCGGGCTACGCAGCAAATGTGACTTGGATGGCAGAAGAGGAACTCATGGAGTATCATAAAAATTATGGCCACGCCTCCATCTCCAGGTTGGAAACATTTACGAAGCACATTCCTGTTGATACAAAAAAGAACTTCAAGTGCATTCACTGCGTCAAGAGCAAGATCACTAAATCCTCCTTCAAGGGAACCTTGCCAAAGGCAACAAAGGTTTTCAAATGGATTCATCTTGATCTCATGGGACCGCTTCAACCACAATACAAGAGTGGCCATTTTTTCATTCTAACCCTGGTTGACGACGCAACAGGGTACATTGGTGCTTTCCCCTTGAATTCTAAGGAGGAAACTCTGGAAATCGTCATTGATCTGATTGAGAAAGAATGTAGGCGTCAAGGATACCACCCATCTCAAGTTTGTTCGGATGGGGGTTTGGAATTTGTCAATCACAAGCTGCAAAATTTCTACGACAAGAATCATATCTGTCAAGTCATCTCAGAGCCTTACCATCCAGAACACAATGGCAAGGCAGAAAGGGCAAACTGAACCATTGTTGAGTCAACCAGGACTATCCTCAAGGATGCCCTCATACCTGCAAACCTGTGGCATGAAGTAATCAAATCTAGCGGCTTGATGCTCAACCAAATACCAAGGGAAGATCATCCTGACTCACCGTGGTCTTGGATCCATGGGTACTTGCTACCGCCTATGTATCTCAAGCCAATTGGTAGTCCCTGTGTCTATCTACTGTCACAGCAAAAGAGGGGCCTCAAATTCAAGGAAAAAGGGGAAGAGGGAATACTTGTAGGCTTCAATCCCATCTTCCGTTCCTATCGCATCCTTACTAAATCTCTCTCTATTGTTTGCTTGAAACACGTGAAGTTTTTAAAAATGCCGACTCCACAAAACTCAATTTTGACCATATCAACCGACGACTGGACTGAAGAGGCACTGATCAAGATCTCAATTGAAGTGCGCTGTGAGGAGGTTTGTCAGGAGGAATCACGGCAGAGAAATACTCCAGCATTCACGGACTATAGGGATGGGTCCGGGGATGAGTCATCCTCTGACCCGGATATCAGCTCTACTTCTGAAGCGGAGTCTTTGGACGTTGAGGATTTGGTCTCACATCCTCTTGCTAATGAACCTTTGAGTGTTGCGCAACCTCAATCATCCGGGGTGGGATCGTCGCTACGGCCCACAAGAACTCTCAGAGATTGGGCTACTATCAGACCACCTCAATGCTACAGTTTCTTTCATTACTACAAGCCAAAAAGCTATGAAGAGGCAGTAAACAGTGAAGAGAGTCGGAAGTTGATCTTGGCGATTGATGGGGAACTGACTTTGATTGAATCCTTTGATGTGTGGGAAGAATTTGACGGACCCAAACCATTGAACCCCCTTTGGACGACCTGGATCTTCAAAATCAAGGAAAATTGCCACGGCAATCCGGTAAAGTTCAAAGCAAGACTGTGCGTACACGGCTTCAACCAAATAGAAGGAATTGACTTCTTTGAAACCTTTTCACCCACAGGCAAACCTTCAACGCTCCGTCTACTGCTGGTATATGCCTTGAAGTCCGGGCAGAAAGTTCGGCAGTTTGACGTGAAAATTGAATTCCTGCACTCTCCAATAGAGGAAGATGTCATCATCAGAACTCCTAAAGGCTCTAAGCGAGCATCCAAATTTCTCAAACTCAAAAAATCACTATATGGATTGAAACAATCCCCAAACAACTGGTACGAGACGTTGACGGACTGGTTCAAGGAGATTGGGTTCTATGAATCGGCGTGCAATCCTTGCCTATACCTATCTGCCAACGGGAAGTCGCAACTCTTCTTCCACGTGGATGACCTAATCCTTGTGGGAGATGGTCAAGGCTTCAAGGAAAAATTCAAACAAAATTTCAAGGGATCAACGTGCCAAGATCCAAACACCATTCTCGGAATGAAAATAGAGGTTAAGGAAAACAAAATATTGCTCAGTCAACCGAACCACATTCAGCATGGCCTCAAAGAACTAGGACTAACGGAGTGCAGGGAGTCCACAACTCCTCTCACCTGGAAACTCCAGCTCAGACCGGCCACTGACCAGGAGCACTCAGAATTTTGAGCATTGAACATTAACTATTGATCAGCAATTGGTTTGTTAAACCACATAGCTTGCTACACCAGGCCCAATGTCAGTTTTGCTTTATTGAGCCTGGCCTGCTTCAATGTGAAACCACGAATTACCCATTGGAATGAGCTAAAGAAAACCTGGAAATATCTGAAGTCAACTCAACATTATCAACTCAAACTAAAGCATGTCACTCACTCAAAGGCGCTGGAAGTATTCTCTGACGCGTCCTGGGCCGACAATCCCAACACTCGCAAATCTCAAACCAGATATTTGTGCTCGGTCTTTGGAAGCCTAGTGTCCTGGAACAGTTGCAAACAAAGAAATATCACCTGGTCTTCCACCAACGCCAAGTTGAATGCGCTGGTGGATGCTTATCACGAAGCTACATGGATAAAAGCACTGGTCAACAAAATATTTGACTTGTTGTTAACTGTGATTCCTCTCAACATTGACAACAGCGGGTTGGACGACAAGATTCGCAAGTTCCGCTCAAACTCAAAAACACAACAACTTGACTTGAAGACAAAGGGAATGAGGGATGAACTCCAAGCTCAAAGGATTGAACTCAATCTCATAAAATCTTCTCAAATGTTAGCAGATGCCTTGACTAAGGCATCCTTGGTCCAAAGTATTGCACTCCTCCTTCCTTTCATTCACTCAAACCCTCCGTGATTGTATTTCTCTTTGCTTAGTTTCTCCTTTTTTTGTGTGTTGATCTTGTCTTTACTCCCGTAATATCTCATTGGGCATGGTGGGGTTTTGAGTGGTGAGGTATTGCCATTGGACACACAGGCACGGGCCTCAGACAGACGGGGGAGCAGTGGAGATACTCCATATCACTTATACTTCAAACCTTGTGGAGAATCTCATAACTCTGATCTCAAATCCTTTCGCCATCCTTGGACCCTCATTGATTGCTCTTATCTCTCCCCATTCATCCCTACTCTTGTTCTCATACTCTCATCCCTCCACTTGTCTGCCTCAAATATTAACCCCATGAGCCCTGTCTGTGTGCCCGGTGAGATATTCCTCTCTCTCTCTTGTTTCTCATCTTGTATATCAAATCGACCTTATATTTGATTTGCACCTTATCTAAACTCGTCTCGTCTCTTGTCTCCATTATCATTGTTGTCATTCCTCATTAAGCCTCAACTACTCCTCACACCTCAACCTGTCGGCTTTCTCACCGCCAAATGCCAGATGTTTGTCATTATTCTCAATCACTCGTGTTTCATTTCTTTGTTGAACTCCTCTGCTGTTTCCAGTTTCCAGTTTTTAGTTCGAGCAATACATCAAATTAACACTATCCGGAAGGCGCAGGGATGATTTAGTTGGTCACAAGCCAATCAAGGACGCAATGGTGAAGATGTGCAACAAGGATGGCAATTGGTGGCAGGAAACCCTTCTGGTTAATCTTTTTGCGGATAACATTTTGGTGAAGAGATCAACAGGTTATTTGCCGTACAAGCTTCTATTTGGGCAGAGACCTGTGCTGCTGGTTGACATTGCGCTGGAAACTTATGTGGGTATCAACTTGTGGAAGGTTAAGACGGGCGCAGAGCTAGTCAAGGCCCGCGCCAAGAAACTCCTGGAATGGGATGAGATGCTGAAAAAAGCAGCTGGAAGACTGACGGAGACCCGCACAAAGTCCATTTGCTACTGGGACAAGCGCTGCGCGCATAAACTCCGGGATCTGTTGCAGAAGGGGGACTTGGTTCTGCTTTACAACCAGAGCCTGGAAACTCAATAGGGAAAGCTGTTTTCTAATTGATGGAACAGGCCTTTCTGCGTGATGTCCAAGTTCACCAGAGGTAGCTACCAGTTGGAGGAATTGGGCGGAACTTCACTCAAGCAGAAGGCCGCGGCTTTTCAAGTGAAAAAATTCTTTGCATGGTGCTCAACATCATTTGACAAGACGGCTGGTTTGCATGGAAAAGGGGGTGAAAACACGGATTCTTCCTCAAAGGCCAAGCCCACGCGTGGGCCTCCCATCTGGCGGAGTAAACAGCTGAATACCGCTGGGGAAGACAGCCAAGCCGGGGGGGAAAATGGATGAATAGGGGATATGATTGGATTTGGTGAGGGGGTGTTCTAACTGGTTCACGGCTGGAATAACTAGACACCCCAGAATGTTTTTTTTCTTATTTTCTTCTCTCTGGATTGGCTTTTTGGATTATTGCTTGCTATGGATGGTTTCTTTTAGGTACGTGCATGGCGCAAAGCTGGGTCTGTAAGCTCAAGGACAAGCCCCGCATCCCAGAAGCAAATTCATGGACAATTTACAACAGCTGATTCAGGGAACTAGGAAAGCATGTTGCGTGGAATGAATGTGGGTTGAAGAGAAAAGGCGCGGGCTTGACACAGGGTTTTTGTTTAGAAAAAAAAAAGAAAAAAATTTTTTTCAAGTTTTCTTGGTTATCTTATAGATGGAAGGTGCAAATGGGTTTGGGAAGATTCTTTTTCTTTCTATCTCTCATGGATCTGCGCGGGCTTCTGGTTTTTTTTGTACTCTCTCTGTTCTGTAGATTGGTACGGGGAACTGTGTGGCAGTTTGTCTGGGGAGGTCCAGGTACCTTGAGCAGATACTTCTCACTCTCACAGATTTCTCACTCTTGTAGGTTGTTCTCAAATGCGTATATCTTGCGCGCAGATGTTCTTACTCTCACTGGATACTCTCAGTGGCCCAGATCCTTCTCAAAGCAGGGATCTTGCGCGTGGCTCTTATTTATCTCAGGGTTATCACAAAGCCCAAATGCTGCTCAGGATGGCGCGGTAAAAGTCCTTATCTTTGCAAAAGCACATGGGAAGATACAAGATGGAATGAAAGAAAGAAGGGAGAAAGGGGGGGTGATGGGCCTAAGCCGGCCAAGTCTTCATCACAGCCTCCGCGTCCGCGCAAGCCGCTGTGGCTAGGGACCAGAAAGCTGCCCAGAACTTGTGTTGCGCATTGGCAGTTTGTGCGTAGGGAACAGCTAGAAACCGCCAGAGGAATTTGTCTGCATCATTTACCATCTTGTTTAACCTTGCAAAGGAAAGAGCTGGAGCTAGGGGAATCTCTGGGATCTTGGGAGTTGGGGCCGCAGGGTTTTCAGCGGCCGCGGGTTCCGGTGACAACTCAATCACCATGGCAGACGGTGTGCGCGTTGGTTCCAGTGATGACCTTGGAAAAGGAGATGGCAGTGGCAGCAGAGGAGATGAAGCCAGAGAATGAGTTGGCCTTGGAGGACTGGGAGGACGTGGTGGCAGTAGAGGAGGAGCTGGCCTTGGTGGTGGTGGAGGAGGCGCAGCCGGACGGTCGGGGATCCTTGGGTCCATTGCTGGCACTTTCATTTGCACCTGCGCAGCCCACTCATGGCTGGCATTGTGGAAGGCCACAAAGTTGGGAATTCCTGGCGCCTTGGAGGTCCAGCCCAAGTTGTGGCTCTTGCACAATGGAGGATTTTGCAGGTTGCATTGCAGAAAATTGCAAGGCAAGCCAGGTGGGGTCCACTCATTTGTTGAGATCACAAAGGAGATGCAACAGGTCCTCTTGCGCAGGGAACCTTGGGGGCGGTTGCGCAGCATTCCCTCCAATAGGGAGCAGCGGAGGTGTCCGGCTTGGCAAGGGACACAGGTGCCCTGGCGCGGGAGGATAGATCACAACAAGCTGTTTGGGCTGCATTAAGTGCACGACATATTTGGTGAAGGGTGTCTGATGAGGTTTTTTTCTTTTTTTCTTTGGTCTGATGAAGGGGTATAGTTGGTGGCAGGTGAGATAGTTGTGGATCTCCGGGGACAGAACTCAAGTTGGGGGGGATCTTGTGGTCTTTTATAGATGCAAGTTGGAATAGGCTGCGCGCTCAGCAGTAGAGGCGGGCTCAGCAGGGCAAGCGCGCTCAGCAATGGGTGCGGCTCTGCCGCAGCAAGTTGCGCTGAGGGATCAGCAGCAGTCAAATAATGCTCAGCATATGGATATGCGGGATGGATTGGATTGGATTAGATTGGGAGGATTGCACGCATATATCTTGGATATCTGGAATAGCCTGTTGGGCTGATGCAGAAATGTGCGGGGGGCTCCAAGTTGGGTGCAGCGCAAGGCTGCGTCATGAGAAGGACAAAGCGGGTGGACGTAATGGCAGGGGGGAAATATGGATGGATATGGGATATGGGATGTGGGATATGAGATGGGAAGGATAGGGTTGAGGCTAGGGTTCTGTGCTTAGGGGTTGTATTTGATTATTCTTGCTTGTTTCTGGTTGTAATTAGGTTAAGTTTGAGGTGGAGATTACTTAAGCCGCACCCTCAACCCGGTTGGAGGAGCATCATTTGTTGAGATTTCACAGCAGTGGAGTTTCACTGCGCCCGGGGATTCTCTTCTCCCCTGGGCACTCTACTGCTGTTGCTGACTTAGGGCAAGATCATAGATTGTGGGTCCAGAAGGATCTTGGAAGAACCATACAACAAACATTTTATCTCAAATCAATATCTTGGAAGAAACATACAACAAAAATCTTATCTCAAATTCAACAATCACTCCATTTCAAATACAAAAAACACCTTGCTCAACCAAACCCAAATCATCATAGACTTCCCTCATTGTCTTCTTTTTAACTTTTTCATCTTTTCTGATTGTCCTCTTTTCTCCTATCTTTTGAATTTCCTTGATTGGCTGCTCACTGCCTGAAATCATGCCCGGTGAGATTCATCTCTTGTATTTCTCCATTTCTCTCTCACCTCAAAGGCTCACTATGCGTTTGACCTTGGCTTGTCCTACTCAAATCACACTTCAAACTCAAGAACATCTCAATTAAAAATCCTTTTCTCACTCTTGTCTCTGATGGTGACTCTTGCAGTCTTTGTATCCTCTCTCAGTTCAACAGTCAATTCAAATCAATTTTATTTCTTTACGCTTAAAATCCAAAAGCACCTCAAACTTACTTGACCGCTGAAGAAACTACTGAGAGAGGATCCAAACTGGGTGTCATGGATGTCAACAAACTATGCTCAAGACTGATCTCAAAACAATCCTATTACTCAGAGAAAATAACTATGTCATCTGGAGAGACATAATGGATGCTGTACTCAATGTTCAAGGATGCACCACGGCCATGAACAAAAATACCACTGAGATGGATGCTTCTGTCAACAATGAAATGAAAATTCTTATCATTTCAAAACTTGAATCTACTGCACATGAGAACATTGTCACGGCTGAAAACAGAAACTCAGCAAAACTCCTTTGGAAGTCAATTATCCACAAGTTTGCTTTTTCTCAGGCTTCAAACCAAGCCAGAGTCTTCAAAAGCCTCCTTTATCTTTCATTCAACCCAGGAAATATTGTTGATTTCATCACAAAGATGAAGGTGTGTCTCAAGAAGATGGCCAAAGTGGGAATCAAATGGCCGGACAACATCTTATCCTATCTCATCCTCTTCAAGCTTCCTTCTTCTATGGACAATTTCAAAAGGGCAATCATGCACTCCTATAAGGAACTCTCAGTCAAATTTGTGCTCAATCAGCTAACTCAACTGAACAAAATATCCATGGCTCAATCCTCCATTTCAAGCTCATGGTCCAAGGTTGATGTTGCTCTATTTTGTGGAAATGCAAAATCTCATTCAACTCCAACCAAGGCATCTGATCCAAAACAATGTGTGGAGGGTTATCATCACCCTGGCCAAGACAGAAATCACTCAGCCGGAGATTTTTGGCACCTACATCCGGAGATAGCTCCAGAATGGTGGAGAGAAAATCAGGCAAAATGGAAAGGAAAGAAGGTTGGATCAAAAGCAAAGACTGAATCTCACCCTTCTCACTATCTTGCTCTAATCAACCTGTGGATTGAAAATGGGGATTCAAACCAGCGTTTTTTGCTTGACAGCGGAGCATCAGTCCATATAATCAATGACAGTTGCTATTTCACCAAAATGGAACCATACTCCGTTGATCCTATCAAGACCGGAAAGGAAGGAGCAAGCTTACCAATAAAAGGAAAGGGCACAGTTGTACTGTATTGGAGCAACCTTATACTTGAGCTCAGCAAGGCATTCTATTTACCCAATGTGACCATCAACTTGATCAGCACAGGCGCTCTAAATAGCAAGGGCTGTGCAATCCGTTCTATTGGGACTAAATTCTCTGTGACCCACTCAGTTAAAGAGGTGCTTTCTGGAAAAACCAAGAACAATCTCTACAAGCTTCCTACTACCTCTCGTAAGCCTATCTCATCTTCAAAGTATTTACTTTCTTCCTTCACATCTTTTCCGGAAGAAGCCTTGCTGAATATTCATAGAAAATACGGTCATGCATTGGTCTCAAGACTTGCCTCTCTCATTCAACACATTCCCAGAATCATCAAACAAAAATTCCAGTGCGTCAACTGCGTCAGGTTTAAGATTACAAAAGTTCCTTTCAAACTCACTTCTACAAGATCCACCAAAGCCTTTGATCAAATAAAACTGGATCTCATGGGATCAATTCGAACATCCTCCAACTCTGGCCATAGGCTCATCCTGTCTTTTGTACACAATTCTAGCGGATATCTTGCTGCCTTCCCTATAACTTCAAAGGACAAGAAGGCCCATATCATTATTAGCTTGCTTGAAAAAAAAACATCATTGTTGGGGGGTTTACCCTTCCGAGGTCTGCTCTGATGGAGGGACCAAATTTTTCAATGAAAAGCTAACCTCCTTTCTGGAAGATAGGCATATTACTCACATAGTCTCTGAACAGTATCATCCAGAACACAATGGTCATGTGGAGCAAGCTAATCAAACCATCATTGAATTGACCCGGGCAACCCTTAAAGATGTCTGTCTTCCCCCTTCTGTGTGGCATGAGGTGGTCAAGGGGTGCTGTCTCATGCTCAATCACATCCTTCTGAAAGGCAGAACATCAACTCCTTGGGAGAAGATGCATGGTTGGGCTCTTCCATCCTCTTTTCTGAAACCTATCAGAAACCCCTGCATCTACTTAATCAACAAAAGAGAGAAAGGATTGAAATTTGACCTGAAAGGCAAAGAAGGAACACTAGTAGGCTTCAATCAACTTCTTATTTTGTATTGAATTTTAACTAAACATGGCTCTATTGTCTCATCTGAGCACGTCAGATTTTTACGCATGCCATGCCTCCTTCAAGAGTGAATGGATTCAACTTCAACATTGAATCTGAAACAGATGCCAGCAACCAAATAACAACTTCCAACCACAATCCTTAAGATAGTCCCAACTTTCAAGTTTCATGGACGGAATATTGGGACAAGTCCGTTGACTCAATCAGCTTGGCTGATGAAGCTGAGTCAGTTGACCAATCATTGGAAAAATCAAACTCATCAGCTCCTTCTGGCCTGGAAGGTTCAACAACATCTCAGAACAGCAGTTGAGTAAACCAACAGGCTGTCTCAACCACTGGATGGGTCCTTCAAGACCAATTGCAAGTCAAGCCTCCACAACGGTAAGGCTTCTTTCACTTCTACAAGCCCCAAACCTGCAAGGATTCCCTTTGCTTCAAAGAATTTTTAGAATGGATGGACGCAATGGACATCAAACTGGGTTCAATTGAGGATCTATGCGTATGGGACAAATAAAATGGTCCTGACCCTAAGAATGCTCTCAAGATTATGTGGATTTTCAAAACCAAACAAGACTGTCATGGAAACCTGGTTAGACATAAGGCCAGGCTCTGCGTGCAAGGGTTCAATCAAATTGCGGGCTTGGACTACTCTGAGACTTTTGCTCTGACTGGCAAACCCTCAACTTTAAGACTACTACTTCTCTATGCACTCAAATCAAAACAGAAGATTCAACAATTTGATGTCAAAAGTTCATTTCTGCATTCACCAATCAACAAAGAAGTAATCATTTGCACTCCAAAGGGCTCCAAAAGAAAGTGCCAATTTCTCAAACTCCAAAAGTTGCTCTATGGCCTGAAGCGCGCTCCTAAAAACTGGAATGAATTACTTACATCCTGATTCAGAGAAGTATTTTTCAAAGAATCTTTGTGCAATCCTTGCCTTTACCTGTTGAATGACGGTAAATCTTGAATCTTCTTCCATGTGGACAACCTCATCCTTGTAGGCAACGGCAATGACTTTGAAAATACATTCTTGAATTGCTTCTCTGGCTCTACTGCAAAGGATCCGGACACCATCCTGGGCATGAAAATAGAGGTGAAACATGAGTAAATTCTTCTTAGCCAACCCAAGCACATTGAAAGGTGCCTCAAGGAACTGGGCTTAGAAGATTCTAAAATCAGCAAATCACCCCTCACCCCAAACCTAAAACTTACGCCTGCAACTGAAAACAAGTTTGAACAATTCAGAAAATTAAATGTGAACTATTGATCAGCTATTGGATTACTCAATCACATTGCTTTATACTCACGGCCTGAAGTAAATTTTGCTGTGTCTAGCTTGTCAAAATTCAATGTTAAACCTGGTATGCCTCACTGGAATGAACTAAAGGAGCCGTTGAAATACTTGAAAGAAACCTCTGATGTCAAGCTTTGCCTGAGAGTTACAGACGCAAACTCCTTGACCTCTGCCTACTCTGACGCTTCCTGGGATGATGACCCTGACACCAGACAATCTCAGACGGGGTATCTTTGTGCGGTCTATGGATGCATGGTGTTGTGGAATAGCTCCAAGCAGAAGAATATCACATACGGTGTAAGACTCCAAACGGTGCTAGGCCGTAGCAGTTCTGTGGAGGGGAAAGGTGCTGTTTAGGCTGCCCTCCTGAGTGTTACAAAAATATTTAGATGTAACCAAGATCAAGGTCCAGAACCTGGTAAATGAGGAATAAAGGAGTAGAGGGTAAAGATGATAATAGTTTGGTAGCAATGGAACAGCACTATCTGAGACAAGATTATGCAGGGAAAAACTTGAATAAAGGGGTTAAAGTCTGCTTAGAGTTCAAAGAAAAAAAGCGGTTGAATGTAACAACGCCCACAAGCTAATACCTCTGGTCGTCAGCAGAAGATTGGGGATGATCAACTCAAACCCAACAAACCTCTAGGTTCTCAATGAACCTGCCCAAATCTCCGCAATCAAGTGCTTGAAGGGTACCAGATAACTGAGGGTGGCTGTACAAGACAAAGCACAATGTTTAAGAAGCTCAAAAATCAACAGTAACTGATTTGAAGCAAGGATAACCTCAACACTTCTCAAGGGACTCAAGAGTAGGCTGGCAGAATGCAACTCCAAAGAAAATAAAGGGAGGTATAACACTCCAGGTCTTCAGCTTAATAAGACCTCTTCAATCAGTTGTGATTGGCTCCAGAAAGATGATCAGGGATCAGGACCAATATGGTCAGAGAAAGGGATCAAGGAGTGGTATAAAACATTCAAAAAAAATTCAATAGACTGAATTTTCTTCAACCAGCAAGGCTATTGGTTGGTGGTAAGGATCAGGCCACAGAGGGGCAAAGACTAAGGGTCAAAAATGGATCAGGGGGCAATCAGAGATATACCCAGGATAAGGATCAGGATCTTAATTTCATGATAATGGGGGGGACATAAGCACACACTCCCTTGGATGATTGGAAAAGGCTGGGGAGAGCCCCTCCTTTTATGGGCCATGGGTCCCTGTAAACTATTTATAAGAAATACTACAAATAGAGAAGATTTTTTTTTTTTAATGAATCAATGAAATAATAAAAGGAAATGAATGAGCAAGGGTGATGGGCCACGCAGACAGGCCGACGCCCCTTGGCACCTGCTGGCCCGCAGGTGACCGCGCGGTCAAAATCCTTGAGGGGCGCGGGACACATCACCAACCCACGCAGGCAACAGAAGACTTGCGCAGGAAACTGGTGATGCGTTGAGAGCGCGGATTGGATGAGGGGTGACAAGTAGATGGATTGGCTGTCGAGGGAAGGGTTGGAGATGGGTTGGGTAGGTTGAGATGGTGGATTTGATGGGTATGAACCCAACTCAAGGGTTGGATGATCAAGTCAAGGCTGATCTTGGGCTCCTGGCTCTCAAGCTCAGTTGTGATCCTAGAATTACCCAACAAGTTCCTCTCTAGCAAGAGTACCACAGCAGGTAGATTGGTGGCAATGAGTTGGATGTAATCGATCAATAGGAGTGATGGGATTGCTCAAGTCAACCTCCAAGCCAGCTTGATTGGGAGATGGCCGGTATCTGATCAGAAGTCCAAGAGGGTAATCCAACAAGATGCCGTAGAAGATCCAGTGGAGGGTGACAGGATGGGTGAGGGTGGATCAAATTGAAGAGGACCCGTCGGACTGGACAACAAATTCTGACAAGCAATGGCCGGCGGAAGGTCATGATGAAGATGAACTGGATGGGTTGTTGTCATAGGGAATAAGTAATCTAGTAATCGATAGGATGCAGGCCAAATCGGACCAGCAATCCCAAAGCACTCAATATCCTGATCTAGAGCTATTGATGATGATGATCTCAATCCTTCTTTGATTTGATTTGAGTGAGAATAGCTTGATAAGTTAAGCTCAGATGGGAAGTTAGCCCTCTGATGAATGAGAAGATCAGGGGATTCTTTCTCCTCCATCTTCTCGTAAGATCAAAACCTGTAGCCCCAGTTTCCAGCAATACTATTCATACTGGCACAATCAATCATACTTTGGGGTCTAGTAGACAAACTTGGAAAAGGCAGTTGGGAAGCTGGGAAGCAAATGGAAACCTATTCCGGATCAATTTTTTTTTTTTTTTGGATCATGATGCCTATGAATGATGATAAGGAAAAATCATAAAAAAAATTAAAATCTCTACACTGGCCAGGGTTTCCAGGATGGGGCACCACATCTCTCCCCAACTTACAGACTGTCCCTAGTCTGCACCCAAGCTTGATGCCATGAAAAGAGAAAGGAAAGAAAGATGATTGAAACCAAGGAATGGCCCTTTTGACCTTGAGAGTGATTGAAAAAGAATATGTTGACCCATCCAAAGGAAAATCCTAGAAGTTGCTGAGATAAAATGAAGAAGGCGTCCCAGGTGCTCACATGCGTGGCATGAAGTAGAGTTACACAACAAAACGCAGCAGATGACCCTGGTGGTGCACAATTGGGAGGACTTACTTTTGGAACAAGTTGCCTCCACAAGAATGAAATTTCTTGACCTGATCAGCAGAGAACCTTTTGGCCATCTGAGTACCATCCATTTCCTCCAAAACATATGATCCACCTCTAACTTGATGGACCACTTGGTAAGGACCATTCCAGAGGTTAGAGAAAAGCTTTCCGCACTGAGTTTCCAAGGAACAATTATAAGCTAAGACTAGATCCCCAGGGTTCAAGGGATCCCTGATTTGCTTCAAATGCTTGTCTTCCCAATGCTGAACTGATTTTTTCCTATACTCCATCATCTTCTGATAAGCTTCACTACGGACATCTTCACTCCTTTCCAGCTGCTTGGATCCAGCAACTAATAGATCAGTGCTGGAAGAAACCTTTTCCCAAGAAATAACTAAGAAAGATTCCATTTCCAGATCCACAGGAAGGACAGCCCTTTGACCAAAATTGATTTTGTAAGGTGAGTAGCCAGTGGTTTGTTTAGTTGAAATTTGATCAGAGAAGAGGACCAGGGGGAGGAATTTGCCACAATTCTTGCCACTTTCACCAGCCCGTTTGACAAGAGCAGCCTTCAAAGGAGCATGTCCTCTTTCCACCTTTCCTTGGCCTTCAGGATAATAAGGAGTGGTCACCCTATGTTGACCAGGAGGTTATTGGATCATATCAGCCAGTTTACCACCAAACTTGGAGCCGCCATCAGTCAAATAAGATTGTGCCAAGCCATAATGCATTTTCCAAGTCTCATAAAGGAAAGCTGCCACTGATTCAGAGCTGAGGTTCTTAAGAAACTTTGCTTCAACCCATCCAGAAAAATCATCTCTAGCCGCAATGAGGAACTGAGCTCCACCAGCCTTAATGTGAACCAAATCCATAGAAATCCTCCCAAAGACAGTGGACTCTCCAGTGGGGTAAAAAATTTCAACCGGGCGCCTAAGATCACATTTCTGGAACACTTCACAACTCTTGAACCATTGAGAGATGGATTTCTTCATAGATGGCCACGAAAATTGTTTGGATATTCCTCAATAATTTTTGGTTTCACCACAATGACCAAGGCCTTCATGGAGACTTTCCAGGATCAAATCTTGTTTAGAAGGGATATTGACCACAACAAGTGCACAAGGAGTTCCTCTTTTCATAAGCCTAGAACCTTGGGCAAATAAACTAGAGGAATTACTTTTAAGGGACCAAAATTCTTTGGCAGAGAGATCAGGGGGTCTTTGGAGAGTTCAAAGGTACTGCTCTAACTTAAGCCAGAAAACTTGCTGGAAACCACAGTAATCTTGGGAGGAGAAAGCAAAAACAGGGCGGACCAAGGGTTCTTCCTCATCAAAATCCATTCCAACATCTGATTCATCATCTCCAATAGGGCGTTGAGATAAACCATTGGGCATGGTGAAAGATTTTCCAGGCCTGTGAACAATATCAAAAGAGAACAACTGGATGAAAGCCACCCAACGAGTCATTGGAGAATTTGGAAGGCTGGGGGCATTGATCATTTCAATAATGGATTTTGAATTGACTTGTAACTCAAAGTGTTGACTCCAAAGGACTGATTGGAGTTTCTTCAGAATTTGGGCCACACTGCAAAGTTCCAGTTTTGGCTGGGAGTACCTGGATTCCACATCTGAGAAAAGAAGAGATTCATACAGAGCAGGAAAATCCAAACAATTTTCATTTTCCTGAATAAGGACAGCCCCAACAGATTGATAACTAGAGTCCACTTCCAGCTTGATCTTGCCAGCTCCAGGTCCATAAGTGATCTTTTTCAAAACAATGTCTTTCCCAAAAATTGTTTTGAGCAACTGAAATGATCGTTTGCAATCTTGGGTCCAAATACATTCAGCTTCCTTTCTGGTTAGAAGATTCAAGGGTGCACAGATTTTGGATAGTGAGGGAATGAAGATCCTGACATAGGTTACAACACCTAGGAAACCTCTAACTTCCTTTGGATTTATTAGAGTAGGCCAGGAGATGATTTTTTTGACTTTAGAAGGTGCAATCCTTCTTCCTTCCTTGCAGACTATATGACCAACGATTTCCAAGGCAGGGACACAGGCGGCAAGTTTTGATCCAGAGACAGTAATGCCAGATTCCTTGATTTGAAACAAAATTATTTCCAAGATAGTAGCATACTCCCAGATAAATTGTTGGATTCCTGAGTGCCAAGGTAAGATCTCATTATCATAGTCAGAAACTGGACCTTCAATCCCACCATCATCAATAAAGATACCCACATGATCCGGGATTTTGTCCTGGAGGATCCACATCATCTGAGCCTGATAGACTGCAACCAAGTTGGTGGCACCTTGAGGCAATCAAGTCAGTTGAAATTGACCAAGGGGAGTATGGAAAGTAGTGAGCGGCCAAGAAATAGGATGCAAAGATTGTTTGTTGTAAACACCCATAATGTCACCTAGACCATAGCAAGCTCTCCCAGAGAAGGATTTGACAAATTCTTCAGTAGCAGGAGGCACCCCAGAGTCTTTAATAGTAACTTTATTAAGAGGTTGGAGATCATGAACTACTCTAAGTTTACCATTACTCTTTAGAACCCAGAAAACCAGGCTAGATTAAGTGGAGGTTGACTGTTTGTATAGACCGGTACGTACTTGTTTGCGGACCAACTTTATGAATTCGTTGACTTTTGCAGCAGGAATAGGGATCTTCTTCTTTTGCCAAGGATCATGTTCAACTACAGGGATGATGTAAGTGAGACAATAGGATTCTTTCAAGAGACCTCTCTCTTCTTCACAGAATGCAATAGATTTTTCCCTTAGAGACAATATATTTTTGATCAAATTTAACTCATCAGGAAGAAGCCATCCATCTGGTCCAAAGTTGACCACTTTCAGACATTCTTCAGTGACCCGACCAGAGGGGATGAATGGACCAGTGAGGGATTGGGATAGACCACAGTAAGGATTGCGGGATAGAGGAGGAAGCATAAGGGGACGATTGAGGTTGAAAGGCATTGGTTGTTTGACTGGCTGGACCTTCTTTGCAACTGGTTTGTACTTAGTGGCAAAGGAGAGGAATCCTTGCTTCCTCCAAGCATTGACCAGTGAGACCTGACTACAAAAACTGAGACCATATTCCAAGATCTTCAAAGTTTTATGTTCTGATGCATCCTTGAAAGGTTCCTTCTCCATAAAAGAGGATCCAAAAGATAACACATTGCTCACATGTGTGGCACAGGGTACAGTTTTGAAAATGACAGTAGTAGAAGCCCCTGGTGGTGCACAATTGCAAGAACTTACTTCTACCCCAAATTGCCTCAACCTAAGACCATACTCCTTCATACCAAAGCCACCAAAAAAATAATCAAGATTGAGATCTAGTTTAGACTCATTGCGGAGATTCAAAACCGGAATAGAGGATGAGTGATCAGGCTGAAAAGAAAAAGGAAAAGAAGATACAACAGATCCAGAGAGAGAAGAAATATTTTTGGATTTTTCGGACTTTTCATGTGTTTGATTTTTGATCTTATTTGGATGAGAAGGAAATGATGAGGAAAAAGGAAGATATGCCTCTGAGGTGGGAGTTGTTCCATGAGTTGAAATCTGAGGCTGAGAAGAACTACAACTATCAGTAGGGCCAACTATTCTTCTAAAAAATGAGGATGAGAGGAATGAGAGTTTTCTTTCTGCTTTCCCTTCAGGACAGATTTGGGATGATGACCAGGGAAGTCTCTTTCCCAACGACCAGAATCTAGAGAACAAAGAGGAACTTCAATCTTTCTTCCATCAGCATCAGGGAGGAGAATTCTCTCCCCAACTTGATCAGAAAACATCAGGGTAGCACCAAAGTCCATTAAGAAAGGCCTTCCCAAGATCATGGGACCATCCAGATGAGTGATCCAGAAGTGACAGGTGCCAACGATATTTCAACCAATTCAAACAGGGATATCCTCAGCAATACCAACCAGCTCACAGGACTGGTTCCCTATTCCATACACAGCAGAATTAAAACTGACCCTTGGGCTAAGTTTAAGCTTGCAGGCCATGGAGTCCGAAATCAAGTTGAGCCAAGAACCCAAATCCACAAGGAGAGAAACTGTTTTAGTTGAATCACCAAGATAACATGGGAGAAAGCCAAGAGGACAGGAATACAGGTTGGTATCTGAAGAGGGATCTGTTCCACCAGAATACTCCATCAGAGTTCCAGAGGAGACCTTTAATTCGTCCGGACCAATCTCCACACGTTGACAAGAAACCCATTTCTTCATCCCTTCAGCCACAGATGGAGAGATCAACAGGAGTTCAGCCACAGATAGATCAGGGATTTTAAGATGAGAAATTTTCTTTAATACTCCTTCCACAGAATTAGGGTATTCCTTGGAGATGCTCCTCTCAAATCAAACTTTGGGCTGGGTGGAGGGAGGAAGATCAGGTGAAGTAGGTGCTGGAAGAGGATCTGAGGGTTGGAAAGGTTGAAGAGGGGTAAGATCAGAGTTTTCCTGGAACCTTTCCTTAAGTGATTCCATTTCTACTTCCATGTCTTCCACATCAGAGGAAGGAGGATCAGGTGAAGATCAATGTTTAACGGGTTTTTGCAGGATTGAGGATGGAACAGGAGGAGACTTATGAGGTTTTGGTTCATCATGGTGTTTCCTAGCTGGATCAGATTGATAGGTGCCAGGGAAGCTGGAAGAAGTGATAGCTGGAGGATACCAAGGTTGCAGAGTTCCACAGGATGATCAAAAATCCACAGAGACCAAGGATGCCTTCTTGGGAGTTGGTGGTTGGTATGAGGCCACCACATGAAAGATCAGACAAGATGAATTGAAAGGGATCAAAGCACCATTAGGAAGGAAGAAATTATTTCCCTTCTGATCTACTAACTTCTCCTCCTTGTCCTTCTGGAGTTCAGGACATCTACCAGTACCATGGCCTTCCCTATGGCAATAATAACAGACTAGAGTAGATTTAGGAACAGAATTAGCAGGTTTAGGAGTTGCTAAAGAGGATATTTTCTGATCAATTTTATTCTCAAATACCTGAAGTAATTTAGTGATCTAATCTATAGTAGCAGATTCCTTATTGGCCTGGGGATTTGATTTGGGTCTACAATTTGCTTCCATCTTGTTCATGATTTTGTTGGATTCTTTGAAGGAGGGAGCATGGACTGGTTCAGAAACTCTGGTGTGTTCAAAAGTGAGGGCAGTTTGAAATTTCATGACCTTGTCCACTGCACCCCTCAAAACCAGAAAAGCAGGAAGTTTCAATAAATTATCCCTAGTAGTGATCATGGATCCAGATTTGACCAGTTCATCCCTAATTCTTTCCTAGACTCCTGGTGAAAAGGATTGGAAAAATCAGACACAAATTTTGTTCACAGTGTCAATGTGATTGTTTCTGATGAGGTAAGATTGGACAGGATCCCAAGATTTTCTGAAAGAATGATAATCTGAAGCTGAAGAGACATGACCATTGGAGATCCATTGAGAAACCATGGCATCCAAGTCTTGCAAAGTAAATCTGGCTACATCTATTTTTCCCCAATAGGCCAACATAGCCTCCTTCAGGAGCCTCCAGCTATGAGTTTCAAATCCCTTAAACAATTTGATAACCTCCATAAACTTGTCAGAAGAGATAAAAAATTGTAACTGATAAGCCATATCATGTTCACTGGCACCATCCACTTCAGCAGCCATCTCCTAGGAGTCCAGGAATTGTTTGAAATTGGTCCCATTGAAGCCTAAGTTTTTGTTCTGAGGTTTGATTTTGACCATCTTGGCCCGAACAGATGAGGAGGATCCAGCAGATTCCATGTTGAAGGGTTCCTTAGAGATCCAAAAGATGAGAGTTCCAAGGTGGCTCACAAGTTTGGCAAGAGTAGAGTTTCACAAAAACAACAAGGATTTTGCCCAGATGGTGCACAATTGGAAGGAATTACTTCTGGACCAAGTTGCCTCCACGGATCAGATCTGAAAAAAGAACAAACAAAAGAAAGAAATAATGAAAGAAAGAAAAGAAAAATATTGGATTGGATTTTGGAGTTGATTCTTCAAGTTGGGACTGTAAACCCCAAGGTTGCTGATTTGATCCCGGCCTGGGGGACCAAATGTAAGACTCCAAATGGTGCAAGGCCTTGGCAGTTCTGTGGAGGGGAAAGGTGCTGTTTAGGCTGCCCTCCTGAGTGTTACAAAAATATTTAGATGTAACCAAGATCAAGGTCCAGAACCTGGTAAATGAGGAATCAAGGAGTAGAGGATAAAGATGATAATAGTTTTGTAGCAATGGAACAGCACTATCTGAGACAAGATTATGCAGGGAAAAACTTGAACAAAAGAAGTTAAAGTCTGCTTAGAGTACAAAGAAAAAAAGCTGTTGTATGGAACAATGCCCACAAGCTAATAACTCTGGTTGTCAGCAGAAGATTGGGGATGATCAACTCAAACCCAACAAACCTCCAGGTTCTCAATGAACCTGCCCAACTCTCCGCAATCAAGTGCTTGAAGGGTACCAGATAACTGAGGGTGGCTGTACAAGACAAAGCACAATGTTTAAGAAGCTCAAAAAGCAACAGTAACTGATTTGAAGCAAGGATAACCTCCACACTTCTCAACGGACTCAAGAGTAGGCTGCCAGAATGCAACTCCAAAGAAAATAAAGGGAGGTATAACACTCCAGTTCTTAAGCTTAATAAGCCCTCTTCAATCAGTTGTGATTGGCTCCAGAAAGATGATCAGGGATCAGGATCAGTATGGTCAGAGAAAGGGATCAAGGAGTGGTATAAAGCACTCAAAAAAATTCCAACAGACAGAATTTTCTTCAACCAGCAAGGCTATTGGTTGGTGGTAATGATCAGCCCACGGAGGGGGAAGGACTAAGAGTCAAAAATGGATCAGGGGGAAATCATAGATATAACCAGGATAAGGATCAGGATCTTAATTTCACGATAATGGGGGGGACATAAGCACACACTCCCTTGGATGATTGGAAAAGGCTGGGGAGAGCCCCTCCTTTTATGGGCCATGGGTCCCTGTAAACTATTTACAAGAGATACTACAAATAGAGCAGATTTTTTTTTTTTAATGGATCAATGAAATAATAAAAGTAAATGAATGAGCAAGGGTGATGGGCCATGCAGACAGGCCGACGCCCCTTGGCACCCGCTGGCCTGCGGATGAATGCACGGTCAAAATCCTTTAGGGGCGCGGGAAACATCACCAACCCGTGCAGGCAACAGAAGACTTGGGTGGGAAACTGGTGATGCGTTGAGAGCGCGGATCAGATGAGGGGTGACAAGTAGATGGATTGGCTGTCGAGAGAAGGGTTGGAGATGGGTTGGGTAGGTTGAGATGGTGGATTTGATGGGTATGACCCCAACTAAAGGGTTGGATGATCAAGTTGAGGCTGATCTTGGGCTCCTGGCTCTTAAGCTCAGTTGTGATCCTAGAATTACGCAACAAGTTCCTCTCTAGCAAGGGTACCACGGCGGTTAGATTGGTGGTGATGAGGTGGATGGACTCAATTGAATGGAGTGATTGGATTGCTTGAGTCATCAACCTTGAATCCAGCTTGATTGGGAGATGGCGGGTATCTGATCCCAAGTCCAAGAGGTTAATCCGACAAGATGCCGTAGAAGATCTAGTGGAGGGTGAAAGGATGGGTGAGGGTGGATTAAATTGAACAGGACCCATTGGACTGGACAACAAAGTCTGACAAGCGATGGCTGGCGGAAGGTCATGATGAAGATGAACTGGATGGGTTGCTTTCGGAGTGAATAAGTATCTAGTAATCGATAGGATGCAGGCCAAGTCTGACCGGCAATCCCAAAGCACTCAATATCCTGATCTAGAGCTATTGATAATGATGATCTTGATCCTTCTTCAATTTGATTTGAGTGAGAGGAGCGTGATAAGTTAAGCTCAGATGGGAATTTAGCCCTCTGATGAATGAGAAGATGAGGGGATTCTTGCTCCTCCATCTTCTTGTAAGATCAAAAACTGTAGCCCTAGTTTCCAGCAATATTATTCATACTGGCACAATCAATCATACTTTGGGTTATAGTAGACAAACTTGGACGAGGCAGTTGGGAAGCTGGGAACCAAATGGAACCCTATTCCGGTTTTATTTTATTTTTTTTATTTTTTTTGGATCATGATGCCTATGAATGATGGTAAGGAAAAATCATAAAAGAAAATCAAAATCTCCGCACTGGCCAGGGTGTCCAGGATGGGGCACACAACGGTTCCAACAATGCAGAACTCAATGACCTCTTCGACACGTTTCAAGAATCCTCCTGGATCTGATCCCTCACGAGCAAAATCTTTGCAACTGGATTCTCTCCCATAATATTTGGTTTAAACTCAAAAACCTTTAATTTAGACCTGAAAAACAAAGGGATGAGGGAGGAACTGAAGTCAAGGAACATCACAATTTTTCTTGTCAAATCAGAAACAAAGCCAGCAGACGCACTCACCAAAAGCTCAGATCTGGCTAGCCTAAGACGCCTTCAACTGTCTTTTTTGTCTCCAGTGTCTACATGACTCCTGTTTCTTTTCTTTTCTATTGTCTTCTTGGTTATGTTCCTATTAATCTTCCATCTCATTTTTTTGTCTTTTGCTTCTATTTCTTCTTTCTCTCTGAGACTGTCTTGATTCTTCATCCCTCCTGCCATGGGGCATGTTGAGATTTCACAGCAGTGGAGTTTCACCGCGCCTGGGGATTCTCTTCTCCCCCAGGAACTCTACTGCTATTGCTGACTTGGCGCCAGATCATAGATTGTGGGTCCAGAAAGATCTTGGAAGAACCATAAAAAAAAATCTTATCTCAAATCAAGATCTTGGAAGAACCATACAACAAACATCTTATCTCAAATTAAACAATCACTCCATTTCAAATACAACAAACACCTTGCTCAACCAAACCCAAATCATCATAGACTTCCCTCATTGTCTTCTTTTGAACTTTTTCATCTTTTCTGATTGTCCTCTTTTCTCCTATCTTTTGACTTTCCTCAATTGGCTGCTCACTGCCTGACATCATGCCTGGTGAGATTCATCTCTTGTATTTCTCCATTTCTCTCTCACCTCAAAGGCTCACTATGCGTTTGACCTTGGCTTGTCCTACTCAACTCACACTTCAAACTCAAGAACATCTCAATTAACAAATCCTTGTCTCACTCTTGTCTCTGATGGTGACTCTTGCAGTCTTTGTATCCTCTCTCAGTTCAACAGTCAATTCAAATCAATTTTATTTCTTTATCATTGGATGACGGAGGAACACATTGGTTTTCATAGGTTTTGGAAGGATCTTTATTCTCAATTCTCTATCTCTCAGTCAAAGGGTTAAAAGTTGCACTAAGGGTTCCTAGACACAAGGGATCAATAACTTCCAAACTTGGAACCATTAAGGGAGAAGTCCTCTTCTGAATTCCACACCGCACTGGACCACTACAACACACATGGATCATCCATGACTTTGCAATTACATGAAATATTTATGAAGGATGATCTGAGACCATGAAACATAAAATAAAAACATACAAAATGAGTGATAAATTACTTAAATTTGATAAAAAATGATGAAAAATACCCCAAAATCAACAGAACCAGATATTTGAAGACCACAAAACACATCAATAGATCTACAAATAAAATTATTTGAAATACTAAAAGGATAATCCAATGAAGGAAAATGAACAAAAAAAACTAATGATCATTCTAGTCAAATATAACTTGTACAAAATTGATTGCTTGCATTATCATCAAATTAAAAAATAAACACAAATACTGATACCAATTGAAAAATCACCCACTGATCCTAAAGATCCAGGATCAGGTGGGATACGGCGCCAAAAGGACCTGAAAATCCAGCCCTTGCTGGATTTCTAGGCTCATTAAATGAACCCAACCCTCTCTCAATGCCCTTAGAAGGGCCTTTTAACCCAAAAAGGTATATATACAGTACCTCTTTTGAATTTTTTCCCAAAACAAATCCACCTGTTATCATCAAGATGCTGTGCCATCCGTGATCAATCGCTTATAAAGGTGTAAGAAAGTTATTGATGTCCCCAGTGACAATTTTATTATTTTTAATTCATCACCACTATTGCTGTTTGCATTGAATATAAATCAATAAGCACCCCAACTTTGATCTAAAACCCTTCAACTTTGAACCATTTCAGGTACCCAGCAAGTGACTATCTAATGAATTCATTTTTTTCTCCCTTCATTGGCTTGTGTGCTACCATAGACTGGCCATACCACTCTATTATTGGGTTTGAACCCTCAAGAATAATTCATAAAGACACCCACTGTTCCAGGGTACTAGAGTCAAAGTTGATCCCCTGAAGAAACTGTGTCAAAGACCCCCAGTTTGTCCAAACTGTGGCTCCTCTTTAAATATTATTTTTCAGAAATTTTGAAAAACTCCAATATAAACATTTAAAACTTGCACTGTTTCAAACCTTAAATATCATTTTGGAAATTGGTCTTTGTTTTTCACAAGAATATTATTATTATTTACCTCTATCAATTTTGGTAACTAAAGTACAAAATGTTTCCTTGTATCTGGAAGCTGAAATCTCAATTAAACAAGTGCATGGTATCTTTCAACCATACTTCATTTTATACAAATTCTGATTTTTTCTTTAAGTTCCAATAAAAAAATTTTATATTCCAAAAAATATAAATTCCACATGTATTGCATGTTCAAGACATCATAGTAGATGGCAACTGATAATTTAGAGCAGCAGCTATTTTTTAGGGAAGGAGCTCAGATGAATGGATTGAAGTAAGGAAATAAATGTTGAAAGAGCCCTATTCAATCCAAATATTCCAGGACACAATATTAATTCAAGAAGTGTGGGGTGAAAAATTCCAAGATTCTAGGAGGCAACTGAACCACCATTCAGGCAAGGCTCCCATAAATTTTTGGATGAAATTTCCATGCCATGGTTTCATTCTTGCTGTAACATATTGTTTTCCAGTTGTTCTGTTTTCTTAATCAATGAATTGCACTTATCTTCCTCTGGATTCTCCTCTCAATCAAAATCAAAAAACCTCTCCTGTGTGCTCCATTATTTTAGAATATTTCAAACATATATTCTCCTTCAAGTTCAAGTGTGAACCTCTGCCAGCGCCCAAATTAGATCCACTTTGCCCAAGAATTCCTAAATTTTGAAAAGAAATATTCACAAGTGTTTTGAGATTGTGAATGAGTTTTTATTCCCTCCAAGAAATTCAAGCAGAAACCAATCACAGTTTAATAATATTTAATATTTGTAACATTATTTGTTCTTTCTATGTATTAAAATATGTTAAAAAGTAGATTGAACAATGTGGACCACCCCTTTTCTTTTGAACAATTTTCATTTTTATATATATTTCAAGCCTTGAAAAATTTGAAAAGAATCCAGAATAATTCTTAGTTTTATCTGAATTTTCTTTCTTAAGTTCTTTAAAAAAAATTAAGCAAAAATTTGATGCAAGATGCAAAAAAAAAAAAAAATAAATTGATTTGTTATCTTGAAGGGATTTTTTTGATGGATTCAATTGGTGGAGGCCAAGAATATATCAAAAAAACACAAAACAAATATTATAAAGATTTTTAATTGTTTTATTAATCTTTTAAGAGCGTACATAAACAAAAAAAAAAATTCAAAAGGCAAAGAAAAGAATCCAAAGGTGAAATGAGAGATTTGATTTTTTACTTTTATTTTTGATTTTTTAAATGAGTATTTTAAGGGGGAAGAATACATCCAAAAAATCCAAAATTAATATTAGAAATATTTTTGGCTTTATTTTTAACATTCTGAGAGCTAAAATGAAACCAAAAAAAATTAATGAAAAATGCAAAGAAAAGGATCCTCAAATTGAAATGAGAAGTTTGTTGTTTTTGAATTTTTTGATTTTGTGAATGGATTATTTAAGGTGTTCCAATGCTTCCAAATTCCAAAGAACTTTTCTTTTGATTTTTTGAGTCACCCAGCTAAGGGGCTGTGTCATCAACCTTTTAATAAAATAAATTATTTAAAACTCTGTGAAAGAAAGGTTTTTTCCATGTAGGAGCTACTTTTTGCAGAAATAAAAGTCCTCAACATAAATTTTAGCGCCTGTGGGAAAATTATTTCCTTTTGGAATATTTAATAAACTAAATTCGGGTCTAGATTTGAGTTCTCTAAAATATTTTTCCCCAGACAGATCTCCTGACGGGTCTGAACACCTTACTTTGGCACCCCAGGGCCTCAATTCATGTTTAAAGGCCTTTTGGGGATCATCATTCTATCAAATGGTGTGTTCTTTGTATAATCTGTGATTTATGAATTGATATTAAGCCAGAAAACTAAAAGAAAACAGCACTTGAGATATACGTCCAACACAAGAATGATGGAAACAGCCAATGATAAATACCAACACAATGGATAGACGTCCTTGAATATTTTAGAAAGAATGACGGAGAAGAGAACATGGTGGAGTGGGTTTCAGGAGATTGAGAGGATTTGAAGGCTGGGAGCTAAACACAATACATGATTACAATTGAGACATAGAGAGAGTTTAACAATAGCCAGACCGATCTCACCAGTTAGAGACAGAGTATTGAGTTGAGGTGGAAGACTGAGAGTTTGCGGATGTTGAAATATGATCGAGGTCCAGTACAAGGAGCTGTAATCCAATTGTGAATGAGTATGAGACGAGTGATTGATGTTGGTTTGTGGAGAGAGATTGAGGTTTTATTTCAAGATGAGGATAAATGATGAGATTGAGGTTTATTTATAGGAAGAGGTTGACTGAGATTGAGATTGAAAAGAGAATGGAACCCAAGAGAGTAAGAGAAGAAAAAGATGAGGAGGAACTAGAATGAAAAGAAGTGACGATGTGAAAAGAAATAGCATGAACAGAAAAGAAATAGAGTGAACAACGTGACAGTGTGAAAGTTTTGTTGTGTGAGTGTGAAAGTTCAGATACAGCTGTAGTCCAGTAACTGTTCACACGACAAGACAGACATAGCCCACGCTGTGACAATAGAGTGAAAGTGACATCTGAGGTTGTGTCCGCTTCTGAATGGTGTGACATTAGTCAGAAGTCTGACACCTCTGACTCAACACCCCCCTTAACTGGAGATCGCGTCTTATTCTTCTCCAAATACAAGGTCAGTAAACTTCTTAAGTTGTTTTTCCTTTACTGCCTTGGTCAGAGGGTTGGCAAGCATCATGGTGGTGTCTATAAGTCAAATCGTAAGTGATCCTTCCTTGAGCTCTTCTCAAAGTCCCTTTGCCTTCAGATCCATGTGTCTGGCTTTGGCGTTGGATCCAAATTTTTTTAATTTATCATCAAGACCTATATTATCAATCATGTGTTTCGATGATTGGAGATTTTGTTGAAATACTTCTTCCAACAAATGGCGAAGCCATTTTCCCTCTAGAAAAGAATCCAGCAGTGGGTTGAGTTCAGCTTTGGTGGAAGAGTAGGTGATATTTCTTTGTTTATAGCTATTCCAGGAGAGAGGAGAACAAAACGACAGGCATATGATACCTTGATTGAGATTTCTGACTAGTGGGATCCTCGCCCAATGATGCGTCACTGTAGCATTCTAACGGTTCTTTTGATTCCTCGTAGGTGAGGGTTAGTTTTCAATCTTTTGTGTGGTTGAGGTACTGCCATGTTTGCTTGAGTTCCTTCCAATGCGACAATCTGTCACACAACCACCCCACGTACTATAGGGAAATTCTTAGATGATCGTGAGCTGAAGGAATACCAAGCGCGAGGGCAAGTGCAAATAGCAAGACCCAGTTGCAAAGTGCAAACTTGGTTATGCCAATCAACAAATGGTGAGATGAATGGAAAGTGTTCCAAAGAAGGAAACTCAACCTGAGTCAAATGTGATAACTAGATTTCAGAAAAATGCTAGAACGTATGAAATTAACTAACTGAGGAGACAATCATCAGGCAAGGGGATAGCCCTTATAAGGTAATCCAAAGTGACTAGATACAACCTGGTGAAGAGCTAACTACAGGTGAAGCGGTGAGGAAATGAATGACAGGAACGGAATAGGAAATGAAGCAGTGGTATGGATCCGAGGTCTTAGCGTAAGTGCGAGACAATAGAATCTGAGCGTACAATTGCATGAAGAATTGAGATAAGAGCGAGTGACGTTGAAGGTAATGCAAATGAGAGGTAATAGTGTATGCAGGGTAGGGACTAGTCCAATTGCGGACTATACAGTATTGATGGCTTGGTTAGACGTAGATGCAAACTAACAAACAATGCATGACCAAAGATGGAAGTCCGAGGCTGTTGATTGGCCAGGGAAGGAGATTGGATCTCATAATGGATGGTCGACCGGTATGTGGTTAACTGCAAAGTTTGCAAGAATATACTGAGTTGGTTGCCAAGATTGGAAGGTCAGCGCAAGCCAGAGGAAATAGCGGATTGCACCATTGATGTTTTGCTTTAATTTGTGTGACGCTTTTAGACTGAGGTAGATGGTACTGAGGAGACAATATGTTGCAGTGGTGAAGACAATAATCCTTAAGTGCAAAGCGTGACACAATCCTGGTTTGTTTTGAAATTGGGCCAAGCTTGAAACTGAATAGCTGAGGTCCGGTCGAGTTTGACTTGCCATGTAATTGAGGAGTCCAATCGCAGACTTGTAGTTGATATTTAGATTTTTGAATTCTTCAAAGTCCTTGTCAGTCGCTTCGCACAGTTGGAAATGCGGAGTCATTGGGGTAGAGCATGGTCTGGATTTGAGCAGCCCAAGTTCTTCTAGACCATGTTCAATGTGTTTAGGTTGGCTCAAGAGAATGCTAGTTGCTGTTTTTTTGAATCTCATTCCAAGAATGGTGTCCGGTTCATGAGCTTTTGAGTCTTTGAACCTGGAGTTGAACTTGTCATCGAATTTGTTCCCTTCACCTACTAGAATTAGGTTGTCTACGTGAAAAAAAATAAAAGACTTATTGTCTTCATATTTGTACAGACAGGGATTGCTATCCAATTCTTGGAATCCAACCAATTTGATCCAGTCTGTGAGAGTGCCGTACCAGTTCTTTGGGTACTGTTTGAGTCCATACAGACTCTTCTTTAGTCTCAGGAATTTGCACTTGTGTTGACATCCTTGAGGTGTTCTGATGATCACCTCCTCTTCTATTGGCGCATGAAGAAAAGCTGCTTTAACATCATATTTTCGGATTTTCAACTTGTTCTTCAAGGCTAACAGGAGGATAGCTCTCAAAGAGGCAATCTTACCAGTAGGTGCAAATGTTTTGTCAAAATCCAAACCATGAACCTGGTTGAATCCTTTTACACAGATCCAGCTTTATGTATGACGGCGTCATTGTGAGATTTTTCTTTGATTTTGAATATCCACGTTGTATCTAGCGGATTTAGTGGAGTGTCTCCCTCGTAATCCTCCCATACTTCAAGTAACTCACATTGATCAATTTCCTTTTTGATCGCCCCCCCCACTTGAAGTGTTCCACACATCAATGTGCCTGATTGAATGTCTTTGGCTTGCAGTAATTGTGAAATCCATAACGTTGAGGGGGTCTAACAGTCAATCGATCACGCTAAATTCTTCTTGTACTTACAGGCTCTTCAATGACTTTGATCGATTTTGGATTAACAGTAGAGTCGGGTCTGACAATGAGTCTCTCAAACTTTCCCCGTCGGAATTTAGTTCTTCTTTGTCTGAGGTATCTACTTCTGCCGGCGGATCCCTGTAATTAAAACAATCTGTTGCTTTTTCTTTTGCTGTGTTCTTGTTGGTCTTGAGATATCAATCTTCTTTGGGATCAATCAGACAGAAGTCGAGATCAGCGGTTGATTTGGTTCCTAGATTGTTCACTGATTGTTTTAAAAACCAAACATGTTTAGACAGAACTATTTTCCCCTTGGGCATAAGGATTTGATAGGATAAGAGTTCCGGATTATAACCCAATAGTTTTCCTTCTTGCCCTTTGGGATTGAACTTTTCTCCTTTTGATCTCCTTTGATTCAGAACAATGGTGGAGACACCAATGGGTTGCAGATAATTGGAAGGTAGTTTCTTTCCTTTGATCAGTTCCCACAGGGTGAGGAGGTCATCTTGATTTCTTGGTATTTGATTTAAGCTTAAGCAGAAGGATTTGAGGACTTCCAACCAGTACTTCTGAGGGAGTTTTGCTGAGCTTAGAGTGGATCTCACAATCTCAACGATGGTACAATTGGCCCTTTCAGCCCTGCCATTGTGTTTGGGATGATAGGGTTCAGCAATGAGATGGTTGATAAAATTTTCCTTGAAGTATGTTACCAACCTGTTGTTCACAAACTCTGTGCCTCCGTCGGAACAGATCATCAAAGGATAATAACCACAGGCATTGTTTTGTTTTTCTATTATGTTGATTAAAGTTGGGGTGGTGTCGTCTTTACGGGTTAGTGGAATGCCCAAGATGTAGCCCGAGAAATTATCCACAATTCTTAATATGTATTTTTCATGCCTATGGGATTCTGGATTGATTGGACCCACAATATCAAGATTAATCCTCTTGAAAGGTTTTGTAGCGGATGATGAGACAGATTTGAAAGGGGATTTACTCATTTTTCAGATGAGACAGTCTTGGCACTCGAATGCATTCTTCTGAGCTTGCAAAACTGTTATCCCCTGGAGTTTAGAGAGTCGGCCAATAGAAGCGTGTCCGTATGAGAGATGAAGATCCTTCAGAGTTCTTGACTCATCTAGTTTTGTCCAGTAACACTCCTCCTTGCCGATCTTGACTGGTGTGTCGAGAACGAAAAGATTATTCACAATCGAACCTTGACAGACCATCTTCTTGTTTCTTTTGACTTCAAATTGTCCAGATTTTGCATTGAGATTACATCCTTGGTTGAGAATCTTTCCAGGGCTGACTTGGTTGACTACTTTGTCCGGGACAAATAGGCAGTCTGAGAGAATGAGGATACAATTCTTCCATTTCATCTTAACAGTTCCTAGACCTCCAATAGGTAAGTTGGAACCCGCCTTCCCCATGGTGATGTGTTCTCCGGTGTAAGGTTCAAGCGTTGTAAAAAATCTTTTGTCATTAAAGATGTGTGATGTTGCTCCACTGTCAACAAGTATGTTTCTGTCGGCTCCAATCTTGGAATCTATCCACCTGGTAACAAATGCGTGAAAATCTGCAGCCTCCTGATTTTTCTTTTGTTTTTCTTTCCATTTACTCTGATTCTCTCTCCACCACTCGGGAGCTTTCTCAGGATGCATGTGGTAACAGTCAGCTTCGGAGTGATTTCTGTCTTGTTTCGGATTATGATATCCTTCAATACAGCGGCTCAAAAGGTTGTTCTTGGTCTTGGTTTTCATCATACCAGAGCGGTTTCTGTCGAGCCTCGTGTGTTGCTTTTCTCAGAAATTTCGGCCTTAACTTTGTTGTTGAATTGAACTAAATGATTACACTCAAATTTGACAGTGATCTTCTTGTTCGAGTGCATAAGTTGCCGCTTAAGATCCTGAAGATTGGGCGGAAATTTGAACATTGTGAGGTAAGCAAGAATGTTGTCCGGCAGTTCTATACCTTTGTTGATCATTTTCTTGATAGCCGTTTTGGTGTCCGTGACAAACTTTAGAATCTTGTCTTCTTTGAAGTTAAGATTTAGAAAGTCGTTGAAGATTCTAGCTTGATTCAAAGCTTGGGAAGAAGAAAACCTTTCTTTAATAGCCGACCATATTTTCTTAGATGAATTAATTTTTGAAGCATTGATGAAGTTGTTATGGGTTATGGAGTCTACCTTGGATATGAGAAGAAGTTGTATCTCATTGTTGTCTTGAGATGAGAGATCTCCCGAGGCCAATTCTAGAGTCTTGAGTACTCCCCTGAGTTTGAGCAACGCCTTCATCTTATCCATCCAGATGCCATAGTTCTCTTCCGTCAGTAGAGGGGTAGTTTCATGGGCCGTCTTGAGCATAGCCTGTTGAAATGAGTCTGATGAAAATCCCAATCCTGACGCCATTGTTCCTAGTCTTGCTGGCCTTGGCGGAGCGTTTGGCTTTTAACCGTATAATCTGTGATTTATGAATTAATATCAAGCCAGAAAACTAAAATAAAACAGCACTTGAGATATACGTACAACACAAGAATGATGGAAACAGCCAATGATAAATACCAACACAATGGATAGACATCCTTGACTATTTTAGCAAGACTGACGGAGAATAGAACATGGTGGAGCGGGTTTCAGGAGATTGAGAGGATTTGAAGGCTGGGAGCTAAACACAATACATGATTACAATTGAGACATAGACAGATTTTAACAATAGCCAGACCAATCTCACCAGTTAGAGACAGAGTATTGAGTTGAGGTGGAAGACTGAGAGTTGGCGGATGTTGAAATATGATCGAGGTCGAGTATAAGGAGCTGTAAACCAATTGTGAATGAGTATGAGACGAGTGATTGATGTTGGTTTGTGGAGAGAGATTGAGGTTTTATTTTGAGATGAGGATGACTGATGAGATTGAGGTTTATTTATAGAAAGAGGTTGACTGAGATTGAGATTGAAAAGAGAATGGAACCCAAGAGAGTAAGAGAAGAAAAAGATGAGGAGGAACAAGAATGAAAAGAAGTGGCAATGTGAAAATAAATAGCATGAACAGAAAAGAAATAGAGTCAAAAACGTGACAGTGTAAAAGTTTTGTTGTGTGAGTGTGAAAGTTCAGATACAGCTGTAGTCCAGTAACTGTTCACACGACGAGACAGACATAGCCCACGCTGTGACAATAGAGTGAAAGTGACATCTGAGTTTGTGTCCGCTTCTGAATGGTGTGACATTAGTCAGAAGTCTGACACCTCTGACTCAACACTTTGACCCCATGAACTCCTTTAAAACTTAAAATTGCTGAACGCCACCCCAGGGTGGGAAAGCAGGCCAATGGGTATGATTATTGTAACAAAGCTAATATAATCACACCAATAATGCCTTTCAAATTTTTCAAGCCTTCCAAATGTGGGAAATCACACAGCTTTGCATGATCAAGTAAAAAATTACTATCATCACTCCAATGAGACTTTTTGGAAAAATTTTGTCAAACAAATTGCTGAAATCATGAAAATTTCAAAAATTGGTATGATGTTTGGAATTTCTTTGGCAAGACCTTACCTTGGGAAATAAAATAATATTAAATAAAGGAAATAAAATAAATATCAAAAAATATTATAAATATTAAATAAATAGTGAAATATATGGAGGATCTGGGAAAAAGCATAAAAATGATTTAAAAAACAATAAAAAAAATAATGAAACAAATAATGAAAAATAAATATAATGATAACTAAAAAGGAAAATAGATAAAAGGCCAGATTCAAATTGCATAGCTGCTTTCAGGGCCCAAATTTTGGCAGGTAGGCCATCCATTTTTGGCAGGGGAAGAACTTTTGGAGGAAGCCACTGTGTTCATTGGTTTTGATGGAAATGTTAGAAATGCAGGATCCCTGTTTGTCCCAAGTGGTTTTGATTCCTTTCCTCCACTGTGGTACATATTTATATAAATTACCTCAATAGCACTGTTCCAGCCAAGCTTTGATAAAAGAAGGTATATGGATTTTCAAAAATTAGCTTCTGAGCCAAATATGAACCACTGCCTTCACAACAGGAAGAAAAGGATCAAAAAAAGAAAAATACAATGTCTCTCAGTTCAGAAAGATAGAATACTATTAGTTTGACTCAAAGAAAAAAGGGGATTTTCAACTACCAAATCCAGACAAATAAATGGCAAAAAGTTCCAGTGACCAAAAAGCAAGCAAAAGGAGGAGAAATGGATTAGGAAATTCATTCTGAGAAAAAAAGGCAAGAAGCAAGTTAAGGAGGCTGGGGTAACTGTGGGGGTACAGGGACCACTCCTGATCTTAAAGCTGGTTATCAATGACTAATTTTTGGAGATGAAATTCAATATAGGGCTAACTTTAAAATTCACAAAAGTGGTTGTATTGATATTTGGATGGATGTAATATTGGTCAGATATGGAATAGTGATCACCCTACCTTTTCAAAGCTTCCAATGAGCTGGCTGATCATAGATCACTTTGGGGGATAAACCAGAAAACAGGGTAGAAGGGTGTGTCCTGGGTTGGTTTTTCTTTTCTGTTTTTTTTTTCTATTTAAGGAGGGCTGTTGATGAGAGAAATAAGGGGAATGAAGTTGTAACATTAAAACACAAGAGTTGAAATTGCAGATATAATTGCAATACTTCTATATCAATATCAGATATCAACTTATAAATTAGGCTTTACTATTTTACTTTGGAGGCACTTACACCCTTGCAGATTATATAAAGGAGTAAGTTCTTAGTGAGATGATCATTCTGTAAAAAATCTTTCACCACACTGCATAGGCTTCCAGAAGGGCCAGCCCCCCCTTCCTCTGGCTGTTCAAAGTGGGGGGCACACAATTTCCACGCTGGAAATATTTTTAACCTTAAAAATTGGGTTGAATTCCATTGTATTTGGGAAAAAACCCAAAAAAGCATGGATATATCATAGAAATTACTATATTATCACCTTGGAGCCTTTGATCAAGATATAAACATTCCCAAAGACCATAATAAAAACAAAAATATATGAAGTTCTATTATTTTCCAAAACATAGTGGCAGATATTAATTCTCAAGCAAATTTTGGGAAAGTTACTTCCAAACCATACCCCTGAAATTCTACTCCATACCAAGTTTTAATATAACAAAAAAAATGGCCCACTTTGTGGCAATTTCAATATTTCCCATGATAATTCAAATTTATTGTACCTGAATACAATTAATTCAGGAATGGAGGTTTGTGTATTGTTTTTCAGCTATTTATCAAAATAGCTTTTTTCAAAATTCTGCCATGCAAGTGTGACAAAGCCTGAAACTCCTTATTTATGAACAAAGACACAGGATGTCAAATTCCTGAAAAAAATTCACTTGCAGAAATTTCCACAGCTATTATCCAGGCCGCAAGCTGCTTACAATTTTCATATCAGAAATCAGCACAAAAGCCATCACAGAAGAGGCTAAACCCATGATGTTAAAAAATCCATGGCAGAACAGGCTTCCAAAAAATTTTAAAGGCATGAATATTTAACATGAATTTCAATCCTTCAGGAATCTCACACAATTCCTCAGATAATTCAATAATCTCCATAAAGACATGTTAAAATATCTCAAGGTTTAATTTGACATATTTTTATACGTTCACAAAAACAGAAAAACCAGCTTCCAAAGGTTTCTCAAGCCACAATATGTGACTCCTTTCAAGGATATGTGAGATTAAAATAACCATTAAAATTTTAAAAAACATTAAAAATTATTAGGGTGTATCAAAGTTAGCAAAACCGCCATTAGAAACCCCCTATTTTCAATGGCAGGTTTCTGAAATACCCATACCCTCTAACTGGTGTATTTCAAAAATACCGGTTTCATTAAATTGGCGGGTTTCAAAAATCAAACCTGCCATTTTATCCATCCACCATCCATGGCATGCAAAACACCCATCCACACCTACAATTCATCAAATCCATAAGCATGACACACATCACATCTCTATTACTTCAAATCTCCATTGCTTCACATCTCCATTGCTTCACATATCCATCAGTTCACAACTCCATTGCTTCACATCTCCATTTCTTCACATCTCCATTGCTTCACATCTCCATCACTTCAAATCTCCATCACTTCACATCTCCATTGCTTCACATCTCCATTGCTGCACATCCCCATTCATTCACATCTCCATCACCTATCATCATCACATTACCATCTTAATCAACATGCCCAATAAAACTACCCAGCAGCAAGTTGAAAATGCTAAAAAGCTGACTGAAATTTTTTTATAATTTGACTTGGATTCAGACTCCAATTTTGGATCAACTTGGTTAGCTTTTAATTCTCTATTTGAAAAGTGATACATGGTTCCACAAAGACACACTATCCACATACCAATTTATGAAAGGCAAAAGCTTCACCTACTGCCCAAATTGAGCTTCCAGAAGCTTTTCCAAAATTTATTTCCTTCTTTCATGAATATTCTGGATATGATTGAAGACCACCAAATCTTCCAGAACAATTTTTGGAATCCTGAACGCAATCCACCTATCCATCTTGCTGTTGCTTATTGTAGATTGGGATCAAATGGAAATGGAGCAGCAATTCATCAATTAGAAAATCTATTCTTTGGAAGTTATGGATCCATTGAATTATACACCAAAAAAGTCATGATTGCTGTCCTATCTTTCCCTTTCTCAGTCCTTTGTTTGCCAACCATAGAAGACTGCAAGGAGATATATCAAGCAATGGAAACTGAAGGCTCTCATGGTTGCATTGGTTTTGTTGATGGAACCACTATCCCCTTGAGTCAAAAACCCAAGCTAGATGGAAACCATTATTTTGATTGGAAAAAAAAGGCAATTTATTGATTTCCTTTCCAAAGCCTTTTATAATACACTGACCAAATTTGTATTGTTGTTTTTTATAGATACTCTGTGGAAGTACAACTTGTTTTTGATAAAAAAAAAGAATATCATATCCCTGTGTGCTGGCCTTCCAGGCTCTTGTCATGATTCATCTGTTTTCAATTGGATGGGGATTACCCAACAACCAGATAACTAGTTTGACCAAGATCAACACCTTCTGGCCAATTCAGCTTATGCTAGTGGGAAATATGTGGTTTGGGCATACTACAATGTTTCAACTAATGATCAAGCCAAAACTGATTTCAACTATCATCTTTCCCAATCATGAGTTTGGATTGAGCATGCCATAGGAATCCTGAAAGGAAGATGGGCCACTTTATGGGATATTCAAAAACATCTCCAATATTCCAAAGACATGAATTTCCTCATCAACTGTATTATCAGTTGTGTAATCCTTCACAACCTTCTTGCCAACATCAAAGATGAATGGGAAAAAGAATTTGAAGAAGATATTCCTGATCCTCCTCAAGTTATCTCAGCCTCATATTCTACCTCATCTTTGGCCATGAGGGAGGGGATTCTACCCCTCACACCTGCTCACTTTTATGAGTAAAGTTGGGTTTTTAAATAGGTAAAAAATAACATCACTGGATTTTTTTTGTTTTGGTTGTTTAATCCAGAATCCTAGGCTGACTCCCTTTTTTTCTTTTCTTTTCTTTTTTTGGTGGACTTAGACCAAAACCAGAACCACAAATTCCAAACCAGCCATCTCACCCCACCAAAATACCAGTCCAATCCTCCCTCCTCCTCACAAAACCATCACCTCACCAAACCAAACCACCAGTCCACACCTCCCTCCTCCTCACCAAACCACCTCACTATCCACCTTCACCTACCTCCAAGTTCACCCGTTAAACCTCCTCCTTATTCTTTTTTTCTCAGTGCCCCAGGTAAGCCCCCCCTCCTCCTCCTTGATTCATTGTAGCTGACCCCCCCCTCCTCCCCCTCCTTTTACAAGTTCCAGGCCTTTTGTCCCTCCTTGCTCAGCCCCAATGCTAAGCTCCCTTGCTCAGGACCACTGGTAAGCACCCCCACTCCTCCTACTCCTGCTCTCCTTCTTCCCCCTCCTCCTGCTCCCCATCTTTCCCCACCACCACCTTGACAGGCCTCAACACCCCACACTACATCCTTCATTCACCACAAAAATCCAAAATCCATCCTCAGCACAGCCATCACCAAACCACCCCAAGCTACTCTCAACTCAGATCATCATCATCATCATCATCATCCAACCTCAACTCATAAACCAAGTCCAAAGATTAATCACCACCATCCTACTCCCATTTGATCCTCTCCATCTTGTTTGTTAATCTTTCTCAACTCCTGTTCTTAATTAGTGAACTGAATCACTAATCTCACTCACAGCTCATCTCCAATCATCCTCAAGCAAATCCAAAAGACCAACACCATCCCCTCAATCCAGTCTTCCAGCTACTACTACCACCAATCATTAACAATCCTCTCAGCCCACCAATACCCCAACCCAACAAACTCAAACCAAGCATTCAAAACATCATTTTTATAACCCTCCAACTGCCCATCAGAATTGAATGGGATCCAAAAATATTGATTGAGCCAATAAAATCATCTACCAACTACCCCCTAGGACTCGTAGGCTCTCCAAGAGTAGTCTTAACGCTAACAACCTATGTAAGGATCTACTCCTATAATGTATGGATCCCGCGGCACAAGCCTTCATGGCTCAGGATTATGACAAATTGGACATGAAGAGACTCAATCAATCCCAAGATCCCAAGAATCAATCAATCCCTCCCCATCAGCCACCAATCTTTGATGATAAATACAATCCTGGGGATTAGAAGACAATGATTTTTGCGCAGGTTCAAGAACAATCTGCACTGAGAGCCCAACAGATCAAGTCATTCATGAGATTCTTCATCCCTCATGGAATTCAAACCTTAAAAAAAAACTCAGGCACTGATCCTTTTGATTCCTCATTTCCAAACTACTCAGGATCCATCCGCCCTCCTCCCTTGAACCTAACCTGGCTGATGATCTCAAGCTTGACAAACAAAGACCAACCAATCAATCCAAATTGATCTCATCAACCCCTGCACTTGGTTTGACCTAGCAAGGCAGATTGCGTGAAACTCTGACTCAGATCCATCACAAGTTGAGTAAACATTGTCCATCCAGTTTCAATGGGACTTGAGGTGTTGGTCTATTCTGGAGGCAAAGTGGATTGCAAAATTGAGAAATTTTAGATCCAATCTTACTCCTTTCTTTTCCCCATCAGGAAAATCAAACTAGGATTGATCCCACTCACTTTGATCCTCTTCACTTGGTCCTCAATGCTCCTTTGATCTTGATATCCTAGTCTGATGAAAAATCATCCTCCATACCAGGTACCATCTATTGAAGAAAACTTTTGACCACTCATTTGCAACACCCTCAGAATAGTTCGATTGGTGCTGGTGGTGGTATGGATGACAATGGATATTGAAAATATTTATTGCTTTCCAGTAAATCAATCAATTTATTGACCAACCGGTGAAATGCGGCACCTTCAGAACCTCCTCCTCCTCCCAGTTCTTTGGAAGTTGAGAGACATTCTGTTTTTTTTGTAGGAGATTACCAGGAATTTTCTTGTTATTTTCAATGTTGGTTTTTCATCTAAGTGGTTTATACTGGACTGATGATTGCTTTTTTTTATTTTTATTTTTTTTTTGTTTGGATAATTGCCAGTATTGTTTTGTTATTTTCTATGTTTTTTGATCATGTAAGTGGTTTATAACGGACTAATGACTGTTTTTTTGCTTTTTTTTATTCAATGCAATGCAATTGGAAATTCCACCACTTTTAACACCCTTTCTTGATGGCCCATTGTTCACCCGCCGAACCCATTATGTTACAAATAATTGATTTCCATCTTGATCCTCACCCCAATCAATGTATATGGTTGGGAGGCAAAAATATGGAAGGAGCTAGTTTGAAAAACATACCAAGAAGTGGGAAGAAAAGGGCTTTCCAGAGAAGGAGGGCTCAAATTCAGGATTTGGAAATTGCATTAGAAGTTACTGAGGAAACAATTCTGAAAATGTTGTTTGATCTTCATGCAAAATACATCCCTTGAAACTTTATCTGTCCATTGTCAATAAAAGTCAAAAACCCACTCATGAAGAGTTGGAACAGTCCAAACAGAAGATGAAACCGTTCCATTGCTTCAGCTCTGGAAAGTTAAATGTTCAAGATTGATTGGATCATGAGGCTATGGTTTCCATCATTCAATTCTATCCCTTTGAATGAACTCCCTGAGCAAGAGAAGAAGGACATCAAATCAGTAACAACATTCCTTCACCAATCCAAAAAATTTTTCAACACTGTTGGTTCCTCAAGATCTTGGGCTGGGAAACGGGGGAAAATTGGATGGCGAAAATTGAGGGACCCTTCTGAAATATTTGGACAATATTTAAAGAAATATGCTGTTGAATCCTCCCCTAAATAGTATTTTTTTTGAACCTTGGGTCTGAAAAGGTCTCTCATATATTAGGCCAAAGGTTTCAAAAATTAACCAAACTTGCGTTTGATTCCAACCATGAAGCTATGATTGACAACAACATCCCTTCCTTCTCCTCATTGGAATTTGTATCTGGCCTTACTGCTTTTGACTGCTCACCTCAAATCACCTTCACCTCAGACTCCTTTTACAACTTTCCCCATATTGACCAAGGTGATGTCTCTGACTATTCCTTTTTACTTTTGGTCCAAACCAAAAAATTGAATGGATAACTTATTGACAACAAGGATGTATATCAAGTATCCCATGGCCAATTTGTGTTCCCAGACTTGGGTTTTGGGATTGATTTCAAAAAAAAGGGTATTGTGAAAATGCTTTGGGCAGCAAACAAGTACAAACACTGTACTTTTCCCGCAATGGATACTGCCACCAATTCTAGGATGGCCATTTCCATTCAAATCAGTAAAAAAACTCAAAAAACTAGCAAGGACTTGGCCAGTGGCCAAATACATCTTGGCAAAAAAAATATTTGTTCGTTGGTGGTTTTGAAAATACTCTCAAAAATTTTTGCAATCAAAAATAATTTTTTTGTTCTTATTTTTAAAATTTTTATCAAAGTAAATATATTTACCAACCAAGAAACCAATTCATTTCCTTTATTTCAACAACAGTTCTACTGCTATCAATACATACCATGGCTACTGTTAACCTATCTTATTTTTCTCTGGCTAGCCTTTCCCTCTCCTTTTTGAGTTGGTCTTGCTCTAAATCCTTCTCCTTTTCCTCTTTTTGCAAATCCAACTCAAACTTTTTGATTTTCTGTTCAGCATCCAACTTGTGTTGATGAGCCAACTTCCCATCTTTCCACTTTTGAAATTCCATGGCCAGTTGATAATCCCACTTCTCCTTTTCAAATCAAAGTTTTTTGGATTCTATTTGTGATTTCACTACTTTTTGGAGGGAAATAGGAATGATCTTGATTTTGAAAGCAAGTACAATCAATCAATGAACTTACTTGAATCTTGCTTCTCCATGATATCCTCAAAGCCAGATAGTTTGAAGTTTTTCTTCACTTTTTATGGCAATTAGGGTTGAGGTTGATGGAATTGGAGACTTTTTGCTTTGCCTTTGCAGAGGAGGTTTCTTTGGGAACATCATTGCTCTTATTTGAAGGGGATGTGGGAGGCCCCATTGGCTTCAGTATTTGGCCACTCAGAAACTGATGAGCCTGTTTTTTACAATCTAAATAAGTCAGGATTAACCAGACAGAAGTTAAAAGATCCTGGTTCCTTACTTGAGCATATGATGACCATGATGGTTATACAGGAATAACTTGCTCCTTTTTGGCCAATTTGTTAAATTCTTCCACCCCAGGACAAAAAAAATCCAAAGAAGTATGTGGGTGTTGAAGGAAGGGTTTGAATTGTTGTACAATTCTGATTTAGAAGTGATTGGAGCAGATTCTGTTGGAATATCCTCCTCCACATCAGATTGGGGACACTCATAGGTTTGATCAGGATCAGAATTTCTAGGCCAAGCATCAACAGCCAGGTCCTCAGCATCAATTGAATTTGATTTTTGGGCATCAAAAGCGGCTAAAGGGGTTATATTGGCCTTCTATCCAAATATTTCATCCATTTGAACATAAAAAGGACCAATGGAGTCCAACGTATCATCCACCAAGTTGATTCCCTTTTCTTTATTGGAGTCGATGATACCAAAGCCTGTTGAGATTGAAATTGAGTGGGCTTTTTTTTACTTGGTTTGATAGTTCTTGAATTGCTCCTGCATATTTTTGGATGAAAGAAACAGCCTACCTTTGTTTTTGTTGTTGAGTTCATTGGCCATCAGGAGATAACCATTAAGCTTAGAGGATTGAGGTCGGCCAACTTGTGTTTCATTGTTGTATCCAAAGCAAGCATTTTAGTTGGACAGAATTTTGAGCCAGTTTACGAGGATGATGTGATCAGCTCTCTTGAGTTGACTTGAGCCTTTGGATGCTGATGGGGGAGGATTGATGGATGTTGAATTCCGGGGGGATGTTTGCTTTGGTTGAGTGGACTTGCGGGGGGAGTGTTGCTGAGGGGCCATTTAAAAAGACTAAGTGGGATGAATTGATGAAGTAATAAAGCAATGACAGTTAGGATGTGATGAAAGGTGGGATGAAGTGATGAAGCAATGAAGCAATGAGAAGATGGATGTCATGAAAGCAATAAAGTGATGACAGTTATAAAGCAAGGTGAGAGTGATGAAGTGATGAAGTGCAATGAAGAAATTAGAGAAATGAAGTGATGAGGATAGCAATGAAGCAATGATAGTGAAGAATTTATGAGGATATCGAGGAAGAAATGAGAGTGATGAAGTGATGAGGATAGCAATAAAGTAATGAGATTGATGAAGTGATGAGGATAGCAATGAAGCAATGAGAGTGATGAAGTGAAGAGGATAGCAATGAAGCAATGAGAGTGATCAATTGTTCCAATAAGTTTTGAGGATGAAACCAGGGGTGATGATTTGGAATGATGCTTGTTTGAGCTGTTGAAGACCTTCATATACTTTATTCAAAAAAACCTATTTATTTTCAGCTAAATTTGACACAACTGATGTGAAATAAGTGGGTTTTTTTGATTTTGAATGGTAGGTTTGAAATGGTAGATTTGGTTTGAAACCTGCCAATAAAAAATGGAGGGTTTTCTTTACTTTGATACACCCTATATAATAATCAAAATAATTACATACACACCAGTCTGCAGGATGTATACATTCACCAAAGTAATATTTACCCTGCCATTACACTGCAATAAATTCAGGGATAATTATATTGCCTGGAATGTGACAAAACCATCTTGCCTTGGCCATCAAAATACATCTATTGTAAATTCCTGACTGAATTGCTAGCCTCAGTGCATGGCCCAATCTTCCCCTTTACCGTAATAATATCTAGGGTAACCCTGAAAAAATGGAAGAGGATAAATACAGGCCTCTTCCATTCTGTATTTAACCCAGGCTTAATTTCATAAAAATTCAGATAAATAATTCATAATTAATCAAATAATTTTAAATAATGAAGTGATTAAATAATTCAATATGTAATTCATCTTTATCAATTTCCACTATCAACCCCAACATGTTTACATAGGAAGTCCTTATTTAACCCTACCACGCTTTCAATGTCTGCTTCTTTTTTATTTCACATAAATTTTCAGTCACTATAAGCCCAGCGATTTTCTTCTCTCTTCTCTGTCTTCCTGATAATACCATTTCCTCACCCATATCAATTGATGATATTCCCAATTCCTGAATAAAAAAATATCCCAAAAATTCCAGGTGCAGAAATTTTTAGTTTGATCTGCTGATGAGGGTCTTTCAAGATCTCCAGTACCACCATGACCCTGTATTTTTTTATTCAATTTAATTGATTAATTAATATTTTGAATATATAAAGTTCTCCTTGAATTAGATTTATCCATATCCCTATAAATAATTTCCAAATTTTCATCAATAATATATTTTGTCAGCTGGCTACTATGCCAGAGCTAGCTGTCAAAGTACCAAGAATACTAAATTAAATTGAATAAATTAAAATTTTTTTATTTGATGGGAATATCAAAAATGTTATTACATTCTTGGATTCCCCACCCAAACTTAGGTAGGTCAACTCACCAACACCACCTTTGAAATCCATCTGCCTAATACCTTTAACTGACCTCCAAAAAATGGGGCAAAAGTCATGGCCTTACCTTAGCACCTTTTTGCCAATCCCATAAATCAAGTGTCTTTTCCCATACAGTTTTAAAAACTAACTTCATTCATAATTGATAAATTATGTGTAATTTAGGAGTTACAGGCAAAAATAATGTTTTTAAAACTTCCTGCACACAGATGCAGCAGCTACATAACTGCGTGTGACTACTATGGAATCAAAAATCATGGCAAACAGAATTGGAACACATATTAAGGATTAAAAGATGGTTCACAGTCACTGTCAGGTGACATTAACACAGAGGAAAGTTTAGAAAACAGCCAGCTGCAACAACAGCTGTCAAATCACCAAAGTTTGCTGTTGATGTACATCATTTACATGCTGAAACCCATACAAAGACATAAAGATTATGTATAAAGATCTATCTGCAGGTAGCATTGAGTTGGGAACTTAGATAAATAAAATAAAATACATAAAAAATTCAAGCAACATATTTAAGTATATAGATAGATCTTCATAAATGATTTGAAAAAAAATTGACCGGCCCAAACTACCACTAAAAGTTAATTTCAAGGGGACCTAATGAAATTAAACTGTTTTTAGAATCTTCTTAAATATACAAATTCAGTCAGATTTATGAAACTCCCATTAAATACATGACTAAAATTGGATTGTGTAAGCTATTCAATGCTTTTTGCAATAAAAAGGACAAATAATCATTTGAAATAACTCCAATTCCAGACTTATTATTCAACTAACTGTGCTACAGAACCTAGAGAACATTCTGGGCTACCACTTTATGCACTGCCAGCCTCAGAACCCCCCCCCTTTGGACCTCATAGCCCTTAGAGGTATGGGCTAGACCCCAAAAGTTAGAAATGAAGGCCAACTTCAATTTGCTTTAGACAAAAGAACCATTTACATAAACACCTACACAATTTTCAATCAATTTATAAATTAATTATAAAATATAATCAAGTGATCAATTCCTTTATTGAAATAATTTTTGCCTGTCCCAAAACAACATGAACCAATTTTCACCATTGCAAGTATTCAATAAACGCAAAAAGACTTAAGATAAACTAGTGTAAGTTATTTTAGGTAACTAGGAAATTAATAATCAACCTGTGATTTATTTCCTTTTGCTATGGCTGTGTTACTAAAATCCCAGGAACACATCCATTTATTTCTGCATATATCTTTCAAGAATAATTCCTTAGTAAATTTTCTGAAGAGACTATGTATCCTTAATACAAATTTAATCTGCTGAAGAAGAAGATTCAAATATCCCCAGTACACTACTGTGGCCCCTCTTTTGATTTACATATTAATTCATAATAAACGGAAATTTTCAAACCAGAACCCTTAAATTGTGCAATATCCATATTCATAAGTATGATGGTTATTAATTTTGAACAATATATTTATTTTGTATCAAAGTTAGGCAAACCCAACATTTTTTAATGGCGGGTTTCAACCCAAATCCACCATTTCAAACCCGCCATTATAAATCAAAAAACCCACTTATCTCACATCAGACGTGTCAAAATTAGCATGGAATAACTGAGTTAATTCAAATAAAGTATTTCAAGGCTTCCGCCACCTGTCCACATCATCCACCCCTGGCTTCCCATCTCCTTCTGCCTCTGATCTCATTGCAAATATTTTTACCTCCAGACTCATCATAAAAATATTCACCACTCTTGTCACTTTATCACTCTCATCATCACTCTCATCAATTTATCACATTCATCACTTGATCACTCACCACTTTATTCCTCTCATTGCTTCATTTCTCTCATTTCTTCATTGCTCTCATTGCTTCATTGCTCTCATTGCTTCATTGCTCTCATCACTTCACCTCCAACCTCATCCAAAGAATCCAATCATTTTTTTATTGCTCTCATCACTTCATATCTCTCATCACTTTATCTTGCTTGTCACTTTATCCCTCTCATCACCTGATCTCCCTTACTCTTTCCAAAAGGCCCCTCAGAAAACCTCCGCCCACAAGCAAGTCCACACAAAAGTCCAACAAACCAAAGCTTGTAAACACAAAATTCAAACACACCAAAGCAATTCCACACAAAAGTCCAACACACCAAAGCAAACATTGCCAAGGAACTCCACAACAAAAAATCCTCCCCCATCATATTCCAAGGGCTCAAGTCAGCTCAAGAGAGCTGATCATATTATCCTGGTCAACTGGCTCAAAATTCCCTACAACTATGATGCCCGCTTTAAATTGTACAATGAAACACAAGTTGGCCAACTGTCAGCTTGCTACTATGTACAGAGCAACCTGTCATAGCAACACAAAACTATAAAAAAAAATTAAACAAGAATGTCTAAATTGACAAAAGAAGGAGTGAGAAATCCATAAATATTATTAAAGAAATGGGTTTCTGACCAAAAATTAGGTAGGGTCACTTGCTGACCCCACCCTTGAAATCCAAGTCCTTACATTTTAAAAATAATTAAAAAGAAAAGTACTAAAAATTCCGACACCAGTATGGCACCTTTTGGCCATTCTAACATTTCACATGTGTTGTCACGAGTAGGGTTTACACCTAAAATTCACTCAGAATTGAGGTGTTGTGTATATTTTAGGAGTTACACGCGGAAATGTGTTATGTCACAATTCCCCCGCACAGCCCCGCATCCTTACATATCCCTACGTACTTGTAGTAGCAGATTCCCGCGTACGAGAGGCCCGCGCGCAGCTAATTCTTCCACGCACGCAGCAGATCCTACCCCGCGCGCATCTGTACTGACTGATCCCCGCGTCTGGATGCGTCATGACTAATCTGACAACCAGGTACCGCTCAGAAGAGCTAAAACCTAGTTAGGGTTGCCTGGCATATGTAACAAGTTTAAAAATGCATTAGTAATAGACTAAAATTATCAAGACCTGAATAAAATTAATAAAAATTAAGTTTAAAAAATTTTTTAATAATAAATCAAATATCAAGGATTACCACATAAATCATTGACTTTGATCTTTGTGTTAAATTATCAGAACTGAAAGGTTTCAATTTCAATAGATCAGAACGCATGGCAAGATAACCACAAGATAACCAAGAGAATCAATGAGGATGAAAGTACCTGAAAGGTGAACAAAAAGGTTAGGATCCTATAGAGCAAATGACAGGACTGAATTTGGCAAGAGTTGATATCAGAAAAAGTGAATAAATTGGTCAAGGAGTGATGAGGAGAAGAAGAAGAAGAGGAAGAATCAACATCAGGCAAGCAAATGCCTTAGTATTTAAGAGTCTGAGACTGAGAAAAAAGAGACACTGAGAACTGAGACATGACATATTTGAAATAAATAAGAATTGAAATAAAGAGAAGAGACATAGCCTGTGTAAAAACAACAATGTGAAGTCTGAGAGTCCATCAGGTTGAAATCTTAACACCCCCCTTGACGCTCAGACTGAGAAGTCCTAAAGACCTAAGAGCCCTTGACAAAGCAGGTCTAGCCACAGATTTGGTTAGAAATTCAGCCAGCATATCAGCAGAGGGGATGTAGGATAACTTTATTTTTGATGATTGCACAACTTCCTTCCCAAAGTGCAGTTGAATCTTGATGTGCTTCATTTGCCTAGAGTTGGAGTTGCAGTTGTTATTTGTGATGTTGATGCAGCCTTGGTTTTCATTGAAGACCGTTGTAGGACCGTTGGATTGAGTGAGATTTACTTCCTTCAGGAATTGCCAAAGCAACAGAATCTCACAAGACAAATCAATCAGAGCCCGGTACTCTGCTTCAGCAGTGGAGAGGGAAACTGTTGGTTGCTTTCGCAATCTCCACACAATCAGACAATCATTGAGTATGGCAAGATACCCAGTTACAGATCTCCTTGTACTTTGACAGTTGCCCCAATCAGCATTGGATCATGCTACCAGATCACCAGGGCGCCCTTTTGGATAGGAGAGATACACATTCATTGGGCCCGGAAGATATTGGAGTACATGAATAAACGCTTTCCAGTGCTGGATACCAGGATTGTTGAGTTATTGAGACAGAATGCTGATGGAAAACAATAAATCAGGCCGCGTTGCCGTTGCAAGATAACTCAGGGATCCTACTGCTCTTTGATAGTTATGACCAGTCTCTTTGAAGAGCCTGACATCACCAGCCAAAGGTGATTCAAGATGAGAGCCAGGAACAAAAGGAGTGAGAGCCACCTTACAGTCAGTCATGTCATACTCATGTAAGATGGTTTCAGCATAATGACCTTGAGATAGCTCAATTTACTCATGAAGCTGATTCACGCGAACACCTAGTAGCATCTCTGCGTTGCTTAAGTCCTTCATTTCAAATTCCAATCCAATTTCCTTCTTGAAAATGGAGAGATCAGTGCCAAACATGGCAATTTCATCCACATGGATGAAGAGCCAGATTGGATGCTCACCCCCTTGATAGAAGACGCAAGGATCAGAGAAAAAACATTGGAATCCCTTGTTGACAAGCCAGTTGGAGAGTTGATTGTACCATGCTAATGGAGCTTGCTTCAGGCCATAGATTGCCTTGTGCAGCCGGAGACAGACACCATGGCAATCAAGAGACATGCCCCTAGGAACAGAAATATGGAAAATTTTGTTCAGTGGAGAATTAAGAAAAGCGCTCTTGACATCCATTTGTTGAAAGTGCAGTTTTTTGGATTCAGCAAAGGAAATCAGCGCCCTGAGTGAGTTGAGTCAACCTGTTGGGGCAAAGGTTTGCTTGTAATCAACCCCTGGAATTTGTGAGAAACCCTGCGCACACAACCTGGCCTTATACTTGATGAACTTCCCGGTATGATCCCTCTTCTTTCTAAACACCCAGACCGTTCCAACCTTATTCTGACCATCCAGTGGAACAACCTCCCAAACCCCTAACTTTTCCATTGATTCCAATTCTTTATTGATTGCAGAAACCCAGTGTTCTTTCTCCAAGAATTCTATTGCCTCCTTGTAGCTTTGAGGCACAAAGTTGTCTTCCAAGCAGGCCAGGTTGGCCGCTGGTCTCCTCGGATATGGCAGAATGTGGGCAGGATCAATATTCCCTTCACATATGGTAGGATGTTGCGGTCCGATGACCTTGATACTAGGAAATACAGGTGGTGGAGACTGAGAGCTTCTTGGCAACAATGTTATAGTAACTGATAGCAGAGAAGGTGCCAGAATGACACACAACACATCAGAGGGAGGAGGGGGATCAATCAAAGCTTTATTGGATGCATGCAAGGGTAGTTGATCCACGCAGTCAAAGAATTCATCTTCCTCATCAATAAAGAATTCCTCATGCCTGTCCAAGGTTAGGTTGTCATTAGTGTTGGTGGTCCGGCAAGAAGGAAATTCGTGTTCAAATAATTTGACGTGCCTTGTAACAACTACCCGGTTTTCCCTTAATTGGAGTATCCAATAAGTAGCAGCATTATTCTCGTATCCCAGGAATATCCCTTCATCACCGGTGAGTCCCAGCTTCCACAAACGTCGATGCTTTGGAACCAAGACAAAAGCTTTGCAACTAAACACCCTCAACTTCTTGATTCTTGGGGCATATTTGCTCCATAGGAAGAAGGGAGTTTGATTGTTTTGGGATGGAGTTGGTGAGAGATTGAATAGGAAGCATGCAGTGCTAACAGCTTCTGCCCAAAAATTTCTTGGAAGTGAAGATTGGCGAAGAAGGCACCTTGCCTTGTCAAGTATTGTGCAATTTGCTTTTTCGGCCATTCTGTTATTTTGAGGAGTTTCTGGCGGAGAGAATTGATGAACAAACCCGTGAAGGTTGGAAAGATCTTGAAAGGTCTTGTTGAAAAACTCGCCCCCTCAATCTGAAACCACTCTTTTTATCTTTCTTTCATGAAAGGTTTCCATCAGGTTTTTTACTTTGATGAATTCCTTGACGGCATCCGCCTTCCTTTTTAGTAATCAAATGAATTTGAACGCAGTATGCTGGTTGACAATGGTGAGAAAGTATTGAAAACCAGACACGGAAGGAGGGTTGATAGGTCCCACAAGATCAAGGTGAATGCAGTCGAGTAATTCATGAGTAGGATCAAAGCTTCCATGGAATTGAAGAGCAGTTAGCTTTGATTCAATACATGTGGTGCATGGTGTCAATACAGCAATTGAGAGACCCAGAGAGTTCATGACTGCAGTACCTGGGTGCCCAAGACAATTATTCCATAGATTCAAAGAGGTTTTGGTTAGATTAGCACTTGGCAGTTGATAAGGAACATTCATCAGTTGCCCTTGAAGATGACCGAAGAAGAGAGTTGTCCCATTATCCATGAGCTTGAAATTGTTGTTGTCCTTGACAATTGTGATGTAAGTTGCAAGGAGAGGAAAAAATGCAATGAGGTCTCTTCTAAGTTTGGGTACATAGAGACAGTCCTTGAGCCGACAGGAAGTACCTCCAACTAAAAGGGTGACATCCACTTTTCCCAAGGCAGGTAATTGACTGGGGGCATCCCCCGTACTTATGGAGAAAGGTTCACACTGTTGGAAACTGGTGAACAGAGACTTTCTACCAAACATTTAGTGAGTAGCCCTGCAGTCCAGGATTGCCTCATTATGAGAGCATTCAGTGGATTCCTTGGTCATATAAGCTTGAGCATAACTAAATTTGGTGTTGGCTTTATCAGTGTCGTCCTTCTTCTTCTTTTGTGGTCGTAGATGAGGGAACTCAATATAGCATTTTTCAGTTTTATGTGAGGTAACCTGTCAGCCTGCTACGTAGCACAGAGCAACCTGAAAAAGCAACAACAATAATATTATTAACAAAAATAAAAAGAACAAAAAATAAATAAATAAATGAAATTATGATAAAATTAAGGAGTAGGAAATCCATAAATATTATTACAGAAACAGATTCCCCACTCAAAATAAGGTAGGGTCACTCACTGACCCCACCCTTGAATTCTTACTCCTTATATTTTTTAATTAATTTAAAAGAAAAAGGTAAATGACCACGGCACCAATATGGCACCTCTTGGCCATTTTAATATTTCACATGATATGTCATGTATAGGTTTAACACCTAAATTTCAGTCAAAATCCAGGGGTTGTGTGTAGTTTAGGAGTTACACGGGGAATTGTGTTTTGTCACAATTCCCACACGCAGCCCCGTGTCCCTACAGCGCTGGACTCCCGCGCACCCAAACTCCCGCGCGCAGTTGATCCCTCCCGCGTGCAGGTAATCTTGTGACCTAGTCACGCGCGCAGCGGATCAGTCCCTGTGGGCATCTGAATGGACTTATCCCCGCGCCTAACCTGCCTTGATCACGCGCGCAGCGGATTAGTCCCCGCGCGCGTCTGAATGGACTGATCCCCGCGCCTAGCCAGCCGTGATCAGTCTGACAGCCAGGTACCTCTCAGAGGAGCTACAACATAGTAGGATCTACTCTACACATGTAAATCTACCACACAAGCGTATATTATAGTTTAAAAACCTTAAAAATCAATTAAAATTAGTTATTAACTAATTTTTAGTATTTTTTATTAATTAAATAAAGATCCAGACTCACCACAACATGAGTTGATCAGAACCTTGAAAGACCACAAAACTACACAAGAAGTGGTCGTAAAAATTATTGAAAATTACATACAGGATCAGCAGAGGATGGAAAATCAATAAAAATCCACGTCTGCTCACTTTGGACCAGTACTCACAGTACAAATTGAGGATCAGTGCAGGATCAGCAAAATGACTGATCTGTTGATTAACAGATCATGCAGCTAAAAAGGAGCTGTTCCATGAAAGATCTAAGGCCAGCAGGCTAACAGCACTTTGAGGACGTGCCACTCTTGCCCTGACTGCCCCCCTAGCCTCAGCCCATGGCTAATACCCCTTCTAGAGGCCCTCAAGCACCCAAAAAGGAATATTTAAACAGGCTCTTTTTGCCCTTTTGTTCCAAAAAAATCCATCAGTTATCAGAAATATTATTATTATCAATCAGAAATTGTGTCATTTTTAGTCAAGTGCTTATCAAGGAGAAAGCAAGTGATTTATGATCTAGTCTGAAGTATTATTATTATTATTTTCTAAATAACTATCAACAACCAGAAGTTTGAACCAGCCACAAACCCCATCTTTTCTGAAGCTTCTTACCTGAATCTTTGCAGGATTTCTGTGGATTACTTCCCAAGTAAGTTTTTCCCTTCCTGCTCTGGGTTTGTGTGATGTTTTGCCCGCCCAAATTAGTGGATAAGGCCTTAGAAGGCACCCATCTTCATTCCAAGGTTATAAACTGCCTAAGGAGGCCCCTTGAGGAGAGGTTGACAAGTCTGTAAAGACCCCCAGTAGTATATTACTGTGGCCCCTCTTTTTATATTATATTTAAAATATTTAGAACCAAACCAATTAAACCTTGCACTTGCTCTTACCATATTATTATTGGAGCTGTAAAGTGTTTATTCTTTGGAATATTATTGCTCCAAATTCTTTTATCACTCTTTGTAGCTAAAGGACTGCAAGGTTCCTGGTATCAGAGAGCTGACATAACCTTTGGGTTATGACAACCATTTGAGCAAAAAAAGACTATTTGTGAAGGACAATCAGGATCAGCTTTGGTAACAAGAGCTGCGGCTGAAGTGGAGGATTTCTCAACCAAAGAACAATTGTTGGCATCAAGATGATGCACATAGTTTTGTAGCCTGGCTAAGATGATTGCAGGATTTTTGACTGCAGCTTCATCCATGGCTAATCCATCAACAAGCTGATACAGTTGAGGGTGTTTGCTCAATTTTCCAACAATTGAATAGGAAAGAATGTTGTTTGTTATTTCTATATTAACGGCAGAGACATCCATCATGGCTTTCTGACAGCTATGGATGAATTTCTGTAGATCTCCATGATAGTCAAATGCCATCCATGACATCCAAACACGTCCATGGTTCAGAGCAGACATCAAGGCATATTTTTTGTTGATTTTTGCCCAAATTCAAGCAGAATTTTTCTTTGTGATATTATTCATCACAGAAATAAAGACAGTCTGATTTATTTCACTGGTGATCACTCCAACAGCTTTGTAGCTTAACTTTTTCCATCTATTGAGGATCACAGAAGAGGAATCTTCAGCCTGTTCTCTTTCACAAACGTCCATAAGATCCTTTGAGCGAAGATGGATCTCCATATGCATTTGCCATTCACTAAAGTTGGTACCATCAAGAATTGGTACATTGGTGTTTTCCTTTAGTTCTTTCTTGGTCATGATGATGGGGAGAGATTTTTGTCAAGGTTCACCTTTTGTAGACAAGGTTGTTGTGATTTTTAGAGCAACTTGGGACTTTAAATCTGTTAAATTATCAGAACTGAAAGGTTTGAATTTCAATATATCAGAACGCATGACAAGATAACCACAAGATAACCACAAGATAACCAAGAGAATCAATGAGGATCAAAGTACCTGAAAGGTGCACAACAGGGTGAGGATCCTATAGAGCAAATTACAGGACTGAATGTGGCAAGAGTTGATATGAGACAAAGTGAAAAAATTGGTTGAGGAGTGATGAGAAGAAGAAGAAGAAGAAAAAGAACCAACATAAGGCAAGCAAATGCCTTAGTATTTAAGAGTCTGAGACTGAGAACAAAGAGACACTGAGAACTGAGACATGAAATATTTGAAATAAATAAGAATTGAAATAAAGAGAAGAGACATAGCCTGTGGGAAAAAAACAATGTGATGTCTGAGAGTCCATCAGGTTGACATCTTAACACTTTGGATACCACAACACTCTACAAGGAGTGTTCATAAATTTTTTTAAAAATTATCTACATTATCAGCAGATGATGAAAAATCAGTAAACATCAAAATCTGTTCACTTTAAAGCAATACTAGTAGTACAAATGAAGGATGAGTGCAGAATGATCAAATTTATGCCGTGATAGATTAACAGATCCTGTGGCTAAAATAGTACAGAAATCCAGCAGATATAAAGTCAGCTGATTGACAGCACCAATTGGACGTGCTTACCTTTCCCTGACTGGCTTGTAAGCCTCAGCCCATGAGCAGAATCATCTCTATGTGCCCTGAAAAGCTCAAAATCACCCCAAAAAGGTATTTATACAAACCTCTTTGGATCCATTATTCAGGAGATTATCAGTTTACCAGTAATTAATATTATCAATCAGACTCCGTGTCATTGTTATTCAAGTGCTTATGAAGATTCTAAGCAAGTGATTTATGACTTAGTCTGTAGTATCATTATTTATTTATTAAACCAATGAACTAATTGAAGTTAAATCAAGCAATCCTCCCCAAATGCTCTGAAACCCTTCCTATTATTGGAGGATTTTCGTGGGAAAGTGCTCAGAGTGAGTGTTTCCCTTCCTGTCTTGGCCCTTGTGCTGTTTAGCCCGGCCATATTAGTGGATAAGCCATTTCTAAGGCACCCATCTTGAATGCAATGTTCTTAAACTGCCTAAGTAGGCCCCTTGAAGAGAGGTTGTTTTGTCTGTAAAGACCCCCAGGAGTATAATACTGTGGCCCCTCTTTCATATATATATTGAAAACTTTTTATTTCCAAACCAATTAAACCTTGAAACTGCTCATATTATATTATTTATTTGAGGCTCTAAGTGTTTATTTTTGGAATAATAATTATTATTATTATTCAATTATTTTTATTGCTCTCTGTAGCTAAAGGACTGCAAGGTTCCTGGTATTAGAGGAATGAAACCAACCTCCATCCTCTAAGGTCAATGGTTATCTCCTGATGGACGATGAACTTAAGAACAAAACAAAAGGTTGGCTGGATCTTTCATCAAAACAGATGAGGGAGCAATTCAAGAATTATTGAGCCAAGTACAAAAAGGCCCACTCCATGTCAATCTCCACTGGCTTTGGTATCACCAACTCTGACAAAGCCAAGGGAATCAACTCGGTGGTTGATAAGTTGGACTCCATTTGTCCTTTTTATATTCAAATGGATGAAGTCTTTGGAAAGAAGGCCAAAATCACCCCTTTAGCCACTTTTGATGCCCAAAAATTGAATTCAGTCAACGCTGAAGACTTGTCTGGGGATTTTAAGCCTAGCATTGGTGATCCTCAAGAAAACTTTGCCTTGGACTGGCCCCCATCCAATTCCAAGGAGGATATTCAAATGCAATCAGCTCCAATCACTTCTACTTCCATGTTGATTGATGTGTCAAACCATACCTTGGACCCCTCCCCTCCTTGTTTGGATTGCTCTCTTCCTGGTTTAGCAGATCTCATCAACCTTTCTGATGCGGAACAAGATAGTCCTCAGTCTCCATTACCCTCAACATTGGTTCAAGTAAGGAACCAAGCTCTTTTCTATTCTGTGTTGTTAATCCTGACTGATTTAGATTGTAAAAAAACAGGCTCATCCATTCCTGAATGGCCAAAAACTCCAGCAAATGGGGCTTCCCACATTGCCTTTGAACACTAGTCACAACTTTCAGAATCAAACCTCCTCTGGCAAGGATAAGAAAAAGGCCTCCAATTCCACCAATATCACCCCCAAAATTCATCAAAAGAGGAGAAAAACTTCTGTTTTTTTCAGGCTTGGAAAAAATCATGGAGAAGCAAGATTCATGTAGGTCCATTGGTTGAATATCCTTGCTTTCAAAATAATGCTAATTGCTTTTCCCCTGCAAAAAACATTCAAATAAAAAATATGAATTCAAAAAAACTTGAGTTTGAAAAGAAAAAGTGGTATTTTCAACTGGCAATGGATTTTCAAAAGCAGAAAGAAAAGAGTTTGGCTCATCAACAAAAATTGGATGCTTAGTGGAAGTTGAAACAGGCTGAGCTAGAGTTTCAAAAAGAGGAAAAGGAGAAGGATTGACAGCAAGCAAAACTTGAAAAGGAGAGGGGACAACTTGCAACCAAAAAAAAGGATAAGGTACCAGTACCCTTGGCTTTCATTGGTAGTAGTAGAAAAGTAGATGAAATACAGCATATAACTCAAATGCTGGGCTTGTAAATATATTTTCATGGGTGAAAGAAAAACAACAAAAAATATTTTTGATTACAACGTTTGAGAGTATTCTTAACCCCACCAAAATACAGATCTTTTTTGTTTTTATTTATATTTTCTTTCTGGAGTAAATTTGGCCATTATTCAAGTCCCTAAAAATTTTTCTAGTTGTTTTATTAATTTGAAGTGACATGGCCATTCTGGTATGGTTTTCTGATTCTACAGCAGGAAAGGTACAGGGCTTGTACTTATTAGCTGCCCAAACCATTTTGACTATACCTTTTTCCTTGAAATAAATTCCAAATACAAGATCAGTAAAAACAAATTGGCCATCAGATACTTTATATTTTTCCATATTTTCAATAATTTAACCATTTGATTTTTTGGTTGGAACCACGAGTAAAAATGAGTAGCCAGAGATGTTGCCTTTGTCAATATGAGGAGAGTTTTAAAAAGAATCAAAGGTGAAAGTGATGTGTGAGGATTAATCACAATGTGTAGGCCTGGAACCAAATTCCAAAAAATATAAAGAGGGAATTTTTTTGTCCTTCATGGCATCACGTTTTGATTCAAAGGAAAGTTTGGCCAAATTGCAAAAAATTTGTCCTAGAATTTGGGATACTTTGTTGGCCTTAAGGTTGAGGAAAGCATACTCTTGAGGAGAAGATCTAATAGATGATTTCTTCACATAACATCCAAATAACTCCAAAGGGTGAATCAGTCTTTGCCATCCAACTGCCCACATTTTTCCACCCCAAGATCTTGAAGGACCAACTGGGTTCCCCAAGATCTTTAAGGAACAACTGGGTTGACAAATTTTTTTTAATCATGAAGGAAAGTGGCGAAAAATTTGATGTCCTTCTTATCTTGTTCTGAGAGTTTATCCCAGGGCACAAATTAAGTATTGCAACCAGGGCTTGGTGATCAGATTAATCAAGGAAAATTACTTTTCCACATTGGAAGAAATAGAACTGTTTGATTGTTTGTTTTGCTTGCTCAAAATCTTCCTGGGTGTGTTTTTGACTATTCTTTTTCTTTTTGGAAACAATTGAAGGGTACAGATCCAAAGGACATGGTTTCTGACCAGACCATACCACCTTTTCATTAATAACTTCCTGTTTTTGCAGAGTGCGTTGAGCGGAAGCCGTACTCAGCAAAAACATCCATCTCCAACATCTTAATCTTCCTCCAATCCATCCTTTGCATCCAATCCTCCTTCCATCAGATAGGCCTCTTGGTTGCCCTTTCACTCTACAGCATCCTATTGGTTTTTGGGAGAGTATACTGTGGTGTGCATTTGATTCAAGATTGATTGGGGGTCAATAGGGACGTGTAATGCGGTGCAGATCCTTCAGAGTACTGGTGAAATAAACAGATATGGCAAGGGTATTTACTCGAGCTTGACCAAACCAATGGTTGACAATCCAAAGGATGAGGAGTAAGGTGAGTATGAAGAATTGATGGGATGCTAGCCAGGAGGAGTAGATCATCAAGCTTTCAATTGGTTAGATCTAGAGTTCCTCTGGATTGAAATGAGTAAATTCATCTCAGGGTTGAGTGGCTTGATGAGGATGGACCAAATCCAGAATTTGGAGGATGACATCTGAGATTGATAGATATGATTTGCCTGAAGTCCCACTGGGGAGAAGGTAGGACTGAGACAAGGATTTGATGACGTGAGGGGTTTGTTGATTGAATCAATGGGTGACAATGGATGATGGAGATCCAAAGGAGATAGATGAGGAGGAGGAGGATCATCATGGGACATTGTGTCAGGAGTCAAGATGGATTCTGAAGGGGCTGATGAGAGCAGGGGGGATCAATGGTTGGATTGTTGTGGATAGGTTGATGAGATGGGGGATGTGCCGTTGGCATTTGATTCTTGGGAGGTTTGAGCAGTTGTACCAGCATCAGACTGAAGTAGCTGTTGAGCACATTGGAGGGTTAAGTAACACTATTAAGGGTGTATTATGGTCAGTTGTTTGAGATCTATTCTAGCTGGTTGGTTGTGTGTGTATGGTCTATGAGTTTGAGAGGAGAGGAGAGCTGGAGGTTACAGACCCGGTGCTGCTGCTGGTGATCATCATCCCATAGATGGTTTGATGAATCCTCCTCCTCAATTGCTCTTCCTGCTTCTTCCTCCCTGGCCCTTGTCCTCTTCATCTCCACCAATTTGTGATCAACTTGGTAGTTTTGGGCTGCTTGGACCTTGCTCACCTCCTGCTTCCTGGGTCCCCAACCAAGCTGGCTTGAATGCCCAGTGCTTCCTGTTGATGTTGGGTTTCAATTTCTGGAGACCACCATGTTGCAAATCTTGGGTCACAGACGGGTTTGTCAAGCTGAGAGTGAGAGTGATATGGTTGAGTGTAAATAAATAAACATTGATTCTGTACCTTTTATACTGAAGCAAGGTGGGTCAGGAAAATCATCTTCAAATGTTTCATCCCATTCACCTTTTATGTTGGCCAGAAGATTGTGAAGGATTGCACAAGTGATAATCCAGTTGATGAGGAACTTCATGTCTTTGGGGTTTTGAACCTGGTTTTGCATTTCCCTTAAGCTGGCCCATCTTCCTTTCAGGACTCCTATGGCATGATCAATCTGTCATTTTGATTGGCCAAGATGATAGTTGAAATTGGTTTTTCCTTGATTTTCAGATGAAATGTTCTGGTATGCTGGAAACACATATTTGCCACTAGCATAAGCTGAATGTGCCAGAAAGTATTGATCATGGTCAAAGTAGTTCCCTGGTTGTTGGGATAATTGCATCTGATTGAAAACGTATGAATCATGACAAGAACCTGGAAGGCCAGCATGGAGGGATATGAACTTGTTGTTGTTATCACAAACAAGTTGTAGGGCCATGGAGTATCTAAAGAAAAAGATGAAACATATTTGTTCAGTGGTGTGATCAAAGGTGTTATCAAATTCATTGGAAAAGAAATGAATCAGTTGCCTTTTTTTGCAATCAAAATAGTGGTTGCCATCTAGCTTGGGTTTTTGACTCAAGGGGATGGTGGTTCCATCAACAAAACCAATGCAACCATGAAAGCCTTTGGTATCCATTACTTGTGATATCTCCTTGTTTTCTTCTTTTTTTTGCCAAGAAAGGACTGAGCAACAGAAAGATAGGATAGAAATCATGACTCTTTTTGTGTATAAGTCAATGCTTTCAAAACTGACTGAGAATACATTTTCAAATTGATGGATTGCTGCTCCATTTCCATTTGATCCCAATCTATAAAGAGCAACAGCAATTTGGATGGCTGGATTGTGTTGAGGATTCCAAGAATTTTTCTGGAAGATGTGGTGGTCTTCAATCATCTCCAAAAGTTTCATGAATGAAGGCAACAAAGTTTGGAAAAGTTGCTGGAAGCCTAAGTTGAGGAGGAGATGAAGCTTTTGCCTTTCATACATAGGGTTGTGTAGAAGATGAAGCTTTTGCCTTTCATACATAGGGCTGTGGAGGGTGTGCATTCTTGGAACCATTTATTTGTTTTCCAACAGAGATTTCAAAGCTAACCAAGTTTATTCCAAATTGGAGTCTGAATCAGATTCTGAATGGGAGTCAAACAGTAGCAAAATTTCATTCAGCTTTTTTGCTTTTTCAACTTGCTGGCAGGAAGTTTGATTGGACATTTTGAGAAAGATGGTGATGTGATGTGGGGTGATGAGATGATGATGGGATTTGTGTGAAGATGGAGATGGGAAAATTGATAGAGATGTGAAGCAATGGAGATGAGATGTGTGTGATGCAATGGAGATGCCACCGGTATGGATTTGCTGATGTGGATGGGTGTTTTAGATGTGATGGATGGTGGATGGATTATGATGCATAAATGGCAGGTTTCATGGCGGGTTTAATTTTTGAAACCCGCCATTTGAAAATACAGCAGTTAGGGGGTATGTGTATTTCAGAAACCCGCCATTAAAAATGGTGGGTTTGGTCAAAAAAAATGGCGGGTTTCTAATGGCGGGTTTGCTAACTTTGATACGCCCTATTGTAAACCTCTATCACCTGGTAGATAGAAAGTAAATTGGCATTCAGGTGGATGTCATATTTCTTCTAAAAAATATCACCTTTTGTACCTAAATTATCACAATCAACTTGCCATCTTGAATGCTGACAGGTCATAATTTCTTTTTGAGAATTGTGTTTTGTATGAAGTTGCACATCTTTTGAAAAAAAAGAATTTTTTGATTAAATTTTAGTGTTTCAATTCATCCTGTAATCTTTCAAATGATGGTGCTTCTGTCAACTTTTGACAAGGGGCTTTGTCTATTTTTTAAGGAGAAGTGGTAAGATTCTGAATTCTACTTTCAATAAATATTTTCTTAAATCTATGGTTGATAATTTGACTTCCATTTTTTGAGACTATTAATTCAACTTTGTTTCCCATGGTACATCCAGTGTCATTGAGGAAGGATATGGAACATTTTTATGAGTTCAAATTATCCTTAATGGGGTATATGCAGGAGTAGGAACCAAATTAATTGATGATTTTGAGTGAAGATGGTTTTTTTTCATTGGAAATTGGAGTGATTTTTACATGCAGATCCATAAGTATGTACTTGAAAAAATTTGAGGGAGTGTGAAAAGAACATGGAAGGTGTTGCAAGTAATTTTTACTTTCATAAAGTCTGAGAGCTGCATCTATTTCAATTTTTTTTTTAAATTTTTTTTGCAGGTATTTGAGATGGGGATTTCCTAGAGAATAACAAAATTTCAGATTTGAAAGAGAAACATGATCTTGCAAATGAAGCACATTTAGGGTAAGTATCTTGTGCAAAATATTCTATTTCCTGATTCATTTAACATATTTCATGCATTTAAAACCATATTTAATTTGAAATATTTAATTTGCCAGCATATTCATTGTTGGAACTCTCTTGCAAAAGCTGAAAACTGGGGATTTTGAGGGCACCAGAGTCTCAATCAATCATTCCTTTTAATAAACCTTTGAAATTTAAAATACAACCACCAGAATCAGAAATTTTTGACGTAAACTTGAAAAAAATGGTGAGATACTCTCAAATTTTGAGAAAGTAACTTGAGAAACCACTGTCACAAATGATAAAATTGGGTTTTAAATTTTGACATATCAAAATTTCTTTTTCCAGGGGTTCTTTTTTTTAAAAATTTTCTGATACAAGCTTGATGGTATGAAATGGCTATCCTTGGATTAATTTGGTTATATTTTTCAGGTAATTTAAACTTATTGGGGACATGTACACCATTCTTGAAAATTTTTCTTTTTATTTTTCTTTAGTTTGAGCCATTTTTCAGTGGGTATTTTTGGTAAAATTTAAGGAGGAGGATGGATGATTTCTGTTGTATTTAGGTTTCAGTTCAACTTTCAGTTCAAGTTAACTGAGAAAGGTACCCAGGGGGAGCTGATCTTTTTTCCCTTTATACTGAGAGCATTGATTTTTTTTTCATAAACAAATACAAGGAGGGGAGAAATTTTAGAATAATTTTATCCCAAAGGTTATTTATATTGGTAGGGTCAAGTTTGTCAAAAGAGACCTCAAGATGTAACTTGTAGGTTTATCAAAATTTATTTATTGATTTTTTGCTTTCAGAAAATGGGATTTTTCGGATTCAATCTATTGGTTTCACAAACTTTTTGAGGGGATTTGTGGCATAGTGATTTCAAATAAATTCTCATAATTCTTGAGGCCTTTCAATGGCGGAGATTTTAAAAATTTTGTAGAAATTTGGCTCATCCAAATTAAGTCTGATGATTTTTTTTTATTTTGATTTCTGATTTAATCTCATTGCAAGTCTCATGTACTATTAAGTCTGGATCTTTTTACCAAAGTGTGTTGATTATTTTTTTTACAACTGAAATTTACTTAGACCAGTTATTTTTTCACATTTGATACCTTGGGAGTCCATAGAGCATAACAGGGTTGAAGGGAAATATGGGAGGAAGGGGAAAATCCCCAATAATAAATCCCAAACACCATCTGCTGATAGTGGATTTGAACCTAGAGTAGGTTGATGATCAGTGCTTGTAGTAGTGGTTGCTTGGGAAGGCGGAGTGCAAGGTTTTTCTCATTGTCATTGAATCAAGGGGAATTTTACCACAATGGTAACTATCCTCTCTTTTATCCCAGTGAAATCCCTGTCCTATTGGCCATGAAATCTTTAGTTATCTGGCCTCAGAAACTGAAGGAAAATACTAAAGAAAATCTTTAGTTATCTGGCCTCCTAAACTGAAAGAAAATACCAGCACATGATGTAAGAAAGGGCACAGGTCTTGGGAAAAAGGTAGACAGACACTAGATGAACCGGAAGAAGTACCTAAGATGGTATGTTAATAAAATGATCAACCACAATGAGTAGGGACAAGAATCAAGAGGTGCAAGATGGGTACTAGTAGGCAATAGGTACAGGCTCTTTTATAAACCTAATCTATGATAGATATACAATATTTGAGTGTGAGTTTAGCTTAGGAGTTACGTTGTTGTTCAGTCTTCAGATGGTCGTGTCTGAGGAGGCGTTAAAACCCTACCAGGTTGATGCTGGCTGCGACAGCCTAGCAATGGGTTAATCCTTTCCTCTCTTTGCCCTTGGACTTCAAAATGCTTACAAACTCAAAGGAACCACGAGCTTTCCATCGGCTCTCTTACATAACAAGATTGAACGATCATAACAGGGTTATTGAGCCATCAAGGTGATGTTGCCCATTAGGCCTCAGAACTGCTGGATGTGGTCACACCTCAGCGGCTGCTGTACATATTCCCCCCTGAAAATAGTCTTGTCGAGGAAAGAGTGCAACGGATCCGCGGACAAGTGGAGTTTCTTGGCAGGGTGCGAGGCCTAGAAGATTGAAACGCTGAGCATAGCATCGATTGGGGCGGTTGGTGTCAAGATAGTGGACCTGTAATTCCTCTGCCCGGACTTGTCCGACAACGATCTCCAACCCGCCGCTTTGCTGGCATGTGTTTCTTGACTAAGTCGTGCATGTGTTCATGTTGCTCTACCGGAAGAAAAAAATCTTGAACATCAACCTGAATCTCACAAGTTCTTGATACAGGAGCTCGCTTTTCCTGACTTGACACGCTTGAGGTAGACGATAGGTCGTTCGGCTTTCTACCTTTGCCATGGTCCGTTTTATGTGTGTCAATGTACTTGCTTTTATGCATGCTCGCAGTTTACGATGGTCATGAAGAGGCTTAGCAAGAGCCTCATTTCTTCTACTTTCACTCTGGCCGGCCCAACTGAGTCCTTAGTTGTATTCATGCGAGAGTTTGAATCAGCAAGCCTCGGCTGACTGGCAACCTCCCAAGCAGAACTGCCACTAAGCTTGTGTTGAGCTTGGGGGAAATAAGTTCTCATGTGTTGGGTCACCTAGATGCTATCGGAAGCTAGTCTCTCATTGACGCATTTGATTCAAAGTCATGAGATTTTAGGGGGTTCACTCATGTAGTACTGGGATCAAAGATAGCTCGATAAAATACGCTCGTCTGGCATAATGACGGCAGGATTGTTCCATACAAAGTCGATCTAGCAGCTCACCAAAATTTGATACATCCTCAAAGAAGAAGAGAGAAAAAAACGCTTGCATCTTCTTTTTACTACCGACAGTTACGGAATGCTTACCATAGTCTTATTCTTCATCTATTTTTCGACTAGTGCATTTTGTGTGGTTACAAGTGAGCTCGGCCTGATCTTGAGTTGACTAGCTGAAGCCAGTGATCTGTTTTGATTCTTACTATCCGCCCAGCTAACCCCCTCCTCATTTTTCCGCACTGATGCAGGTCGTACTCGTGCTTTAGTAAAGAGAGCAGATTCAGCGGGTATAGTCTCTGACAATGAAGACTTCTACGATGTGACGGCGGCTCCTGTTGGTCCTCTGCCCGCGCGGGTGTCGGGTGATGCGCCATGGGTGAGCCAAGAACTCGATTGATTGCCTACGACTACCCTTTGAGGATGATTGGATGTTGATCTCGAGTTTTCGCTCGGGCCTTTCAATGAGCTTGGCAGACACAAGCTGAAAGTTCTTATGGCAAGATGGTTTCTTGCCCGCTTGGACTACAAAATAAAGAAAAAGGTTTGGGTGATTCGAGAAAATACAACCAAAATTTTCTGTCTGTGTTAATAAAATCTCAATTTCTCCAGGTATTGTTCTGCTGGTGCCAGGGACCGGTAAGTATACAACTTGCGAGCTAGTTAGTTTTTATTCACCATGATTTCCAAAGCTGATTAAATATTCCCTAACCTCTAGCCGGCAATGCCAGTGAGGCTTATGTGTCCGTAAGCTTGTTGGAAAACCTCTCCTTTCCGCTCATTTCAACTATCTTACATGATCGCTGCTTGTTAAAATGCACTAGTCGCCTTATTATCATGATCTTCCTCGCCAAGGATTCGACATATGCTGGGTCAATCCCCCAAGTGCGTTGATTAGTATCATCCATTAATATCGGTGGAGCTACAACTCACAACCGGTGGCCCGCCACCTCATCATTAGATTTTTCCATCAGTGATATGCAGCTGGCTGCCGAATTCGTTGCTTACGCTATAAAATTCCTGGCGCCAAAATCAACGAAAACTGGCGGTAAAATAAATATCGTCAGTTACAGCCAGGGCGGCGCAAACGTTCGTAAATATTTGACTAAAAGAGACTATCTTCCATGACTCACACGCCTCCTTTCGCTGCGAAAAATCATCTGGCTTTGAATACAATCAGGTTCAATGGGCATCTAGTAAGTGACTCAGCATCTGGAATGTCATCGTGTACTGATTTTTTCCCCTTTTTTATTCAAAGCCTTCTGGCCATCCATCCACAACCTTGTGAAGGGTCACGTTTCACTTTCTCCCTCCATGAAAGGAACAGACTCAAACTTCATACTGTGTCCATTGTCTGCCCTCAGCGGAGGATGCCAACCGGCAATTTTACAACAAACTACGGCGAGTCTTGTCTAGTTGACCTCCAGGGTGATCTAGAGGTTTGATTTGACTCAAGACGTTTTTGGTCCCAACAGGACTCACGCTACATGGCAGCAGCAAATAGCAGGGAAAACACTAGAAGCGCAGCTTATGCACTCATTCCAAGTACCATTATTTATACCTATAGTGATGAGATCGTCACACCTCAAGTTGGCCCAAATGTGAGTCCGATCGAATCGCCTGGGCAGGTGGCTTAGTGTCTGATCTCCATCTCGTTGGTGACAGGCCTCTTCTCGACTTATCGGAGCTTCTAATATTGGCCTTCAAGACATTTGTGGCACTTCCTTCGACGTTGATCACTTGTGAGAATCCATTGCAAGCTTTGCTTTTCACCCCAAGTTTCTCATCTATCGTGCTGTATCCAGCGCGATGCCGGCAAATTTGGGAGCCTATGGAATCGCGCTCGATGCGATGCTGAAAGGCCGCCCGGCTCAGCCTTCAACGGTCGATCGTAAGCCCACCAGCTCGCATTGCCAGCTTGTGCTCTTAATATACGGCAGAGTTAGGTGACGAAACTAACGTGACTTTTCTGATTGTAAATACATACAGGGAGTTATTGTACCAAAACTGGTAAGTACTTTAGCATCACCTCTTGAGTCACTATCGGCAATCGGAATTTAATATGGTGGGGCACTGACCGAATGGTATCAAAGCTGAGAGCCTAGGGTATCAAACTGGCAACGCTCAGAACGATTTGCGATTTGCATATCGTACGGCTGTCGGTAACGAAAGAGGCCAATTGGTAGCTTTACAATATAGAACCCTGGTGAGTTTCTAATCATTTGGTCAAAATTGGTTTTTAAAAAGGGTCGCTGAGGGTGCTCCAATCATGATCCCAGCGCACAGCGCAAGAACCATTGCTACAGGTACTCAATGCTTTCCTTGAACCCTCAATGTGACATTTAATACAAGAAACGCTTGCGTCTCAAGGTAGCTAATAGTTGGGGCTTCTGTTCTTTGAAGCAATACGTGTGTGACCGTGGGTATGCAGATTCCGGGTGCACCAGAAATGGGTTCAGAAACAAGCCTCAATGAATGGCCCTTGCTCCTTAGGGTACATGCAGGCTGAGTAGAGCAAGCGCGGATGTAATTGGACCTGGTCTCAAACCTTCTGTATGACTTTGCGCGATATAGAATAAAACGAAAGTTTCATTTTGAGCTGGAAGGATACCTATACCGAAAGTAATTAAGCATCTAACATAGTCTGAGTTAAGAGAGGGTTCCAGGATTGCGAGACGGACTTAAGGTAGTGGTAGTTGACTACAAATGAACGATATCAAGCTTGGAGAACAAGACAGCGTTTCGAATCTTAAGAGCATTACCCCTGCAATCGAATTCTCCACATCAACACCTTTTTCCGTTCATCCAAAATCCAAATAATCAAATCCTCTTTGCTATTCTCACGATTGAAAAATTCTTTTCTCTTTTATTTCTTCTTCGTGGTTACCTATTGTTATCATCTTATCACATTTATCTTTTTTCAATTTTCCATTTCCCCTTCGAATCAAGCAATTTACCCTTTTGAATGTGCCCTAGCCCAGCTCATTCTTTACCAACTGTACCCAAGATCATGACTTCTACTCAAATTAAATACCAATTCAAAGTCATGGATGGCCTTGAAGATGACCCCATCAACTTCAATAATGATTCCTTTTTAAATATGCTCACCAGCCTTGATAATAAGATTGGTCAAATCGATAAACGCCTTTCGGAAATCTCTAGTCATTAAGATTGAAAATCATTGCAATCGTGTTGATGCTATCAAAAAGAAAACTGATGATTTCAATAACAGCTTTCATTCCAACTCTAAAAATCCTCCACCTCACTTTGTCACTTCTCCCTCAAACCCCCCTCGAACTTTTGCTACGTTCAGGAGCTCAACGCCGAGCCCTAATTCTTCTTCTAAATTGCCTCCTTCAGCCAACCGCTTACCCCCGAGACAGCTTTTTAAATCAGTTCAAATTAGGTCAAGTTACTATCAGAGCATAATATGGTTTACCACACCCCTTTACCAATCTTGGTGCTGCTGATGTCACAAAAAGAGTTGACTCTGTTTTAGATAACCTCAATATTGAAAACCTTCCTTTCAGTGTTAGAGTCAAAGCCATCACAAAAACTCCCTCTGAAGACATCAATTCTTTTACTCAGAAGCGGTTAGGAGCCAAATGCCTTCTTGATAATCAACATTGTCGGACTCATCTTTAAGATCCCAAATTTACCACTAACCCTCCTCAGCTCTCAGTCGTTATCCATTCCTAGCCTGTTACCTTCTCTCCCAATGATCCATCACACATTTTGGATTTATGCTTTCAAATAATATCCACAAATAAAGATATTAGGGCGCCTCAGAGTTAGCAAATCCACAATTTTTTTAATTGCGGGTTTCAACCCAAGCCCGCCATTAAAAAATCAAAAAAAAACCCACTTATTTCACAACAGGGGTGTCAGAGTTACCTTAAAAATAAGTGGGTTTTTTCAATTATAGTATATAAATTTACATTTCCTTTCCTACTGCATATGTCATTTTCCCCCTTCCAACTCCATATCCCACCACCACCATCATCATCCTTCTTATCATCAATCTCCTGAACTGGCCTCAGCCTCACACCCATCCTCCATCCACCAAGCCAAGTCTCAACTTTTGAAAATGACCATCCTCCAGCCATTCAAACCTCCAGCTTCATAATCACAGTTTAAAAACTGTTGCTCAACCTCCAATTTGATCATCATCAGTTGTCCCTCCTCAACTTCCAATTCAATCATCATCAGTTGTCCCTCAAGAATATTCTTTCAACCAATCCTTCAACTCACGCTTCAAATGAATCTTGAGAATTATGGTCCTATCCACACTTGGGTTCCTCTTACTAACCCCAAGAGGATTTTATAAACCTTGATATCTAAGAAAGAGATGGATCAATTCATGTTTGAAGACTTTGAGTTACTACAAATCTTGAACTCCTCCCTAGATCATTCCAATCTCACAACATCAATCAATTGAGAGACTGAATTTTTCTTGGATCATCCTCAACCCTCAGTATTAATCCTCCTCCCTGGGATAGATCTCTCCCTCATTTCTTACTTATCTTTTTGGATTCAATCCCCCATCCTTTCTGTCTTCATATCACTATCTTGAATTAATATTCAAGTATACTTTGGTCCTCCAATTCATGTTTGAAGACTTTTAGTTACTAAAAATCTTGAACTCCTCCCTAGATCATTCCAATCTCACAACATCAATCAATTGAGAGACTGAATTTTTCTTGGATCATCCTCAACCCTCAGTATTAATCCTACTCCCTGGGATAGATCTCTCCCTCATTTCTTACTTATCTTTTTGGATTAAATCCCCCATCCTTTCTGTCTTCATATCACTATCTTGAATTAATATTCAAGTATACTTTGGTCCTCAAGTATCCATTTTTTGATGGTTGAAGACAGCCCTAAGAGACAGTGTACAGCAGATAGTGCCCATGTCCATTTACAGGCCAAAGGTGAGCAAGCTTCCTCACTTCCAACCCTGTTGAAATGAGATCAAAAAAAGAGCCCAAACAGACTGTACTACAGCACACAAGAACTGGGGGAAGTTTCCCAGAATGATCCACTGAAAAACCACCAGCCCCATACTAACTCCTGGTATCAAAAACAATCAGACCAGCCATGAAAAGGGTACTTCCTGCTGTCCCTATATAACAAGCCATTGGATAGCAAGTGGGGAAAGCTCTTCTAGGAAACCACCCAGGCCATGGAATATGCCAGGGGAAATGAATCTATCAACAGGCCAGAGAAATGTGGGGACTTAGAAGGCACAGCACAAATTCCTTGTTCCATTTTCTCTAATCATCATCCTTCATCTTTTCACACAGTGAATCAGTCTAAATTTTTATTCAATTACTCCCCCATTCTGGTAACTCCATCACTTACAAGCACAAAATAGCCAATATTAATATTTTTTAACAAATGACATCTTTCTGCCATCCAAGCTCATCCTAAGAATTAAATCAATCAGGCCCTTGCCGTTGTTTCTGTGTCAAAAAAGTCCTTTTTCCATGCTTTATTTTCTCAACAAAAGCCCCAGATCACAAAAATAAACACATTTTCTGTCCAGTTAATAAATTTTTAGTTCAATCAAGAACCCATGGGTTTTATAGATTACTGGAAAGATGATGCAATTGGATTTTTATGAGGGGGAAAGAAATAGTCTGGGCTTACCAGGTTGAGAACAACAATGTTAGGCCCTGGTTGAATTCATCTGGAGGTTCATCTCTGAAATACATATTACCACTTACTTTTTCTGTCTATGATGAATCATTGGAGTGCTCAATTATTTATGCAACTACCTTTAATTGGCAGCACAAACTCCAGACTCCACTTGCAGTTTTTTCTTCTTTATTTGGGACTGGTTGTGGGAAGTTTGCAAGTACATACTTATAGAGATTTATTTTAGTCTGAAAGTTTATTGATCAACCAATTTATTACTAATATTCACATTTTTAGACTTCATTAAGTTGGAAATTTTTTCAGTGGGCCATTCCTGCACCAAATGATGCAAAGATAAGACAAGTTGTGGAAATTAAAAGGATATAAATCTCTTGAGTGGAGGCAAGGGTCTTATATTGATTGATTTGTGTTGATGGGATGTAGAAAAAGTACCAGGGGTGTTTCAATCAATTTTGAAGGTTCGTTGGACCAAAAACAGTTCAGAGATTTCCAGTTTTCAACTGGAGAAAACCAGATTGAGGACAGCCAATTGTTGAACTTTGTTGTATATTGATCCACAGATGGTCAACTGGAGAGCCTCTTGAGGGATTAGGAGCCAAGGTACCAATCAATGTTGAAAAAGCTGGTAGATATGGTTTTTCCATTTGGTTTGGTTTCTTTTTCAACTCACTACGTTTTTTGTTAAACCAGGGTTGGAGGGTTCTCAAAGCCACATGGCCCTTAGTCAACCGCTGCTTTTCAGGTGGTCAACCAATGGGGGTGCGCCATCAAATTGGCCATTTTGTCTTTTAACTGAAGCCACCAATAGTTTGGCATTGAATGGAGGCCCTCCTATTGGTTGTAATGGTCATGAGGAGAACAGCAGAAGCAAAATTGCTTCTTGATTCTCTGAGTTGATCAATAACTAGGTTGAGTAGATGAAACAAAAAGATGGTTCCCCCTTGGCTCTTTCCCCATCAAACCATTTTGTCTAGCCATCAACTACAGACTATCATATGACCAGCAGGAGTTGACCACCTGACCAAAATCACTGGATACACCATAAATTTCAAATAGAGGTCTATATGGTAAATATGAGGAAGGTTGTCAGTTTCATATTTTTCCAAGATCAAATGCACATTGACTTTGCACCAAAAGCTTGTTGGAGAATCAGGATAGCTTCAACTCAAGATTGGACAGAGATTCAACCAGAGATTGCTTGATTGCACTTTCTGGCAAGTGATACAAAAGTTTTCCTGGCGCTATTTCTTTTTTTGAATTCAAAAATATTATCAATAATATTCCAATAACAAAGATCCTGAAGCCTACAATATTTCAAAAGATATTATTAAATTTCCCATTCATGAATAAAAACTCAAATTTACTCATTTTTTTGGTGAAACTTTCTCTTTTGGTGATTTTGGCCTACCTTGTTTTGAAGGCATTACCAATATTAGCAAAATTTGAGAAAATGATTAATTTTGCTAATACTGATTTTACCATTTATTTACTTGATACTATAAGCAAATTCTTTGGGAAAGCTATTAATAATAAAATTTCTCTTCTAATACATCTTAATAATCCTATATCTTATAGCCACCTGGGTGCCCTCAAAGTTTGCAATATTTTTTATTCCCATTCATATTCTGATTCTTGGATCAAAAATAAATTTCGAGATAAAAAAATTTTAATAATCCTTTTCTTAGATAATTAATTGGCTTACCCTTCAGTTGCAAAGATGTTCTCATTGATTATTTTCACTCTAAAAAACTTCCCTACTTATCTTATTAATGATTTCTCTATTTTTTTAAGTTCAAGATCACCTATTATGATATTTTAAATTACCATTCATCATTTTTTCCCTCAAGGTTCCCCTATTTCTGCTACTCTTCAATACCTTTAAAAATCCTCTTTGCCCTCATCAAATTATATCAATCTGCTGAATGATGATTTATCTCTTTTTTTTTTAGATTATGTGGTTCATCTTACTGCCTATCACTCTAGTGATATTTTTTTTTTAAATTTGAATCCAAAAAAAATAATTATATGGCCTCTATACACAGAAATATCTCTTCTTTTCTCTTCAATGAATATTCAATTCAGTTCTGTAATAAAATTCAATTGTTAGATATTCATTTAGATCCCAAACCGACTGATGTAAATCTCATTAAAAGATTGAAGATGATTTAAATTCTTCTTGTCATCAACTGTTTCCTATTCATAAAACCACCACTGTAATTAAAAATAAGGAATCTGGACTATTAGCTATAGCCGTTTTACAGTCTTGTATTATGGTTTTTATTTTTTTAATTCTTTTCTCCAAGAATTACTCTATGGTTAAAAATTTATCAGAAATTTTATTTTTCAAATCTTCCAGATTACCTTCTGGTATTTTATGACATGTACTCATTCCTTTTCTTGAAAAAATAGCAGCTTCATTTCTTTTTTTAGTAAAAATTTCAATATGACTTTAATTTTTTAAATTTTACTCTCACTGTATCTGATTATAGCCTTGTTACAAAGTTAACCTCAATAGAATTATTTTAATTGGTCACAAATCAACCTAGTTTATTTCATTTTCTCATTTAATACTCATTTTTTTGAATCTTGAACCTCCTTCCAATTCTTCAAAAAGAATCTTTCCCATCCATCTATATCCATTTAGTTTATCCATCAAGATCAGAAAATTTGACATCCTCAAATTTGAAGCTCCTTAAATCATTCAATCAAAAATAAACCTTGAACTATCTCCTCATTCCATTTTTCTCTCTTTAAATGTTTTTATCATTGAAAATTGTCAGCTTGCTACTATTGCAGAGCAAGCTGCAAAAGTAACAGAAATAACATAAAAATAATAATAATAAAATTAACCTAAGAATGATTAGGAAAGCCATAATATTATTGAAAAAGTGCATTCTCTGCCCAAAATTAGGCAGGATCTTTGAGCTCTCTGATACCAGGAACCTTGCAGTCCTTTAGCTACAGGGAGTGATAAAAATGCTGGAATGATAATAATAATTATTAATTCAATAATAAACACTTAGAAGCTCAAATAAATGATTTAATAAGAGCAGTTGCAATTTTTGATTGGTTTTGTAGTAAATGGTTTTAAATATAATATAAAAGTGGGGCCACAGTATTATACTACTGGGTATATTTACAGACTAGCAACCTCTCTTCAAGGGGCCTCCTTAGGCAGTTTAAGAACCTTGGAAAAAAGATGGGTGCCTTAGAAATGACTTATTCCAACAATGGCTGGGCTTAACAGCTCAAATGGCCACAACAGGAAGAGTAACACTCACTATGAGAACTTTACCACGAAAATCCTGGAATAATTGGAAGGGTTTCAGAGCAGATGGGGTAGATTGCTTGACTAAACTTCAATGGTTGATTGGTAAATAAAGGTAAATGATACTACTACAGACTAAGTCATAAATCACTTTCTTATCTTCATGTAAGCACTTGATCAATAATGATACGGTGTCTGATTGATAATAAATAACTCCTGGTAACTGATGATGGAATCATGGATACAAAGAGGTCTGTATAAATACCTTTTTGGGGTGATTTTTATCTTCTCAGGGCACGTAGAGAGGTTTCTGCTCGTGGGCTCAGGCTGGAAAGCCAGTAAGGGCTAGATTAGCACGTCTATTTGGTTCTGTCAATCAGCTGTCCTTAGATCTGCTGGATTTCTGCACTATTTTAGCCACAGGATCTGTTAATCTGTTATGGCGTAAATTTGATCATTATGTACTCATCCTTCATTTCTACTATTGATATTACTTTAAAGCGTGTAGATGTGGATTTTTAATGATTTTCCATCATCTTCGAATCATGTAGATAATTTTTAATAATTTTTATGAACACTCCTTGTAGTGTTTCGTGGTCTTCAAAGATCTGGATCAGTGATTTACTTGATAATCCTTGATCTTTGATTTATTATTAAAAAATGTTTTAAACTCAATTTTCATTATTTTATTTAAGTTTTGATCTTTTGAGATCATTAGTAATGAATATTTCAGTTTTTTACATATACTAGGCAATCCTAACTAGGTTGTAGCTCTTCTGGGCGGTACCTGGTTGTCAGATTAGTCAAGACTGATCCAGACGCGGGGATCAGTTAGTACAGATGCGCGCGGGGTAGGATCCGCTGCGTGCGTGGCAGAATCAGCTGCGCGCGGGTCTCTAGTATGCCAGAATCTGCTGCTACTAATACATAGGGATATGTAATGATGCGGGGCTGCGTGGGGGAATTGTGAAATAACACATTTCGGCGTGTAACTCCTAAAATATACACAAAACCTCAATTCTGAGTGAATTTTAGGTGTAAATCCTATACGTTTCAATACGTGTGAAATATTAGAATGGCCAAAAAGTGCCATACTTGTGTTGTAATTTTTAGTACTTTTCTTTTTAATTATTTTAAAAATATAAGTACTTGGAATTCAAGAGTGGGGTCAGTGAGTGACCCTACCTTATTTTAGGTGAGGAATCCATTCCTGTAATAATATTTATGGATTTCTCACTCCTTTTTTTTGTTAATTGAGATATTCTTATTTTTCATAGTTTTGTGTTACTATTTGACAGTTTTGCTCTGTACATAGTAGCAAGCTGACAGGATCACTCACTAACCCCACCCTTGAAATCCAAATCCATATATTTTTAAATAATTATAGAAAGAAAGACCAAAATACCAGGGTGTGGTGACCAAATCTGGACACCCTGGACCAGATGCAGAAAATTCAAAAAAAAAAAAAAAAGAAAAAAGAAAAAAAATTGGAATTTCTTTTTTGGTATCACTTCTTCAGCTTCCTCATCCTGTCAAACATCCCTTTTTCCCATTGGTCTAGGACAGGCCTCTCTTGGCCTCACCATCTAGACACTGCATTCAATCCCTTCTCTTGTTGATCCCCCCCTTCCTTTTGGCCGAACGCGCAGGCCAAGACCCCTTGGCCCGAGCTCTCATCTGCAAGCCATCATCCATCATCAGCACCCCATTGGATTGCACTGATAACCATCTCACTTGACTCAGCTTGACTCCATCAATCAAGATTCAATAGTCCATCCCCATCATCCACTCAACCATATCCTCATCCAAACCAACAAGATCAACAACCATCTTCCAATTGAACAACCACTCATCACTCAACTCCCTACTTGACCAACAACGCCCTCCAGTCTACCAAACTTGACCCCACCTCTTCCAACCTTATTGACTCACAATCCTTGAGCAATGATCATCATCATTGAGACTTCTTCCTCTCCCCTCCTATGGCCGTTTTTCTACGTCATCAACTTGACCTCCCTTCATTGCTCAACCCAACGCTGATCTATCAATAACTCCAACCCCCCCTCCGTCTTTGGGTGGGGCTGGGAAAATTTTGTCTTCTGCCCGCAGGTTTCCCGCGGGCAGCCTGATCTGTTTGCCCTTTCCCACCCCTTTTGCCTTTGGGCAAGGGCTGGGTGTGATCCGGTATTTTTGCGTGCGTCTGTCCATGGATGGAAGCAGGATAGGTGAAGGGATGAATGATCCCACCCTGTTCAGGCAGGCCGGACTTCCACCGGCCTGGTTGATCAAATTTTTCTGATCACCTTTATCTGAAAATTAAAAAAAAATCTTTTTTCCGCTCCATTTGTAGTATCTCTTGTACATAGTCTAACAGGGACTCCTGCCCATATAAGGAGGGGCTCTTCCCTGCCTTTTGGATCACATCCCACCATAGAAGAGAACCAGATCATCCTAGATCCCATCATCAGATCAGATCAGATCACACCATCATCATCACATCCTACCATACCAAGGTATCATCATCATTTTCACCTTGCAATACATCATCCGTGGGGTCTTCATTCCCCTTTATCTGAGACAAAAATTTGGGTATATCTATGATTGCGCTTGATCCTTGAGCCTCCATACTCAAAACTTTGATCCTTGATTTTTATCACCAACCAATAGCTTTGCTGGTTAAAGAAGAATTCAACCAATTGAATTCATGAGTGTGCTACACCACTCCTGATCCCTTTATCCAACCATACTGGTCCTGATCATTCTTTGATTATCTTTCTGGAACCAGTCAAATTTGACTGAAGAGGTTTTATTAAGCTTAAAACCTGGAGTGTTAAACCTCCCTTCATCTCTTTTGAAGTTGAATTCCGCCACTCTACTCTTGAGTCCCTTGAGAAGTGTTGGGTTATTCTTGTTTGAATCAGTTATTGTTTTGCTTCTAGAGCTTCTTCAAACAATTAGCTTTGTCTTGTGCAGCCACCCACAGTTATCTGGTACCCTTCAAGCACTTGATTGCGGAGAGTTGGGCAGGTTCATTGAGAAGCTGGAGGTTTTTTGGGATTGAGTTGATCTTTCCTAAGCTTCTGCTGACGACCAGAGCTATTAGCTTGTGGGCGTTATTACATACAATTGCCTTGTCTTGTTGAACTCTGAACAAACCTTGACTTCTCCTATTCAAGTTTTCTCTGGCACCATCTTGCCTCAGATAGAGTTGTTTCCCAGCTACCAACCACTATAACCTTTAGCCTCTTACATTTTGGTCCCCCGTTTAGCAGGTTCTGGACTTTGATCTTGGTTACCTTTAAATATTTTTGTAACACTCAGGAGGGCAGCCTAAACAGCACCTTTCCCCTCCGCAGAACTCCCACGGCCTAGCACCGTTTGGAGTCTTACAGTGGCACCACTATTGAACTTTGTGGCCAATTAAATATTTCACATTTATTATCACCTATAGGTTTCACACCTAAAATTCAGTCAGAATTGAGGTGTTGTATATATTTTAGGAGTTACAGACAGAAACGTGTTTTGTCACAATTCCCGCACGCAACTGCGGCAGCCAATACACCCCCACGCAGCTGAGCTACAGCACTGTCACCCTTTCAAAGCCATGTATGCAGCCCCAGGCATCTGACAAGTATGCAGCCCAGGGACTACGGGTTGAAAAAGTGACAGGTGGTGTGAGAAACCTAGGTAGGGCGTAAACATGCTACTACCTACAAGGGAACATTCTACATATGGAATAAATGTTCCTGTGGATAGTAGATAGTCTAAAAATACATAAACCCATATAAAAATACCTAAATAATCCTTTTACGTATTTTTTATTAAATATTATTTGATTACCAAAAATGTCGAAAATAAGATAATGACTACTTCTTAAAATATATTAAAATACTTCAATATATTATTATGAAAATTTCTAGACATCAATTTTTTGGTGAAATATGGAGAACACTGATGATTTATAAATATTACATGAATACCCATGAATTATATTTTGAAGTAATTATTTTAGTAAATCAACTGAAATTAGAAAATAAGGAGTAAAATCAATATCATGACTATACTCCAATTATTTAATGAATGATGAGGACTCACCTGAAATCAGAATATCCGTAGGAATTTCTATTAAAATAGTTATTAATTTATTGAAAACATTTAATCAGGATAATTAATTAAATAATAAATAAAAAGGACCAATTAGTGTTATTCACATGTCCAAAAATCAATTATAACTTAGAATAATTCCCATACCCTGTGGAATTAGATGCTACCCGTGTTTAAGTGCCAAGAACACGTGAAATTCTACAACTGGTTACCCTGCTAGCCTCAGTGTCTGTCCCTTTGAGCCCCTGTACCCCTCAGAAGGACAATATTGGGACTCAAAAAGCTATAAAAAAAGAGCTCTTTTGAGGATATTGATACCAAGAGACCAAGTTATATTTACATCCAGACAATTTTCCAAGGTAATCAAATACTTATTAGAGATAATTAAGTGATTTATGGCTTTAGTCTGATTAATAATATCCGTCATTAACCCTTTTTATCAATTTAAACTACTGAACAACCTTTTAACACCAGTATACAGGTTTAACCCATCATTCCACATCACAAACAGGTACCCAAAGGATTAAGTTATATGCCAGTGAGTCTTATTATCCTTTCTCTGTCGTAGCAGCTTGGTTACAAAGCCCTGCCACTCCACCGTGTATTTTATATAAATATTTTCTTTGGGTAAAATATCCTTTAAACTAAAGGTTCCAAAGTATCCAGGCCTACGCTTTTTAATACTGAATTACCTGAAGAGAGGTGTTAAAGATCCCCAATATAATTTTGGCGGCTCTATAAAAATATTTAATACTCAATTTATCTATGTTGATTTATAACAATAAACCATATCCAAACCCATTGACCTTGCAATAAGCTTTATCCAAATATTTCACAGATTTTTGCTGCATTTATTGAATAATATATTTATTATTGATTCTATGGCCTCTGGTATCTAAAGGATGGCAATTATCTTGGAATCCAGGAGTCTGAAAAAAATAAAGCATTTGGATGTGCAGAATAATCTTCAAACAAAAATTCCTTCTTTTATTTCTCCTTTTCAAATCCCAAAAGTCATCTTACCATTCTCAAAGGTTGAATTCTTTGCATATTACTTGCTATTGATCTAGAACTACAATAGATTAAGAGAAGAACATCTAAGTGCATTTCCATTAACAAAATTACTGTTTTCTCAAAAAATTAACAAGCAATTAATGTTGAACTCCCTCAAAACCATCCAGTTCACAATACCTATGTATTGAACTGTATCAAAGACTCCTTTCATTCAACTTTAGATTCTCTAAAACAACATTCCAGATTCCTAGGAGTTTCCCACATTTTTTTAATCATAGAGTTTCTTTTTTATTCAGAGAACAATTCAATACTTCCAAATTTTCAAATCAAATCATCACAACCTTATTTCTCTTCAAGATTTGAAAAATTTCTAAATATTTCTTCTTCTTGCAAAATAATTAATCAACTCAAGAATCCAGCTTCTAAAAATCAAAAAAAAGGAATGAAATTATGTTTAGATCTTTGTATTCAATGTGAAAACTCCTGGGATAATTAATCCAAAAAATTCTTTCTGTTCATACTATAATCAATAATTATCTTCATTTTATTCAAACATTTATAACAAACAAATTTCATCATTGGAATCAAGTCAAATCAATTTGTTAAACCACCTTTTTTCAACATTATCATTGTGAAAGACTCTTATTTTGGAAGAAAAATTCAAATCTTCACACCAAATCAAACTATTTCAGCTCTGGTGCACTTTTGTAAAATAAAAAATTCCTTCAAGCTCTTTCTAAATTTGTTTTCACTTTGAAAAAATTGAAATATATTGACTTTTAAACAGGCCAAATATTTTAAATTTTATATTTCCAATTAGGAATATTTTATTTTACTTTAATTTCTTTCTTTCTAAGATTATTATTACAATTTATTTGTAATATTCCATCCCAGTTAAAATTTTCATTTAACACAATTCTCTTAACTTTATTATTTTATTAATAGTTGTAAATACTTTATTAAATTGAATTGAATTCTCTTAATAGTTCACATTAAGGCGTATCAAAGTTAGAAAAACCACCATTAGAAACCTGCCATTTTTTTGAAAAAACCCGCCATTTTTAATGGAGGCTTTCTGGAATACACATACCCCCTAAATGGTGTATTTCAAAATGGCTGGTTTCATGAAAGTTGCGGTTTTCAAACATCAAACCCATCATTTCATCCATCCACCATCCATGGCATGCAAAAACCCCATCCACACCTCCAACTCATCACACCCATACACATGACAAACTCTCATCTCCATTGCTTCACATCTCCATTGCTTCACATCTCCATCACTTCACATCTCCATTGCTTCACATCTCCATCACTTCATATCTCCATTGCTTCACATTTCCATCAATTCACATCTCCATTACTTCACATCTCCATTGCTTCACATCTCCATTTCTTCACATCTCCATTGCTTCAAACACATCCTATCATCAACACATCACCATCTTTCTCAAAATTTCCAATCAAACTTCCCAGCAGCAAGTTGAAGATTCAAAAAAGCTGACTGAATTCTTTTTCTTATTTGACTTGGATTCAGACTCTGATTTGGAATCAACTTGGTTAGGTTTGAATTCTCTATTGGAAAATCAATCACCAGCAAAAATCAGGCATCTCCAGCTGAACAGATACTTCACTTCACCATGATGGTTTCCCAATTTCTCCACAGTTTATGATCAATTTCCAGAGAAAATCAATATGAAATCTTTTTTGTTTCTGGTAGAGTTCACAAAGATGGAAATACAGTTGATCCATGATTGCTTCTGAGTCTCCTCTTAAATTCTCCAAAAGTTACCAATGAATTCTCATTTGATTATTCAAATCTTCCACTATGTTTCTGATTGTTTTCTGCAGGACCTATCAAAGGTGTCTTTTGATTTTCCATTATTTTCTTCCCTAAGAATCCCCTTGATTTATCCCTGTTTCACCTTTGATTTTCTTCAGATTAATGTTTCATCCCTTTCATAGCTTTATGAGTTTCAAATAATTTGACCCAATTTCATCCCTTCCAAGTAAATATTTCTTCAATTACTCACCTTTTTTCTTCTTATTTGATTTACAAATTTTCAAAAGAATAACATACCATTTAATACGGTACAGAAACCAGGAAAGTCATGGTTGCAATGGACCATTTAATATTAAATATTAAATAGTTGATATGCAATTTTTCTTGTATAAGGATAATGTGAAAAAGCTGAAATTATTCCCATGACCATTTTTCCAAACCATGTTTTAGCTTCTACATACTGCTTTTGGAAAATTAAGTAATTAAAGTCTGTTTGATTTCCAAAGAAATCAACATGCATTTATTTCAAAACAAGATTGAAAATACACATTTTAAAAAGCATAATTTCAGCTTTACATCACAAAAAACAATATGAAATCCTTATTTCACATTTTGTTGTTGTCCATTTGATTATATTGAGATTTTTACAATTAAACAATGTCTGATAATCATTAAAATTATGAAACTCTTGGGGATTGAATACTGGTCACATAATTTCAAAGGAACTACTTTACAAATGTACTATAAGCAGTTTTCATGCTGAATCAGAATGTAATGATATGATAAATCTGCACTCCCATGTTCCAGCTATGCACAGGCTGGATCTCCTGCTGCTGCATACAGTCACATATCAAAAGATAAATATCTACTTGTGGCACAATGGTATAAAACCTGAAAAATATCCTTTGATTTCATGAAAATCCAAGTTCACAGTAGCCCAACAAACTTGTAATAATGGAAGTGGATCAAACATATTTTAGATCCACCATGCAAGAGCTTCCTCAAGTGTTCACACTAGAAGAAAAATTTGGAAACACAGGGAAATTGTTGCTTGATCTTATTTTTTCTGAAATTCTGGCAAATAGATTTATCAAGTGCTAGAACCACAAGCTGAATATTTTCACAAAATTCACCATAAAACATGGCATGTGAAAATTATCTGTGCTGGGAACCAAGCTATATATGTTGAATTGCAGAAAAATTCATTGTTTGTTATCCTAATTTCACCGCTTGCAGAAATCAATTAATTAATTATCCATAGTTTTACATGGTTTATTCTAAAGGAAATAAATTAATTTTTGAAAAATTTTATGAAGTTCCTCATGAAATGTTATATAGGTAGGGGTGCATGATGCATGAAATTCATTTTTTGTGTCAAATCAACTGGAATTTAGAGTACCAATAGATGAGATTTTTGCTTCCTTCCCTCATCTCAAACCTCCTCATTCCTCCAACGTACGCCATCTAAGCTATTTATATCACAAAAAATAATTTACTGCACCAAGAAATTGCAAGAAGAGGCTTAATATGAGCCAGGACATGAGTGATTTTCAAGTTTCATTTTTAAATGGGCTAAGATTTAGCATGCTAAAAAATATTGATGAGCTTGACACTGTTGATGATAGAAGAACTGAAATTAAACAGATCAGAGGGGGGGAGAGAAAATACACAAACACACAACTAGGAGATACAATTGATGTATTTATTTAAGTGTATAAAGGTTATAAATTCATAGACTAATCCTAACATCACATTTTTATTATTAATTCATTAAAAGATTTCCTAGACTGATTATACAATTTTATTCTCCTCCAAGGTTTTTGAATTTTGAATTTTAGTTTTTTTTTCTTAAAAAAAAGGAAAACATAGGGTTTTTCAATGACAAGATACATAGATAGAGAGAGTGAGAGTGAGAGAGATTGTTTATGAAGAATCCTGAACCAATATTTGATCACTGAGAAATTATTAATTATTAATATTTTTTTTTATAGAATGGTGTTCATCATAAAGGAAAACCTTTCTTCAAATTATTGATTTATTTTTTATTTTTTAATGATTTATTTATTTTTTTGGTAGATCCCTTTTATCATGACTTTTTTTCAGTCAAAAAATATCAAAATCTAAAATTACAGCCACCCTACCCAACCTACATACCCCAGCCAGCAACCAGCCAACCCAAACTTTTCTTTTTTTTGATTGATATTGAAACAATCCTGTTCAATCAAGTAAATTATGATCAATCTCAATCACTTCACTTCAATAATTTTCAAAAAAAACTTTTTTTCACAAAAGAAAATTAAAATTAAAAACTAATCTCCAAGTTCTTTCGTGAGAATTGATCTTAAAAATTGTGATTCATTACTTACAATAATTGATAAGAAAACACAGGAATCAAGATCAACTCAAGTTGGATTGACCCGTTGAATGGGGGGGTTTCTAAAGTTTCATCAGTTGTTCAAGGTCAGGGATTGATTGAGCTTGATGAACTAAGAAGAAAGCTCCCAAGATATTTTGATGATTTGATGAGTTTTCTTGATTGATGCAATTTGTAGTAGTAGTAGTAGTAGTAGTAGTAGTAGTAGTAGTAGTAGTAGTAGTAGTAGTAGTAGTAGTAGTAGTAGTAGTAGTAGTAGTAGTAGTAGTAGTAGTAGTAGTAGTAGTAGTAGTAGTAGTAGTAGTAGTAGTAGTAGTAGTAGTAGTAGTAGTAGTAGTAGTAGTAGTAGTAGTAGTAGTAGTAGTAGTAGTAGTAGTAGTAGTAGTAGTAGTAGTAATAGTAGTAGTAGTAGTAGTAGTAGTAGTAGTAGTAGTAGTAGTAGTAGTAGCAGTAGTAGTAGTAGTAGTAGTAGTAGTAGTAGTAGTAGTAGTAGTAGTTGGAGGAGGAGAAGGAGGAGGTGGTGGTGGATTATTAGGAAACAGAAGATTATTTAAACCAGAACCATTTTTTTAAATGACTTTATGTGAAATTCCCATCGCTTCTGAAAAGATCTCAAAATTTAAAGGATTGGGTTTGATAACCATTTGATTGGTTGCTGCAATTGTTGAAGAGAGAGTATGGTTGGATAGGAATGATTTAGTTGATAGATACAATTTTCTGAATTTTTTTAATAAAACTTGATTACAGATTGAGTTCTCTTGAGTTTTTTTGCCATTTGACTCATTTGGTTTAAGTTGAGATAATCAGATCATCTATGAGGTTTGAATTGGGTGTTGTGATTATGAGCTTATTCTGATGTGGGGTCATTGGTTTAGGTTGGATGGTTGTACTCTTATGTTTATTATGAATTGATTGAAGAGGTTCAGGATATGATAGATTGGTTTGAGGATCTGATTGAGAAAATTCAAAGGTAATCCTATTATTAGGTAGTGGATGATAGAATAAAGCAACTTTGGTAGGTTTGATCAAAAATGCATCTTCTATATAATCCCCAGATTTTTCACCAATACTCCTGATCCCAGGCATCCACTCTGTATGGCGAGTTAAATTTATGGCTGTTGATGCTGGGTTTCCAGAAACTGGAAATCAACCTTGGTCCGTGTTATGACCCCTTAGAGCAAAATAAGCAAGGAAATTTATGGAACTCCAAATTTTAAAAGATTCATTTTAGTTGGCATCTTGTGGTGTTTCACTCTCTACAGGGACATAACACTGCCTGTGATGCCCAGTTTCTTGAAACCAGGCATCAACTTGTAGCAGTCTTATGCCCTTGTAGATCATTTCATAACTGGACTATCTAAAAGTCAAATTATGCTGTTTCTTTTTACTTCTTCACCCCATGCTTTCACTATATGTGGCTAGTTAAATTTATGTTGATTGCCTGTTTCTGGAAACCAGATATCAACCTTGGGAAGTGTTATGCCCCCATAGAGCAAACAATCAAGTAAATTTATGGCACTTCACATTTGACAAGATTTATTTTAAATGGCATGTTGTGGTGTTTCACTCTCTACGGGGGCATGACACTGCGTGTGATTCGCAGTTTCCAGAAACCAGGCAGCAACTTGAAGCAGTTTTATGCCCTTATAGAGCATTTCAAAACTAGACTATCTACAACCCACATTATTCTGTTTCTTCTTCCTTTTTCACCCCATGCTTTCACTCTATGTTGCTAGTTAAATTTGTGTTGATGCCTGGTTTCCGGTGTGGAAAGTGATTGTGCGTTTGGTAAAATTCTCCGCAACAATATAAAATTCTCTGCAACAATCTCACTCCAAGTTCCAGAAAGCCCACTAGCCCTTGAGTCACACTCCTTTACTTCCGTAATTGCTAATCAAACTCCACTTCTGCACCCAAGCTGGAAACCACTTAAGCTAACATGCAATGAAATAATAGTAAATAAACAAGAAGGACTCCCCAAAAAGCTCTGCACTTCAACTATTTTCCTAAATATGACCTCTGAGAACTCTTGCTAGTAATTAAACTCTGAAGTAACAGAGGAATAGAATCTAGCTATAATTTGCTGTGAAATGTTTTTTTACCTTTCTCTATACTCCAATCATCCAATCCTCCTGCCCCCCCCTTCTCCAATAAAAGAAAAGCTTCCTTATATATACAAAAAATAATGCAAACCACAAATGAAATACCCCTATTTTCTCTTTGCATTCTGCACTGACCCTCCTTAGCTACTCAAAAAAGGAACATAAACTTCTAATTAAAGACTCCATTTCCCACTGCCTACATGCTTTTGGCACTGATCCTCCTTACTAATAGTCAGACCCTTACCCAATTGGATGATTTGCAGTAGATTTGATGATTCTATTTCCAATTCCCCTTAGCAATTGATTTGGGTCATTGCATAACTAACAAAAGATCCTTGTCAATTTTCCCTAGCAGATCACTCCTGAACCTGCATGTGGCATAACTACATATCCCCAACAACCTGCGTGCCGCCTCCTCAACTTTAGCGTTCATTGCCCCACAGCTCTGCAACCTCAGTGCATATCCCATGATTGGCCTCATCTTTACTACTTAGCTTCAATCACTTGCTTGTGCATTATTAAACCCACAGCCACAGAGGTAAAGTTATGTTTGACCAAGCATAATGTCCACAAAAGGCAAAAACTTGGGCCCATTCTTGTCATTGTGACCACAAAAAGCACGCGCAGCACAAATTCTGAGCCCTTAGCCAATGCACTCCGGAATAGAAAGTCCGCCAACGCGCTTCTCTTAGCCTATTTTACTGCGGAGTTCCAACCACTGCTGAGCTGCTCCAATTCCAATTTCCAGTGCTGAGACTACTTGCCTCCGTGTCTATAAATAACCACCACATCCCCCCGAACTTGAATTCTGTCCCCAGGATTCCCATGCTCCACAACTCCAGAACATCCACTAAGCCTCTCAACCCCCAACTCCTATTCACACTTAAAACCTCTCAACAGAAAGAAAAAAATACCCCATCATGGAAATGTGCAAGTATTACACAAAAATGCGGAGGACGTGCAGTCATACCGCCTGTTGAACAGCCTTCAAGGCCTGCCCTCTAGGCCACTTCTGGTGTTTGTTTGTTTCTCCAAACCCTGGATCCTTGAAGACTTGTCCTCCACCCTGTCCCTGCCACATACCAATGGCCAACTTTGTGGTGGAAAATGAAAAACCCATCAAGACCAGAAACTGGACCCCAGAGCCAGACTGCGCTGCCTCCTTGTTTCCTGTTTCAGAGGCCACAAACCCCCTTTCCCCCCCTCCTTGATGCGCAGAATACACCACTTCCGCCGCCTAGGGCCAACACCACAGCCTAAATGTTGGACTCAGCCAGGTATCATGCAGGCCCAACATGGCACCCATCTTTGTTTGAAGGGCTACACCTCCAATACCCCCGCCAAAAGAGCCTAACATCCCCCTTTTCCGTCCACCATCACCCACTCCTCCTGCATCCACCACTCCAACCATGTCTCCCCTTACCACAATGCTTCCTGCAGAGGTTGAGGCCCCCTGCGCTGTCATTGTGATAGCTCCAATTTGCCACCTGTACCCCATGTTTTTTTTTCCTGACCCCTCCATATCTTCAAGCAGCTCTTGCTCCTCTTGTTGAGTCACTGTTGCCCCCATTGCCAGTTGGAATATTTCCATATTGCTTGTCTCCAACCCAGACCCCATCACCTCAACACTCCTTTCAGTCCTCCAACTCCTGCCCTTCTAAGTTGACCCAATTCCGCCTGGTCTTTCTGTTGTGGTGACCAATCTGGTACAACTCATGGATTATGGAAATTTTTGAATTTTTTTTACATTCCCTTATCCATCAATACAACTTCAAAAAAAAATTAAAAGAAAATAAAAAGAAAGAAAATTTTTTTTCCAGAATGACTTCTCAGTTCAGTTTCCAGTTCTCAGAATTCCCTTGTCCTTGTTTTCCAGGAAGATCTCTCATTTCCTAGGCCCCTGTGCTTGTTGTTCAAGTCCTTCCCGCTTAACTCCTTGTCATTCAGCTCTCTGTTTTTCTTTTTTTTGCCAAACGCGCACACGGACGTCCATCAACCCCAATCATCATCCTCTAGATCATCATCTACTAGATCATTGTCATTGTTTTCTTATGACCCATCATCCATTAGATCATTATCATCATTAACCTAAGACTTGCTCTCATCACCCCCTTCCATGATTATCACCATCTCCAAAGAAGATCCCAATCCAACAAGAAACTCAAGCAAAGAACCTAGCCAGAACTACTACAAATGACCATTGCTGGATTCACCCAATCCTCAACTTGGCCGTTGGAGTTGTTTCAAATGTCCAGCTTGATCAACCACTCCTCATCACCCCGTCAAACATAATCATCACTGAAGTCATTGACCAGCCCCTCCTCTAATTGTTCTCACAATCCTCTTTCCTTTGCAAGCGCCAACCACCTTTCAACATCACCAGATTGCCCTCATTGCCTGCCATTGCCGTTGGCAATGACAAAGATGGAAACCATCTTTGATCATCCCCTCATCCAACCCATCCAATCACCCGCAGGGCCCATTGCTCTGTCAGCATTGGATGGGCCTGAAAATTTTTGCTTGCATCCATCACAAGCCATCATTGCTCTCCAGTCCCCCCCCTTCCATCCGCTTATTCCCTAGATCCAGGGTCTCCCGCGCAGATCCCTTGTCATGGCACCCAGGGAGCGCTGCCACTCATCCAAGGTCATCCATTGGCCAGGCCTGTTGGTCATCTTCTGGCATGGATCCCCTGTCATTTTCACCTGCCCCCGCCCATCATTGGCACCGGCTGATGGCTTCCCTTGGTCTGATCTTTTAGTTTTCATTGCAGTAAAAAAAATCCACTCTATCTGTAAATCTCTCTTGTAAATAGTCTACAGAACTCTTGTCTATAAAAGGAGGGGCTCTCCCCTGCCTTTTTCCCATCATCCATGGAAGTGTGTGCATATTTCCCCCGTTATCATAGTAATTTGATCCTAATCCTCATCCTGGGTATATTAATGATTGCCCCTTTATCCTTTGAGCCTCCATACTCAAATCTTTTATCTGTCCATCTGTGACCCTGTTCCTTATCACCACCCAAAGCATTTCTGGTTGAAGAGAATTCTGTCTGTTAGAATTTTTGAGTGCGTTATACCACTCCTTGATCCCTTTTTCCAAACATACTGATCTTGATACTTCCTGATCATCTTTCTGGAGAAAATCACAATTGATTGAAGAGGTCTTATTAAGCTTAAAACCTGGAGTTTTATACCTCCATTTAGTATTTAAAGTTGAATTCCATCAAGCTTCTCTTGAGTCGCTTGATAAGTTTTGGGTTATTCTTGTTTGAATCTGTTATTGCTTTGCTTCTAGAGCTTCAAAAACAAATTACTTTTGTTTTGTACAGCCACCCACAGTCATCTGGTACCCTTCAAGCGCTTGATTGCGGAGAGTTGGGCAGGTTCATTGAGAACCTGGAGGTTGGTTGGGATTGAGTTGATCTTTCTTAATCTTCTTCTGAAGACCAGAGTTATTAGCTTGTGTGCTTTTTTACTTGAAAATTCCTTGTTCCAGTGAACTCTGAAAAGGACTTGACTTATTTTGTTCAAGCCTTTCCCTCCACCATCTTTCCTCAGATAGTGTTGATTACTTTGGTACCAACTATTCCCCAACTCATCCCTTACATTGATTCCCTATTTACAACTTCCTGGAACTTGATTCTGATTACATTTAAATATTATTGTAACTCTTAGGAGGGCATGCTAAAAAGCAACTTTAACTTACGCAGAACTGCCTGTGGCTTAGAACCCTTTGGAGTCTTAAATTTGGTCCCCCATGCCGGGATCAAACCAGCAACCTTGGGATTTACAGTCCCAAGGTCATCAACATTCTGAATAAACTTTGAAATCCAACCTTTCTTCTCTATTTCTCTCTCTTCTCAGATCTGATCAGTGGAGTAAACTTATCCTAGAAGTAAGTACTCCAAATATGTGCACTATCTGGGCAAGGTAATTTTGTTTTTTAAGAAACCCTACTCCTTCCACACTTTTTAGCCACTTTGGAAATCCTCCCTTTAGATATCTTAGGAACCCTTCTCTTCAGAATGGAACCTGCTGGTACCTCCTCCTCCTCTGTTTGAGTCATAATGGTCAAGATAAAACCTCAAAACAAGAGCTTAGAATTCAATGCAACAAATTTGGAACCATTCTTGGACTCTTATGAGATGGCTTCTGAAGTGGATGGTGCAAGTGAACATGATATGACCTATCAATTACAATTTTTCATTTCCTCTGATGAATTTATGGAAGTAATCAAATTGTTCAATGGATTAAAAACCTATAACTTGAGGCTCTTGAAGGGGGCTATGTTGGCTTATTGGGGAAAAGTAGATGTGGCTAGGTTTACTCAAGAGGACTTTGATGCTCTGGTTTCTCAATGTATCTCAAATGGTGATTTCTCTTCAGCCTCTGATTATCATTCTTTTAAAAAATCTTTGGATCCTATTCAGTCTTACCTCATCAGAAACGATCACATTGACACGGTGGACAAAATTCAAGTTTTATTTTTCCAGTATTTTTCTCCAGGAGTTCAGGAAAGAATTATAGATGAATTAGTTCAATCTGGATCCATGATTACTACTAGAGAAAACTGGTTCAAGGTCCCTGTTTTTCTGGTCCTAAGGAGTGTAGTGGATAAATTCATGAAAGGTCAAACAGCTCTCATTTTTGAACACAACAGAGTTGCTGAACCAGTACATGCTCCTTCTTTCAAAGAGTCCAATGAAATGATGAACAATATGGAAGCTAATTGTAGGCTTAAATCAAATCCCCAGGCTAATAAAGAAACTGCTACCATAGATGAGATCACCAAATTACTTCAGATCTTTGAAAAAAAGATGGATCATAAAATTTCTTCTTTAGCTACTCCTAAACCTTCTAATTCTGTCCATAAATCTACCCTATTCTGTTACTACTGTTATAGGGAAGGCCATGGAACTGGACAATGCTTGGACCTCCAGAAGGATATATAGGAAAAGTTGGTGGAGCAGAAGGGGAACAATTTCTTTCTTCATAATGGTGCTCTGATCCCTTTTGATTCATCTTTCCCTATTTGTCATGTGGTGGCCTCTCATCAGCCTCCACCTTCAATTAAAGCAAACCTTGCTTCCTTCCATTTCCAATCTTCCTGTGGTACTCTCCAACATTGGTATCCTCCAGCTACCTCTTCCTCTAGTCTTGCTGGAACTACTTATCAATCTAATCCAGCCAGGAAACAACATGAGGAACCTAAAACTCACAAAGCCCCTTCCTTTCCAACTTCAATTCTTTGAAAACCAGTCAAACGTCAATCCTCACCTGAGCCTCCTCCCTCTGATGTGGAAGAAATGGAATTTGAGAGGACACCACTCATGGAAAGGTTCCAGGACCACTCTGATCCTCCTCCTTTTCAATCTGTTCCAAGTCCTCAATCCTCTGATCCGTTTCCAGTACCTGCTTCACCTGATCATCCTCCCTCCACCCAGCCCAAAGTTTGATTTGAAAGAGGAATCTCCCAGGACTACTCCAATGCTGTGGAAGAAGTATTAAAGAAAATTTCTGATCTCAAAATTCCTGATCTATCTGTGGCTGGACTCCTGTAGGTCTCTCCATTTGTTGCTGAAGGAATGAAGAAATGGGTCTCTTGTTGAGGTGTGGTGATTGGTCCTGACAAATTGAAGGTCTCCTCTGGGACTTTGATGGAGTACTCTGGTGAAACTAGTCCTTTTTTGGATTCAAATCTTTACTCCTGTCCTCTTGGTTTCCTCCCCTGTTATCTTGGTGACTCAGCTAAAACTTTTTCTCCTCTTTTTGACTGTGGATCTCAGCTCAAATGGATTTTGGATGCTATGGCCTGTAAAATCAAACTCAGTCCTAGGGTCAGCTTCAATTCTGCATTCTATGGGATAGGTAATCAATCTTGTGAATTGGTTGGTATTGCTGAAGATTTCCCAGTCATGATTGGTCAAAATATTGTTGGAACCTGTCATTTTTGGATCAGTTGTTTGGAAGGGCCTATGATCTTGGGACAACCTTTCTTGATGGGTTTTGGCGCTACTCTGATGTTTTCTGATCAAGTTTGGGACAGAATTCTTCTCCCTGATTCTGATGGTAGAAAGATTGAATTACCTCTCTGTTCATTGGATTGTGGGTTTCTGGAAAGAGATTTTCCTGTTCATCCTTCTAAATCATCTTTAAAGGGGAAGCAGAAGGACAATTCCAATTCCTCTCTTTTTTTATGGGAATAGTTGATCCTACAAATAGTTGTAGTTCTTTTCAGCCTCAGACTTCAACTCAAGGGTCAACTCTCATCCCCCAGGCTTAATTTTCATCCTTTTCATCTTTTTCATCTAAGCTAGAAAATAACAAGAATCAAAAACATGTCAAAACCAAATAATCAAAAAATATTTCTTTTCCTTCTTTCTCTCAATCTGTTTTGTCTTCTTTTCCTTGTACTCTTAGGTCTGATAAATCTTCTTTCAGTTCCGGTTTGAATCTCTATAATGAGTCTAAACTAGATCCTGATCTCAATTCTATTCTTGGTGGTTTTGGTTTGGAGGAGTATGGGCTTCAGTGGAGGCAATTTGGGGTACAAGTAAGTCCTCCCAATTGTGCACGACCAGGGCAACCTTCTACCATTATTCTTGAAACCCTACCTTTTGCCACACATGTGAGCAATGTATTATCTCCTGGTTCTCCCTTTATGGGAAAGGCACCCTTTGAGGATATTGCAGAACATTGGAAGTGGAAAATGTTGGAAATTGGACTCAGTTTTTGTAATCAAGTCTCACTGGTCAACTCCTGGAGGAAACAAGAGCTTCTCTTGTTTTTCACCAAGTAAAAGACAGTTGCCAAGAAAGTCCAACCAGTCAAACAGCCTATGCCTCTCAACCTCAATCCTCCTCTTATTCATTCTCCCTTATCTTGTGATCCTTAATGTGGTCTTCCTCAATCTCTTAGTGGTCCCTTTGTGCCCAATGGTTGAGTCACTAAAGAACGTCTGAAGGTGGTCAACTTGGGTCCAGATGAATGGCTTCTTCCTGATGAGTTAAATTTGATAAAAAATTTCTTATCACTAAGGGAAGAATGTATTGATTTCTGTGAACAAGAGAGAGGTCTCTAGAAAGAATCCTATGGCCTCCTTTATATCATCCCTGTAGTCAAACATGATCCTTGGAAAAAGAAGAAGATCCCTATCCCTGCTGCTAAAGTTGACAAATTTGTAAATTTGGTCCAAGAACAAGTACGTAATGGCCTATATGAGCAGTCAACCGCTTGTTATTCCAGCCATGTCTTCTGTGTCCTCAAGATTATTGTTAAACGTAGAATAGTTACTGATCTCCAACCTCTTAATAAAGTTACTATTAAAGACTCTTTTATTCCCCCTTCTACTGAAGAATTTGTCAAATCTGTCAGCTTGCTACTATGTACCAAGCATCCTGTCAATAGCAACACAAAACTATGAAAAAATGAGAATATCTCAATTAACAAAATAAGGAGCAAGAAATCCATACATATTATTACAGAAATCAATTCCTCACCCAAAATTAGGTAGGGTCACTCACTGACCCCACCCTTGAATTTCAAGTCCTTACATTTTTAAAATAATTAAAAAGAAAAGTACTAAAAATTACAACACCAGTATGGCACTTTTTTGCCATTCTAATATTTCACACGTGTTGTCACGTATAGGGTTTACACCTAAAATTGACTCAGAATTAAGTTTTTGTGTATATTTAAGGAGTTACACGCAGAAATGTGTTATGTCACATATCCTGTGCGCAGCCCCGCATCATTAAATATCCCTACGTACTCGTAGTAGCAGATTCCTGCGTACTATAGACCTGCGGGCAGCTGATTCTGCCATGCACGCAGGGGATCCTACCCCATGTGCATCTGTACCAACTGATCCCCGCGTCTGGATCCGTCGTGCCTAATCTGACAACCAGGTACCGCTCAGAAGAGCTACAACCTAGTTAGAGTTGCCTAGCATATTTAACAAGTTGACATATGCATTAGTAATAGTCTAAAAAGATCAAAACTTAAATAAAATTAATAAAAATTAAGTTTAAAACATTTTTTATGTCAGCCTCCTGGATTCCAAGATCCTTGCTATCCTTTAGCTACCAGAAGTGATAGAGTAAATAATAAATATATTATTTAATAAATGCAGCAAAAATCCATAAAATATTTAAATTAAGCTTAATGCAAGGTGAAGTGTTTTGGTTATTGTTTATTGTTTTAAATCAATATGAATAAATTGATTATTAAATATTTTTATAGATTGGCCACAATTATATTGGGGATCTTTAAAACCTCTCTTCAGGGATTTCAGTATGAAAACATGTAGTCCTGGTTACTTTGGGCTCTTTAGTTTAAAGAATATTTTACCCAAAGATAATATGTACATAAAATACACGGTGGAGTGGCAGGACTGTGTAGCCAAGCTGGCACAACAGAGAAAGGATAATAAAACTCACTGGTATATTATTAAATCCTTTGGGTATCTGTTTGAGACATGCACTGATGGGTTAAACCTTTATACTGGGGTTATGAGGTTGTTCAGCAGTTTTAATTACTTTAAAAGAGGTTGAGGACGGATATTATTGATCAGACATTGCCATGAATCACTTAATTATCTCTTATAAGTACTTGATTACCTTGGCACAGTGTCTGGATATGAATATAACTGGGTCTCTGCCCATCAATATCCTCAAAAGAGCTCTTTATTTTTAGCTTTTGGAGTTCAATATTGTCCTTCTGAGGGTTGTAGGTGCTCAAAGGGACGCACACTAAGGCAAGCAGGGTAACTAGGGGTAGCCTGTCATGTGTTCTCGGTGCTATAGAACGTGTAGCATCTAATTCCTCAGGTTATGGGAATTATTCCACTTTATAATAGACATTAGGACGTGTGAATAACACTAATCTGTCCTATTTATGTATTATTTAATTAATTATCCTTAGTAAATGTTCCCAGTAATTTAATAATTATATAAATAGACATTTCTACGGAAATCTGGATTTCAGGTAAGTTCTAATTATGTATTATATAACTGGAGTAAAAGTCATAATATTGATTTTACTCCTTATTTTCGAGTTCCAGTTGGTTTACTAAGATAATTACTTAAAAATATAAGTCATGTTAATTCATGTAATATTTTTACATCATTAGTTTTCTTAGTATTTCACGAGGAAATTGATGTCTATTGACTCTCATAAAAGTATATTAAAGTATTTTAATACATTTTTAGAAGGTGTCATTGTCTTATTTTCGACATTCTTGGTACTTTGAATTATATTAAATCAAAAATACGTATAAGGATTATTTATGTATTTTTATATAATATTATGTATTTTTAGACTGTCTACTATCCACGGGAACATTTAATACATATGTAGAATGTTCCCGTGAGCATGTTTACGGGGTACCTGAGCCTCTCAGGCTACCTGTCACTCTGTCAACCCGTAGTCCCGCAGCTGCATACTTGTCAGAGGTCCAGGGCTGCGTACAGGACCTCAACGGAGTGACAAGGCTGTATTTCAGCCGCGCGCAGGTGCATTGGCTGTCGCGGCTGCGTGCAGGAATTGTGACAAAACAATTTCTGCCTGTAAATCCTAAAAAATACACAACATCTCAATTCTGACTGAACTTTAGGTGTGAAACCTATATGTGACAATGTGTCTGAAATATTTAATTGGCCAAAAAGCTCAATAATGAAGCCATAGTATTTTGGTTTTTCTTTCCTTAATTATTTAAAAATATAAGGAGTTGGATTTCAAGGATGGGGTCAGCGAGTGACCATACCTAATTTTGGGTGGAGAACTCATTTCTGTAATAATATTCATGGTTTTCCTACTGATTCGTAGGTTAATTTTATTATTATTCTTTTTATGTTATTTTTGTTACTTTTGCAGCTTGCTCTGCAATAGTAGCAAGCTGACATTCCCCCACTCCAAGATATGGCCATATCTGAAAAAAATCTGGAGGAAGTTGGGAGAAAAATTGAATTCATGTGTGTTTCAGTTCCTTTTGCTGGCTCTATAGTTTCTGAGATGTATTGGTACATCAGGTATATTATTTTCTGGTAACCATTCTTCTTTGTCTGCAGATTCTCCTTTATATCTTACTAAGTATAGTCTGACATCTTTTCCTTGTACTCTCTCTTTCTTATCTCTCAATATCCTGCCGAATTTCCCTTAGTCTTTCACAGGGTCAGGTTCTATTGGGATTATTTCTGGAGGGAGGTTGCTGCCTTCTCTTGGTTGAAAGTGTTTGACTAGGCTAACAGGAAATAATGGATGTTTCCTTGATAATTCTTCACTCAAGATTACTTCCACAGCATTTTTGCCATGCATCTTTTTGATAACAAATGGTCCAACAAAGGCTGGTTTCAGTTTTCTTTTAACTTCTAGATTGTTGAAATTGGTTGAAGATATCAAGATCTGATCTCCTATTTTGAATTCAGGTTCTTTATTTGATTTTTCCCATCTTTGTTTATTTTATTCTACTGCTTCTTCTACACATTTTTGAGCACGATTATTTGCCAGATCCATCATCTTTTTAAAGTTAAGAGATGTTGGATGAATAGGGTCTAATTTATAGTTCAAGTTTGTTTCAGGGAGTTTTGGAATCCATCCTCTTTCTAGTATGTAAGGAGCTTGTTTGGTAGTAGAATGTTTACTGCTGTTATAAGCCATTTCTAGGGCTGGGAGTAGGCTTACCCAATGATGGCAATAACATCTGAGTTTTTTTTATTCTAGACCAAAGCTACAGAACCTCCTTAGCATATCTTCTAGGGTCTATATCATCCTTTCAGCTAATCCGTCAGTTTGGGGATGGTGTGCTGCAGAAAATGCTAGAGTAGTACCCAGTATATCATGTAGATTAATCCAAAACTCAGAGGTGAATTTGGGGTCTCTGTCACTGATTATAATGTTGGGTATACCCACATCAGCTATGATCCTATTCCAGAATAGTAAAGCTACATCCATAGCACTATCTTCTTTCTGGTTAGGTAAGAATTTTGCCTTTTTGGAATATATGTCAACTAGTACTAGGACAGAGTTATATGAATGAGTACCTCCAGTGGGGAGGCCGGTGAAAAAATCCAAATTGATGATTTCCCATCTGGTTTTAGGTTCAGATATCTTCTGTAAGAGTCCAAACCTTTTTCCAGTAGTTTTATTAGATTTATGGCAGGTTTCAGAGCTAGCAGTATATTCAGTAGTGATTTCTTTCAAGTCTATCCACCAAGCAGTTTGTTTTAATTTTTCTAAGGTTCTCTCTGTGGATAGATGCCGTGATGAACTGTTGTCATGGCATTCCTGGAGTATATGTTGTATATTTTCTTTTTTGCTTAGTACTAATACACTAGCATGTTGGTGTCTATAGTAAAGGAGACCATCCCAAAAGGTAAACCTTCCTGCGTTATAGGGTTTAAGTAGTGAAGCAGGCAGGCTATTTATAAAAGCTGCTTCTGGGGATTCACATTCCATAATTGTAATCAGCAGCTTCATTTCAGGAGAGGAGCTATCCCTTCCTAGGTTGAAGGAAGCAGTATCTAATCAACATAACTGGATCCCCATTATTGGAGCACTCAATGCAAAAAGATTGATGTTCAGGATAGGAAAGATATCTTGGTCTTCAGGGTCATATGCTGGATTGTTAGATTCATTAGACAAAGCATTCCTACTTAGACTATCAGCGTTCTGATGTTTAGCTCCAGCTTTATGCACTATAGTCATCTGTCCTCTATACTGTTGTATAGCAATTTGCCACCTGAGCATATGTCTTCTGGGAGTTTTCATGTTCATAAGAGTTCTTACGGCATTGCAGTCCGTGATTACTTGAAAAGTGGTGCCTTCTAAGTAACAGTGTAGCTTCTCTAAAGCCCATACTAGTTCCAAACATTCCAACTGACTGGCCCCATATCTCTTCTCTGTATCTTTGATCTGTCTAGATATGAAGAGTACAGGTTTTTCTACTGGTCTATCTTCTTCTATCCTTTCCTGATGTAAAGCAGCTCCTAGCGCTTCCATGCAAGCGTCAATGTACAGTTTGAAGGGCTTGGAGTAATCTGGTTGGATAAGTAGAGGAGTAGAGGTCATAGCTATTTTTAATTCCTCATAGTTTTTTAGTCTCTCATGAGTCATTTCAAATAGGGTGTTGTTGTTGCATACTTCATACAGAATTTTAGTTAGCATAGCAAACCTTGGTATGTATTGTCTGTAATAACTGAAAAAACTAATGGAAGAAAGTAATTCTGTCTTGTTTTGAGGCATAGGTCTATTCATGACCGCAGCTATCTTATTTTGATCAGCAGCTTGAGTTAGACCAGAGACTATATGTCCTAAGGCTTTCAATTCTCCGTAGCCAAAGTTGCATTTCTTCATGGACAACTTTAATCCTGCTCTGGATATTTTCTGGAGTACTAACCTTACTTTGTTAATATGAGTATGAGTATATGACAACATCATCTATATATACCATCATCCATCCTTGTCTGATGTAAGTACCTAGAACTGTATCCATTGTTCTCTGGAAGTGTGATGGGGCATTCTTTATACCAAACAACATCCTAAGATATTCATATATTCCCAAATAAAAGATTATTCGCATAAACTTCCTGCTTTCAGGGCTTATTGGTATCTGGTGGAAGCCTCTAAGCATATCCATATTATTGATTTACTTAGCCTTGGATAAGTTATGCAGAGCATGATCAATCTGGGTTATAGGATAATAATCTGCTTGAGTGTAATTGTTGAGCATTCTGAAGTCTCTTACCATTCTTGACTTTTCATTATGCCAAGCTATGAGTACAGGTGTGGTCAAATCTACCTGTTCATTATGCCCTACTTTCCTTAATACTGTCACGCCTTGCACTTAGGAATTATTTTCTTCATCATTTTGACATGTCCTCTCCTCGGTACCATCTACCTCAGTCTATAAGCGTGACACAAATAAAGCACAACATCAATGGTGCAATCCACTACTTCCTCTGGCTCGCGTTGACCTTCCAATCTTGGCGACCAACTCAGTATATACTTGCAAACTTTGCGGTTATCTCCATACTGGTTGGCCATCTATTACAAGATCCAATCTCCTTCCCTGGCCCATCAACAGCCTTGGACTTCCATCTCCGGTCACGCACTGTTTGTTAGTTTGCATCTACGTCTAACTAAGCCATCATTACTGTAAATTTTGCAATTGAACTAGTCCCTACCCTGCATACACTATTACTTCTCACTTGTATTACCTTCAAAGTCGTTTGCTCCTGTCCCAATTCATCATACATTTATACACTCAGATTCTATTGTCTTGCACTTACGCCATGGCCTTGGATATGATTGTACTATTGCTCTATTTCCTATCCCGTTCCTGTCACTCATTTGCCTCACTGCCTTTAACTGTAGATGGCTCCTCATCAGGTGGTATCTAGTCACTCCCGATTACCTTATAAGTTCTATCCACTTGCCTGATGATTGTCTCCTCAGTTAGTTAATTTCATACGTTCTTCCATTTTACTACAACCTAGTTATCACATCGGACTGAGGTTGAGTTTCCCTCCTCGGAACACACTCCATTCCCCTTGCCGTTTGTCGAGTGGCATCACTAAGTTTGCACTTTGCAACTGAGTCTCCCTATTCGCACTTGCCCTTGCACTCAGCATTCCTCCGCGCTCACATCCTTCTAAGAATTGCCCTATAGTACCTGGGGTGGTCGTGTGACAGTAAATTAACTAACTCAACTCATCTATTGTAGCTTGCCAACCTATAGTAGACCTCTTCTTCTTGATTTCACGTACTCGCTCAACCGGGAACGCTTCCCTTGCCCCTTACAATGATGATATCCATTGGGTAGGGAGAACCAGCGCTCCTTGGGCCCAACAACCCTTAGATCCCGTTCCTCCTTCTAAATTGCCATCTGTTGAACCCCTTTATGATCCTTGGACTCCTCCACGGGATTTTCCGGCGTACCCTCTCGTGGAATATGCATATTCCAATCATTCTTCCAATGAAACCTTGACTCGTGGTAGACCAGGGGTCCGCACTACGGCCCCCAAGCCTGATGCTTTGACCCTGCTTTCAACTTTGATCCAGGCCCTCACTCATGGTGCCCTGCAATCTAGTCTGAGTATTCCTAGCTTTTGCACTCTGGGCATGAAGCAACCCAATCACTTTAGGGGCGAACATCCTCATAAGCTTAGATCCTACCTACAGTCTTGTAAAATCATCTTTTCAAACAACTCCAACCACTTCCCTTCCAATAGACATAAAGTTATGTATGCTTTGTCCTTCTTAGGAGGAAGAGCCTTGCAATGGTTCAAACCGTACCTCAAACTTTTGTCCAGCAACAGTCCCATGTGTATTCTCAACAACTGGGACAGGTTTGAGCAACAACTGTTCACCCTGTTTGGCAACCCCAATGAAGCTTGAAACACAAAATAAAATCTTAATAGTCTAGTTATGAAGGAAAATAGTAGAGCTTCTGTTTATATTTCTCACTTTCAAAACTTGCAGTCTTGCATCCAGTGGAACAAGGCCGCTCTTCTATTCCATTTCCAAAAGGGTCTACCAGCACGCTTAATTGAACAGCTTTTAGTTGGGGGGCATAAAACAACCTCGCTCCAGCAGCTAATTGATCAAGTGATTGAGCTTGATAATGGCTATCACGACAAGAATTGCTCTCAGCAAAACAACCAGGGACCGTCCACCTTGGCTCCAAGGGTGGACAACTCCTCAAAGCAAAAAGCGAGGAACCCAAAACCATCCAAGCCAACCCCAACTTTGAACTCCAACTCAAAAGGGAAAACCATCACCAAAACTCCAAAGTTCTTGGAAAAAGAAACTGGGATGCTACGGAACAAGGAACAACTATGGAGGGAGAAGAATGGGCTGTGTATGTATTGTGGAGGAAAACATGATTTTGACAGTTGTGCAAAGCGGTTAGCGCGTGAAGCGGCTATGCAGTAAAAAAATTAGCTTTTAGTTTTTCTGATACTTGCAAGGAAAGCTACACATTATCTAAATCACCACGAGTAAATCTTTGCACTTGCGAGTCACTAGGTGCTCCTAGTTTGAGATTTATCCTATTCCATTCCAACAACACCCCTTATTGAGTCTTACTTGACTCCGGAACTAATGTTTGCTCCATCAGTGAATCTTTTGCCACTTCCAAAAATCTTACGCGTTCCAAGATAGATAAATTTCCTATCTATTTAGTAAGTAGTGCGACTGAACCGTCTTATTGGGTCTCCCAAAAGGCAAAATGGACCGTTGCATTCTCCAATTTCCCCTTCTTTGAATGGGATTTATTTGTCTTGGCTATACCCAGAATGGATGATACCATTATAGGCCATGATTTTCAAGTTTAACGGAATCCAGATGTGAATTGGCAAGAGGGAGTAATTAACCTTCAAACCTTGCACCCCCAGAAAGCTAATCTTTCCGTCAATCAGGATTTAAACAGCCTACCTGACACTGTCATTGAGTTGGATGACACTTTTCCGCCAGGAGATTTGCAATATCCTGACCTTCATTCCCAAATACCCTCTTCAGATTTAGGAGTTATCGCTTACCTATCCAGCTTACCTCTTTCCTGTTCCTTCAAAGAGAAACAGACACCAACAAAACGGTGTATCTTGAGCTCCCTAATCCCTTGCACCCATTGCACCATACGAGCACCTCAAATCCAGTGCTCAAAGATGACAAGATTGAAGATTTAGAAATCATTTGAGAGTCTTTACCTTCAGTTTATCATGACTTTGCTGACGTCTTCTCAGCTGCAAGAGAAGATAAGCTGCCTCCATCCCGTTCTTACAATCACAAGACCAAACTTACTGGCCCACCATTGGCACCAGGACCAGTCGAATCTCTCTCAATGCAAGAATCAATTGCGCTTCAAGACTACATTGCGGAAAATGTAGCAAAAGGATTTCTTCAACCAAGCAATTCAAATACCGGTTCACCTGTCTTATTTGTTCCAAAAAGGGACGGTGAACTTTGCCTTTGTGTTGACTACAGGAAACTAAACCAGGTAACCCGGAAGAATGCCTACCCAGTACTGCCTATGTCACATCTCCTCACCCTCTTCCATGGAGCTGCTTATTTCTCAAATTTAGACCTTCAAGGTTCCTATAACCTAATGTGCATTATGAAAGGTCATGAGTATTTAACCGCGATGAGAACCCAGTTTGGCAGTTATGAGTATACCATCATGCCTTTTGGCCTCTGTAATGCTCCTTCCATTTTTCAACATTTTTTCAACGACATTTTCTCGGATCTCATAGGTAAATACCTCATGGTATATCTAGATAATATACTAGTCTACTCAAGGAACCTCAAAGATCACATTGCATATGTGCAAGAGGTTCTGCAGCGACTTTGTAAGAATGACCTGTTTTCAAAAGCCTCTAAGTGCGAATTCCATTCCTCTTCCCTTTGGTTTCTAGGTGTTGTAGTCTTGCAGCAAGGACTATTGATGGACCCAGCCAAAAGCAAAGGCATATTGGACTGGCCCCCACCTTCTTCCGTTAAATCCCTTCAATTTTTCCTTGGTTTCAGTAATTTTTACCAGAGGTTCATTGAGCGTTACTCCAAGAAAACCATGAATCTTACTAACCTTCTTTGAAAAGACACTCCTTTTGTTTTTACCAAACAGGCTGCTTCAGAGTTCAAAGCTCTGAAGAAAGCATTCACCACTGCTCCAATACTCGCTCACTTCAATGAGCTGGCTTGCACTATTGTCAAAACAGACGCAAGCAACTATGCGTTTGCAGGAGTAATCTCGCAATTCTCTTCCTCCACTTCTCTCTTTCACCCCATAGCTTTTGAGTCTTGCAAGTTGCTTGCTGCGGAGCTTAACTATGAGATTCATGACAAGGAACTTCTTGCAATTTTTTATTGCTTAAAGAAATGGTGTTCATACCTTTTGAGCCTTAGAGAATCCTTTCACCACAGAAAAATGGCTGCGACCTGTATGCAGGTGGCATTTCTGTATCCCATTGATATCTCAGGGTTATGTGATGCTGTATCTCATCATTAACTTTCAGCAGGTGGAGAAATATTGTGACTAGAGATCAGCATTTGCTGAACTTCTGGCACATTATTTCATAATAGATTGTCAAGAGAAAGCTAGATATGAGCAAAGCTGTTGCTTCACAAGCAGTCCACACATCAGCCACAAATTACTGCAGTTGGTGTTTGGGAATTCTTTCAAAGTGAAATTTTAAAATTCCAGAAGAGGCTGATTATTTCCAGACTTGAATTTCCATTAAATGGTCAAAAAATGGGTAAGTTATCTTATTCAATTCCCAAAATTAAATTAATAAACATGTATTTAAGATAATACTAACACACCATGCTCATAAACTGTACAAATCTTTCCTCATATAAATCAGCCATTCATGGCTTTTTTTCTGTTGGTTTCTTATGCAATAGACTATGTTGGTGTAAATTTATTTTTTATACTTATAATTTTCATCAGGGAAAATACAGAAAGCCAAGCCAAAATTGTTTTTTCAAATTTCAAAAGATGAAGAATATTTGAAATGAAAGATGACAAAGTACCAAAGAGAGGAAAGAAAGGAAAAAGAAAAAACAAGGGAAGAAAATAAAGTCAATATCCTCACTTAGATATCCTGATCACCTTCTCTGGTCTGCACAAAAGAGCTGGTTCTTTTGTTTTTTGAGGGAGAATGTTAACTGACACCAAGGCAAGAGGCAGGCTTCTTTTTGCAGTGTAGAAAACCAAGAATAGGTAAAATTTATACAAATAGAAAAATGCATTGAACTAGTTCTGGCCTGAGCAGGAGGGCATCCATTGTGTAATAAAATAAAAAGACATGAAGTTGAGTGGGAATAGGGCTAGTCACCAAGGCATGTCATCATTGAACAACTGTCTCATTATTCATTTCAGAAAAACCAAACCCTCATGCAAAAGTATCACATCTTATATTTCTCCAACTTATTTTTTGATGATCCTCTTGGAACCAGCCCTGATAGCATACATGCAAATTGCACCCACATATTGCTTGGCTGCAATGCAACAGTACCTGGCCGGAATGCACCAAATTGGATTGTCTTTGCAGCTTTCAGGGCACCTAAGTAGTCCCTCATCAAGTCTTTGACAGATCATTGGTGTCATTTCATCATCATGGATCTCACAAGCTTCTGAAAACATCTGCTTGTCTTGTAGCCCAATGTATTCAGACATTTAAAAAAGATAAGTGGTCCATGGCCATTGCATGTATTGGCAGCAGTAGAACAGTGGAAGAACTCAAGGAGATTGCTCATTTACTGGGCTTGTAAATATATTTGATTTATTACTAAGGTAAAACTTTCAAAAATGAAAAAAAATACAATATATGAGATAAAACTTTCAAAAATGAAAAAAAATACAATAGAAACAACAACATCAGCCATATCAGGCCTTCTTTCCCAAAATTCGTTCATCAATCTTTGAAGGACTAGAATTTTGGAGTTTTAAAGATAAATTGGCTAGTTTTTTATTAATTTGGAATGAGCAGCAAAAGTGAGTGTGGGTTGAAGAGGTTTTTAAACTAGGAGGAGAAAATGTAGTCTGATGTTCAAAAATTTGAGTCTGCCAAAGAATTTCAATAATGCCTGTGGCTTTTGCAAAGTCAACAATACAAACAAGTTTTGGAAAAGATGAACCATGACCCAAATCATTGCAGGGAGGAAGGATAGGATGTCCTGTTGATCTGTTGATGTAAGAAAATATCCCATATGTGAAACCATTTAAATTGTTCTTATCAGTATGGAGCTTGTTTGAGAAATCATCAAATGTCACAACCACATTGGAAAACATGCTGAAATTTCGCTCAGCTTCCATCCACTCAGATGAAGACCAGTTTGGGATTAAATATTGATCTGAAAACTTCTTGTTTTGAGCATGAGCTGAGGTACACAATGATTGGATTCTTTCAAAGATGAATTTGTTGTGTGCAGGAAGATGCTCCCACAGTTCATCATCTTTCTTGATATTCTCTTCATCCAAACCTGGTTTTCCAGAATAGACCCCTGTTTTTGATTACAAAGTCAACATGGATTAAATTTTTTGAATTTTCATAAACAATTGGACAAACCTGCAGAGGCACCCCTATCACTTCCAGTACAAAATCCAATGGCATGCATACAGCCAGTTGAGGAGGCTGTGTTGGTTTTGCTGAGTGAATGGCGGTAATTTGCCATTAGGTACAAGTCCAAGATGATGTTGCACAAAGTATCCACTTGTGCAGTTTTGGGGGCCTCAAAACTGTGGTATTTGATAATGAAGTAGGGCTGGAATAGGCGGTTTGTGACAGCATTAACCAGCATGTCAGGGCACAATCGTGGTAAGAAAAAACGATTGGGTGGAAGGTTTTCCCAAATGGTCACAAAGTATGTTGGCTCGTCACAATCTTGTGCAAATTGCCTTCTGGCACGGTTGAACTTCTTGTTACTTTTTGATGTTGAAGTAACATCTGAGTTTGGTAGTCTGTGTTGTTTTCCTACTACTAGAGGCTTTGTTCCATGTTGTGTCTCCTTGGCATCTCCTGAAACGCCAAGCTCATCAAAACTACAAACCGTGTGTCAGGATGACACCCAGGAATCACAACATGAATGGAAAACCCAAAGAAAAATAATGCAGAATCAAAAGTTCAATTAGTAATTTTATTGTCAAAGGATATTGAGGAATAAAGTTTAAATCCCATACCCATTTTTACTAGACATGCCTTCATTCAATTCCATCAATATTGATATCTACAAAAAATGAAATTACATCAATATTGATATCTACAAAAATTGAATACCCTCTTGTTTTTTTTTTTAAAAAAAAAAGGTTACTTACCAATGGGGTGGTGGTCGTGGTGAATGAGGTGGATGAGGTGGGTGGTGGTGGGTGGTGGTGGGTGGTGGTTGGTGGTGGTCGGTGGTGGTTGGTGTTGGTGTGGTCCAGGTTACTAAATAGCTTCCTAGATGGGGAGGGGATTGGAAAACCCCCCCACCAAGCCTGTCCCTCCCCCCTTGCTCACTTGCTAGGTGGGGAGCGTATTTGAAATCCCTCCCCCCTTCCCCCCCCTCGATCTCCCCCCTTGCTCAATCTCTAGGTGGGGACAGAATTTGAAATCCCCCCCTCCCTTCACCATCCCTCCCCCTCCCTCCCCCCTTTATCTCACCCCTCTTTTGCTCGCTAGGTGGGGAGCGGATTTGAAATCCCCCCCCCTCCCTCCCCCCTTGATGTCCCCCTCACTTGCTTGCTGGGCGGGGGGGTGATGAAGTGCCCCCCACCGCGAGCCCCACCAGCTCCTTCCCCCTTGCTCGCTTGCCGGGCGGGGGGGGTGATGCAGTCCCCCCCACCGGAAGCCGGTGGCTCGCTCCCCCCTCGCTTGGTCACTGGGCGGGGGGTTATGAAGTCCCCACCACCGCAAGCCGGTGGCTTGCTCCCCCCTTGCTCGGTTGCTGGGCAGGGGGGTGATGAAGTCCCCCCCCCCACTGCGAGCCCCACCGGCCCCCCCCTTCGCCGCTCGCTTGGTCCGCCCACCAAGCCGGCCCCCCCCCCACAGCAAGCCCCACCGGCCCCCCCCCCTTTTGGCCGCTCGCTTGGTCCCCCCACCAAGCAGGGCCCCCCCACTGCAAGCCCCACCGGCCCCCCCCCCCCTTCACCGCTCGCTCGGTCCGCCCACCGAGTTGGCCCCCCCCTTTACCACTCGCTTGGTTGGGGGGTGATGAAATCCCCCCACCAACCTGCCCCCCCCCTTTGCCGCTCGCTCTGTTGGGGGGTGATGAAATCCCCCCACCAAGCCGGGCCCTCCCTCCCGCCTTGCTCGCTCGCTCGGTTGGGGGGTGATGAAGTCCACCCAACAAGCTGCCCCCCCCCTCTGCCGCTTGCTTGGTCAGGGGGTGATGAAATCCCCCCACCAAGCCGGGCCCTCCCTCCCGCCTCGCTTGCTCGCTCGGTTGGGGGGTGATGAAGTCCCCCCAACAAGCCAGGCCGTGCTTGGTGCATCGACCTCTTTGAAAAAAGCAAAAAAAAAAAAACAAAAAAAAAAACAAAAAAAAAACAAAAAAAAAAACAAAAAAAACCAAAAAAAAAACCAAAAAAAAAACCAAAAAAAAACCAAAAAAAAAAAACAAAAAAAAACCAAAAAAAAAAACAAAAAAAAAGCATAAAAAAACCAAAAAAAACCAAAAAAAAAACAAAAAAAAACAAAAAAAAACCATAAAAAAACCATAAAAAAAACCAAAAAAAAAACACCATAAAAAAAAAACCAAAAAAAAACACCAAAAAAAACAAACACCAAAAAAAACACCAAAAAAAACACCAAAAACAAAAAAAAAACAAAAAACAAAAAAAATACCAAAAAAAAAAAAAGATGTCTTCAATTGATGGCTTGAATGTGAAAAATCATAGGGTATATAAATAAATAAACCCCACTTCAAATAAAAAAAGAAACATACTTTTGAACAAGATCTTTACTCACAGGGCTGGTAATTTCTTGTAGTTGCTCAATTGTGGGGTTTCTTCTGTTAATAGATTAGAGAATGTTTGGTGACTGATTTTTCTGAATTTTTGTATCAATGACACTTGACCAGTGATGTTTTGAAGTTTGATGAAACCTGGGAAAAAATCACTCACATACATTTGTAGAAAAATATGATTGTAATATATGTGTTTGATGTGATTTTTTTGACCTTCCAAAACCAGTATATAGATTACCTCCATATTCAAATGTGCTTTGAGAACATATGGTGCATTGGAATATACAAATGTTTCCAACAATGGTGGTGTTCTCATTGTTTTTGTTGAATTGGATTGGGTGTTAAGTCAATTTTTTCATTTTGCAGAAAGTGAAAGGCTTACAGGGAAATAGATAAAAAGATTGATTGGATTTTGAATTCAATCTTACATCTGCTGATGAGCTTAATCATTCAAAATAAAAAAACCTCAAAAGCTTATTGTTTCCATTTTAAATATGCATATTAACTTCAGTGGGAGTGTAAGGGAAAGTTACATCTTATGTTTTGAGAAATTTCCCTAATAAATGGATCATATTGAATGCGCATGATTGACCAATGTAAAATAAATTGGCAATACCAAGAACTTTGGTTTTAAATTCATAATCAAATTCCCTGACGGAAAATCATGTATTTCATTTGAAGATTGATGATCTTTATAAAAACCCACAATTGGAATTAATATTTTTACATCAGGAAATTTTAGAACTCCACACTAAGCAAGGAAATATCACATGCAAAGAGTTTGTTTTCTTCCCCAAAACAACAGATTTAATGACTACAAATATTCATTTTTCATAATGTTTTTATAGAGAGACTTTTTTCAATCATCTGGGAGTGTGGAAACACCAATTCATTGCATCATGACTTCTTCAAATGGAGGTTGGCACATGTTCCATTTCAGAAAAACCAAACCCCCATGCAAAAGTATCACATCTCATCCTTCTCCAACCTATCATTTTATGATCTTCTTGGAATCAGCTCTGATAAAATACATGCAAACCACACCCACATATTGCTTGGCTGCAATGCCCCAGTACCTGGCCAGAATGCACCAAATTTGATTGTCTTTGCAGCTGCCAGAGAACCTAAGTAGTCCCTCATCAAGGCTTTGTGACAGATCATTGGTGTCCTTTCATCATCATGGATCTCACAAGCTTCCAAAACCATCCACTTTTTTTGTAGCCCAATGCATTCAGACATTTGTTCCCAGAAATAAACTATCAGCAAAGGGGGACAGATTGTTTTTGTGTTTTCCTTGCTCCACCATTGATCTGAATGAAAAATTGATCCAAATTACAGGCATCCAGATCAATGGTGGACCAAGGAAAACACAAAAAGAATCTATCCTCCTTTGCTGACAGTTTACTTCTGGGAACAAATGTCTGAATACATTGGGCTACAAGAAAAGCAGATGGTTTTGGAAGCTTGTTAGATCCATGATGATGAAATCACAACAATGTCCCATCAAAGACTTGATGAGGAACTACTTTGGTGCCCTGGAAGCTGCAAAGAAAATCCAATTTGGTGCATTCTGGCCAGGTACTATTGCATTGTAGCCAAGCAATATGTGGCTGCGATTTGCATGTATGTTATCAGGGCTGGTTCCAAGAGGATCATCAAAAAATAAGTTGGAGAAATATAAGATGTGATACTTTTGCATGAGGGTTTGTTTTCTCTGCAATGGAACATGTGCCATATTGATGAAAGGGGTGGGATGGGATGGGGGAAAACAGCCCGAGGGGAGAAAGAGGACCTGGTTAAGTAGTTCTTGATGGATGCTTTAGCGAGGTGGTTGAGTAGTGGGTGGTGGCAAACAAGGTGTGGCATTTTGAATATGAAATTTATCTAGAAGTGCTGAGTGGTGGGTTAGGGATTTAGCCAGTCCAAATCCAATAGTTGACCTTGAGAAATCCAATCTCACTGCTCAGGGGAAAATTATTGTAACTGGGGCTTCCGGTATTGAAAAATATTGGAGAATAGCTCTTTTGAAACTTCGCATTATGAATTATCATGCAATTCAAAATTGGTAAAATTTCAGAATCAAGGCACAAAAAAAACAAATTTTACCTCAGTATCTCCCTTTGAAAAGAAGACCAAGCAGTGGGATGAATTTTTATTCATACATTATCACCAAGACTAACAAGGTTCAAGATCAAAGATTCAAAAGAAAGTTTAATTTCTATGCAAATAATAATTATAATCAGCAATATGGAGTGCTTTGTTTTTGTTAGCTTTGGTATAATGTATAGTACCATCCTGAATGCTTCTACAAGTGTTTAGGGTTCTAACGTTGATTTGTAAAGACATGGAAAGACAGGTATACAAAGAATTTTCTACAGGAAAAAGTGTACAGTGCCAATAATTTTTTGATTGCCAGAGTAACTTAACAATTCCTTTTTGAGTAGAGAAATTGATCCCAACCCCATAGTCAGGTATGACAAAATGCCCATCATGAACATTGTAGCCCTTGGAGGGAGTAGCAAGTGATCCACACGCTTTCTTCTGTGGTATGAATAAAGCAAAGGCAAAGTTGGATATATCATTTTCATCAAAATGGGGTGAATTGCAGAAGCCGTCAGAGGTGAAGGTAAGGTGAGGTGAACAGGAGCTTGTTCCAAGAGGATCATCAAATGATAAGTTGGAGAAAGATGGGATATGATACTTTTGCATCAGGGTTTGGTTTTTCTGAAATGGAACGTGTGCCATATTGCTGAAGAATCCTCCAAGTATAATAGAAGCCCTTTCTGGGTAAGACATAAGTTTGTCATACTGGCATTTGTTAGTAGCAGTCTTTAGGTCCTTGATGTATTGGCCAATCATTTCAGCTGTAACCATGGCCTTTCTCCATCCAATTGCCCACATTTTTCCAGCCCATGATCTAGATGGTGAGCCCAATGGGTTTACAAATTTCTTGCATTGGTGCAGGAAACGAGCAAGAAAGTCAATATCATCATACTCCTGAGGTGATAGGTCCTCAATTGGGGTAAATTTGATATATGCAATAATATCATTCTTGTCCTTATCCATTAGTAGCACTTGACCATTATCAACTAGTTGAAAGTTGGATTCAAAAAAGGCATGGGCCTCTTGTAACTCTTCATTTGTTGGCTTTCTTGGATTTTCAGGATCAATCTGGGGATAGAGCTTGCATTTTTTGTAGGACCTGTACCTCCACAGAATTTTTGGTTGCTTTCCCTTGTCCTTGTTACCTGCGATTTTTTGGGTAAAGAGAAGATCCCTCTTCAATTTGTACTGGGCTGGTTTTCTTTCAGAAATTTTACCATTACAATATGCTTTTGTCCTGGTGAATCATGAAAGTAACCACATTAATAGTTGAGTGGTATGCAGTTCATATTCACCAGGGGAAGTATCCGTAGAATATTGAATCATAGAATTTCAGAAAGAATATTACAGCCAAAAATTGGGGAGGGATTGGGAAAATGTCAGCTTGGTGAATCAACTTAAATGATAATAACAAGGAAAAAACTATACGCTTCAGTCCTTTTCCTGGCCATGAAAATATCAATTTGGTTGGTAGCAATTCACTGGGGAGAGGACTGTGAGGCCTTATGCCCAGAGAGTTTGATTTACGTTAGGACAACACAGGATTTGAGTGAATGTGGTATGGTGAAAGTTCCAATAGAGGTATTGGTGGGTTAGGATGGGGTGAAATTGCTTTATTTAACAAGTCAGGTAAGGAGTTGGGTAAGATTAGTGTTTGAGAGACAGGGTCCAACTGTAGTAAGCCAAGATCTTACAAGTAGTTTGTATGACAGTAGTAGTGGTGGGAGGTTCTGGGCTGTTTGACCAATTGAGTGGATGTGGTATGGTGACAGTTCCAACAGGGGGAATTGGTGGGATGGGATGGGGAAAAACGCTTTATTTAAGTAGTTCTTGATGGATGCTTTGACCACGTGGTTGAGTAGTGGGTGGGGGAAAAAAATCTGTGGCATTTTGAATATGCAATTGATCTCAAAGTGCTGTCAAGCTTTCAAGAGAGCTATTATCTCCATAGGAAATTTAGCCCTTAATACTTCAGGTTACCATGCCAGTGAGTAATAGGTGCCACTTCTCACCAATTCACTCTGCATGGTGGTGTGAATGTGATGTCCATTGTCATTCAAGTTGGTGATTGTTCTGTTGAAATCTGGCAAATCCACAGTTTTGATGAAGTCAAGGATCATCATCATGGATCCCACAAGCTTCCAAAACCATCCACTTTTCTTGTAGCCCAATGTATTCAGACATTTGTTTGCAGAAGTAAACTACCAGCAAAGGAGGATAGATTCTTTTTGTGTCTTCCTTGATCCACCATTGATCTGAATGAAAAATTGATCCAAATGACAAAGGCATCTGGATCAATGGTGGACCAAGGAAAACACAAAAGAAATCAATCCTCCTTTGCAAGTAGTTTACTTCTGTGAACAAATGTCTGAATGCATTGGGCTACAAGAAAAGCGAATGCTTTTGGAAGCTTGTAAGATTGATGATGATGAAATCACACCGATGAAATGTCAAAGACTTGATGAGGGACTACTTACTTAGGGGCCCTGACAGCTGCAAAGACAATCAAATTTGGTGCATTGTGGCCAGGTACTGTTGCATTGCAGCCAAGCAATATGTGGATTTGCTTCGCTTATATGTTATCAGAGCTGGTTCCAAGAGGATCATGAAATAAAAGTTGGAGAAATATAAGATGTGATACTTTTGAATGAGCATTTGGTTTTTCTGAAATGGAGCATCTGCCATATTGCTGAAAGGGGTGGGATGGGATGGGGGGAAATCGCCCGAGGGGAGAAAGAGGACCCTGTTTAAGTAGTTCTTGAAGGATGCTTTAGCCAGGTGGTTGAGTAGTGGGTGGTGGCAAACAAGGTGTGGCATTTTGAATATGCAATTGATCTAAAAGTGCTGAGTGGTGGGTTAGGGATTTAGACAGTCCAAATCCAAGAGTTGACCTTGAGAAATCTAATCTCACTGCTGAGGGGAAAATTATTTTTACTGGGGCTTCCAGTATTGAAGAATATTGGACAATCACTCTTTTGAAAGGTTTGATCATGAATTATCATGCAAATAGAAATTTTAAGAAATTTTAAAAACAAAAAATAAAGCCAAAATTATGAAAAAAGTATTCAAATTACATGCAAGATGACACAATAAAGCTAGAGAAAATCAGAGAAGAAATGACAGCACTCATATTAAACATTTGAGCTTGGTAACTCAGAGATTGGAAGGGGTTCTAGGCTGAAAGGCATGTTGGAACAGGAATTTTTGTTCATGTGGTTCATGTAGTCATGAGCAATAGCCTTGGCTAGATCATGCCGGGTGGGTAATGTCAATTTCCCAGTATCTTGAGGGTTCTCAGATATACTGAGCATGATGGATCAAATGTACATTTGAAGGTGAGACCATATGGGTTCCTTGGCTGACGGTCTCCCATCTGAGACAGACTGAATTTTTTGAATTAAACAGAGGAGTTCATGAAAATCACATAAAGAAGCAATCCTTCTGTCTCTTGAAGCAATAAAGATCCCCCGGATGCCAGCAAGCAGGTAGAAGACAAAAGGGAGGAAATTGTGGCGGCATTCTAGTTGAGTCAATTCAGTGTGACATTGTTCATTTGAAAACTCTGAGACAGTTAGGGAAGAGTTGTCAACAGTGGATGCTGGAGGGTCTTTGCGCTTGGGCTTTTTCTTCTTGCCGGTGGTGGGCTCCTTTGGGTCTTTCTGGGAATGAGCCTGAAGTAAGGTGAAGCTGATCATGATATCAATAATGACGCTACGTAGCTCTTGAAGACAGTACCTTGGCTCAATGGTCATAGCCTCTGACTGATTGGTGATCATAGCCTCTGACTGATTGGTCTCAGCCTCATTTTCTAGGACCATGTGATGCTCTATTGATTTGGGCTGCAGTGAATTTGGCAATTTCTTGATGATTTGGAGCCACATAACCATTTGTAGGTTTTCCTTGACATTGGAGACAGGAGATGTCAGAGGATGGGGAGGCTGTGCACACAGTTCATTGGCAACTGTTTGCACTGAGAAAGCCACTGTCTTGGCCCATTTATTGACGGCTTTTCCAGTGGGATGGTCCAAGGCATGAAGAAAGCGCACCAGATTTGATTCTAGATGAGCAGTTTTCTGATCTAGGGGGGGTGCACCAGTGGGACAAGTATGGCTGTTCTGCAGGCGGTTGAGGGCAGGAAAATTGATGATGTCTGGTGCCCACCATGGCTCATGTGAATCCAAGCCTAGAAACTCTGTTGCTGTGAAATGAAAAAGTGGTCATTAGCAAAAAGGAATCTAGCAAGCTGATGAGATGTTCAAATAAAACTAAACTTGCTCACGGATCTGCCAAACCCAGTTACCATACTCAAAATTGGCTGAATGGGAGATGTACTGCATCTCTGGTGGTTCCATAGCAGTGGTGGCCTGGAGACGGACTCCAAAAAGTGCTTCACCGCATCCCATCCCAATTGGGGCTTCTTTGGAGATTTCCAACCCTTGAAGGATTGAGTGATTGAATGAAGCTCCTTGCGTATTCTTTTGTGGTAAATGATGGTAAAATAACCTCTAGTTGCTTGATCATCAAAATCATAAGTGGGCTCCTCATCTTGGGGTGAATCCATACCAGAAACAATGGGCTGGGGGGAGGTTGGGTCTTGTTCAATCACTAATGATTGATTGGATGTCTTGGGTTGATCTGGGGCCACCTGGGGTTGCTCAGAAGTGACTTGGGGTTCCTCCATGGTTGCAGCGGGTTGGGCACAGAGGGAAGATTCAGGAGTTATTTGTATTTCTGGTTGAGGTGAGGGTGCAATGGCTTTGTGATTTGATGCTGCATCAGGGGAGGAGGGGGCTGGATTGTGATTGCCCATTATTTGTAGATGTGGTGTCATGTCCACAGGGGGATGAGTAAAGCGTGGACATTTTGGAGGTGGCTGTGAGGGGGGCCTTTGGGCCAATGAGGGGCTGGGTGTGATGCTCAGCCGTTCTCTGCGGGGGAGACACCTTTTACAATTGTATTCTAAGGGAAAAAAAACCAATCAGAACTCCAAATCTGCAAATGTCAAGAATGACAGTGGGGCAAAAACTAGCCTTTTTGGATAACACTCAAGCAGGAGTTTAACCTGTTCACAGTATCTCGGATTGACCTGGGGATCCTGAGGCAAGAACAGGTCATTACCATCTCTTGAATAGTATCTACATTCTGATAGAATTCTTCCTCAGTTACTTCATGGACTTCAGATGCGGGGTTGGACTCGTCTGCAGGTGCTGAGAGTTGTTCATCTTCATGAGTTGATGGTGAGGACTCTGTTGATTATGCCAATGCATTATTCAATGGAGGCCAAGGTTGGTAGGGATGGTTCTTTCAATTTGATGAAATACAAAAAAGTGGGTCAACAAACCTGAAGGTGGGATTGCTTGTGTAGGAGCAGTGGAAGCCATTATGAGCGGATTGATAAATAGATGGGAAAAAGATGTGAAGCTGGCTTGAGGGGTATTGGGGAATGGAGAAAAGGGGAAAAACCTGAGAGAAGGGAGGGTTATTTATAGCCATTGACAAGAAGACTTGTCTCATTTTTCTTGCTGCAACCCACCAAACAAACATGGCTGCTGACCATGTCTACATGATGTGACATGCAGATCCATGGTCATTTGTGTGTCATGCTGGTGTGATGCATGTGGCTTGCATTATCTGGGGATAGACCTGTGAATATGTAAGCCTTGCTGACTTGCTGCATTGGCTGAAAAATAATCTAGCACATTTATGGATGATGACAATTGCTTCTCATGAGCAACTGCAACCATTCAAATGCCTCATGGAGGGCAAGCAATGTTCTTCTTAATGGTTGCCGACCATTTCAGTTTTTTATGGATGGAAACAATTGATTCTCATTAGCAACTGTGACCATTAGAATGATTCATGGATAGTGAGCAATGTTCTTAATGGTCGCGGACCATTGCAACTATTTATGGATGATGACAATTGCTTCTCATGATGGATTGTGACCATTTGAATGCCTCATGGAAAGTGAGCAATGTTCTTCTTAATTGTAGCCAACAATTGCAGTTCTTAATGGATGATGACAATTGCTTCTCATGAGCAACTGCAACCATTAGAATGCCTCATGGAGGGGAAGCAATGTTCTTCTTAATGGTCGCCGACCATTGCAGTTTTTTATGGATGGAAACAATTGATTCTCATGAGAAACTGTGACCTGAATCGTTGCAGACCATTTATTCTCCTGCCAGTGTCATGACCAGGCCAAGAGTGGCACACAATAAAACACAGTGTAAAATCTTATCTACACATTTGGGAGTATTGGTGACAGGCGGTGCATGGCAAGCCACGCAAGATGTGAATTGTGAGCAAAATTACTCATGGCATAGTGGAAAAATTGTACTTCTCACAAATTATGATGCAAGAGTAATGTACAGGATAGTGAGGAAGGAAGAAAACAACCATATGAGTCAGATTGGGAAGAAGTAGATGAGGAGCTAAGGGAGAGGAGATTTAGGTGTCATCCTGCAGGGATTGGAACACTTCCCTCCAATCCCTGGTGGTTAGAATAGTCAACCTGAATATGATATGAGCACAATTTCATGAATCAGCGAACTGTAAGGTTGGTGGGTATCTTTTAAGGAAAAAAAGACTTACTGGGCAAGTTGCTCCTTGCGTTTCTGAATCTGAAGGAGAGATGGAAAATATAGTGAGGTGCATATGATGAGTGGAGTATGAGGACATTAACTTCTGATTATTCTCCTCAATGGTATTAGGTGTAATGAGGTAATAAACCTGCACTGGCCTTGTTTGACCCATTTGATGCAGACGATTGACTGCCTTTGCCTGGGTTGTGGGGTTCCAGAGGGGTTCCTATGTGGATTGAATGAATGTAGACTAAGTAAATGGCAAAATTCTAGAAAGTATTGGGTGCTTACCATGATGAATACAACATTGGCTGATGTGATGTTGATTCCAACACCAGCTGCCTGAATGGAGGCAAGAAGGACATAAGTTGTGCTACTTTCTGAGAACTGCTCAAGAACTGATTCTTGCTGTTTTGCTGTCAGCCCTCCATCCAGAAGAAAGGAGGAGATTCCATATTCATCTAGTGTCATTCCAATCCTGCACATGGGGGAGAAAATGGACTTTTGAGTGGGGTCTGATTGGAAACAGGAGAAAAAGACAGCCAGCTTACAGATCAAGATAGCGTGTCCAACACGAGAAGACCACAAATTTGCTTGCTCCAGATACCACCACTGATCCTGGCTGAATCATCCCTACAAGCTGTTTGATTTTGGAGCTCTCAAGGCAGGTGTCAATATCAATGTGGTGGACAATTGTTTCAACTCCCTTGCTATGATCCTTAATGGGACCCAACTCTTCTGTGAGGATGAATTGTCCATTTTGGTCCATAATGACATTGGGGTCTGCCAAAACGGGATGATTACATGCTCCTATGAGCTGGCCAAGATCTTTGAGGAGTGACAACTTCATTGGCTTGGGTCCATCAGCAGGCAGCTCATTCCTGATCTTGGAAATGAATCGGTCCTGGAGTTGGCAGTAGAAGTCTTCTGCTGCAGGTGAGAGCGGTGTCTTGATGTAGTTATGAGTAATACTGGGGAGATTTGACAGCTCATCAACCTTGGTCCTTCAAAGAGTGGTGTGTCGGAGGACCATTTGTATTGGGGCAAAGTCCCCTGCTTTTAGGTGGGGCAAAAGGGTAGTTGCCCAGTCACTGTACTCATTTTCTAGACTGATACCCAGGAAGCTAAGGAGAGAGAGGAGATCTTGAAGGCAGTTTTGCACTGGCATTCCTGTGAGACAAAATCTACAATTGGTGGCAACCTGGGTGACCGCTTGGGAAAGCTTTGCCTTGGTATTTTGGATAGTGCTGTCATGCAAGTGAATTGCAGTCAGTTTGATCCAAAGAAAATTTCCTTGGGTAGGAAAGATGGAAAAATGAAGGTTGGATTTACTGTGCCTCATCCAAAATAATCCTGAACCATTTTCTGGAGAAGATGATGGAGCGTTGGTTGTTGAGGTTGGCTTGCATTTTGCTGTATTCCAATGACACCAGGTGATAACATGTGAGAATCAGGTCTGCATGTTCCAGTAGACGATCCATGGTCTGATGCCGCCATTTCCCATAGTAGGTAACAAAATTGATGGCCTTTGACTGGGTATGCTTCATAATCTCTCGTTTCCAATTCTTCAGGAGGCGTGGGGGGGTTATCACCAGTGTGGCTTGATGTGGAGGTTTTTCAGGGGGGGGGGATCCAGAGGAAGGCCATAGGTCCGCACTTTTAGCAAGGTGGTTGCAATAAGTGAAATTTATTGTATTGTTTTACCAAGACCCATGTCATCGGCCAGGATAGATCCAAGTGGGTATTCTGGAATGTCCTAACCCCTTGCAAGAGCTAGGCTCTCACCAGTGATCTTGTTCTCCCATAGTGCACCGTTATTGATTGAGGTCCTCTTCCACAAAGCCAAGGCGGATGCAGCATGTGGTGATTCCCTATCAAGGAGGAAAGGAAGTCCTTGAGACTGATGTGGTAGCAATGGGGTTTTGATTACATTGGCTGGGGGAGAGACAGGGTCCAGATCACACCCACTGGGCACCTCAAGTAGAGAGGGGTTGTAATGTAGCTCCTTGATAGCGGATGGGAGGTCTACAATTTCTGTGGCAAGGTTGGAAAGGGAAATGGAGTTGTTTTTTGCAGGATTTTATCATGGAGGGCGTTCAAGGGTTATGAATGAGGAAACAATGCAGGTGGTGATGGCCATGAGATCATGTTTGCTGCAAAATATCAATAATGCCAAATTGAATGTGACGACAGGCTGGGAGGAGACATGCAGAACTGCCTCAACAAAGATCTGTGGAGCTGTCTGGTTGGCAAATTGCAAAGGGCATTTCCCAGCAGGACCAAATGATGTTTGATCAGGGATATAAGGGAGAAGGAGACGTGATAGCGGAAGTGGTAAGGAGCCAACAGGTTGATCTAGATTTGGGATTCTGACAGCAAGCTTGCCATTTTGGTGAAGAAGGGAGACCCAATGAGTTGTTGGGTTGGAAATGAGATAGGGAAGAACAGTTTCAGGAATTGAGGTGAGGGTGGTTCTGAGGAGGCCAAGACATTTAGCAGTGAAGGAAGCCATGGCTAAGGTTTGATGAAGTTATGTGATGAGTAAGGGATTTAATAGATGGATAGATGGAATATGTGGGAGATTGTGAGAAGAGAAATGATTGGGAGGGGGAAGAAAAGCATGTGAAGGAGAGTACTTATATCTTTGAGCTGACCAGGAGGTGGCTCTGTGGTAGGAATTCATGTCAACATATTGTTTGTTTGGTCTTGAGCTCTGTGGCCATATTTGCAGGTAAGTGGAGGAGGAGTATGCAATTCTGATATCTCTGAGATGTGCATTATGTGGGTGCTTTGCCCCAGCCCGCCTGGGCCATTCAAACAGGGGATGGCTTTGTTATATTCCATGGGGCATAGTTTCATGCCGATGATGTACACCATTGTAGATCAAACTATATACAGTTCTGGAAATGAGTGGCTTATGACATCATTACATTCAGGGTTATGCAAGTTCTAGATGTGGAAGTATGCATGATGATGGGAGGGTTGACAACTCACTTGCATCAATTGTGGTAGATGGTTGGTGACATATTGATTTGAAATGCTCTGAAATCAACTTGTGTGCTGGATGGCAAGCTTACAGCTCCATTTTTGACAGATCTACATGGGATAAATGGGAAGGATGCTGGTTTACATGGGATAAATAGAAAGGATGCCAGTAGAGGAACCCAAAATGGAGTTGTATGCTGGGCGGCCAGTGTACAACTCCTGAAAGGATCATGGCGCATAATACATAATGAGGTTGTGCAATCGGGTGGCAAAGGTTCGGCATGGCTTTTGGGTGCTCCACGAGGGTGTGGGCATAAAATAAGCTGTGGATAAAAACTGGCTTGATATGCCCACACCCTTGTGAAGGGACCCAAAATGGATTTGTACGCTGGGCGGCAAGCGTAAAACTCCTGGAAAGATCATGGCGCATGAGACATAATGAGGTTGTGTAATCAGGTGGCCAAGGTCCAGCTTGGCTTTTGGGTGCTCGGCAAGGGTGTGGGCATAAAATAAAATGTGGATCAAAACTGGCTTGATATTCCCACACCCTCGTGAAGTGACCCAAAATGGAGTTGTACGCTGGGCAGCCAGCTTACAACTCCTGGAAAGATCATGGCGCATAAGACATAATGAGGTTGTGCAATCGGGTGGCCAAGGTTCAGCTTGGCTTTTGGGTGCTCCACGAGGGTGTGGGCATAAAATAAGCTGTGGATCAAAACTGGCTTGATATGCCCACACCCTGGTGAAGGAAGCCAAAATGGAGTCGTACCTTGGGTGGCCAGTGTACAACTCCTGAAAAGATCATGGAGCGTAAGACATAATGAGGTTGTGCAATCAGGTGGCCAAGGTCCAGCTTGGATTTTGGGTGCTCCACGAGGGTGTCGGCATAAAATAAGCTGTGGATCAAAACTGGCTTGATATGCCCACACCCTTGTGAAGGAACCCAAAATGGATTTGTACGCTGAGCGGCCAGCATACAACTTCTGAAAAGATCATGGCATGTCATACATAATGATGTTGCGCAATTGGGTGGCCAAGGTCCAGCTTGGCTTTTGGGTGCTTCACAAGGGTGTGGGCATAAAATAAGCTGTGGATCAAAACTGGCTTGATATGCCCACACCCTTGTGAAGGAACCCAAAATGGAGTTGTACGCAGGGTGGCCAGCGTACAACTCCTGAAAGGATCATTGCATGTAATACATAATGAGGTTGTGCAATTGGGTGGCCAAGGTCCAGATTGGCTTTTGGACGCTCCACAAGGGTGTTGGCATAAAATAAGCAGTGGATCAAAACTGGCTTGATATGCCCACACCCTCGTGAAGAGACCCAAAATGGAGTTGTACGCTGGGCGGCCAGCGTACAACTCCTGAAAAGATCATGGCGCGTAAGACATAATGAGGTTGTGCAATTGGGTGGCCAAGGTCCAGCTTGGCTTTTGATTACTTCACAAGGGTGTGGGCATAAAATAAGCTGTGGATCAAAACTGGCTTGATATGCCCACACCCTTGTGAAGTAACCCAAAATGGAGTTGTACGCTGGGCGGCCAGCGTACAACTCCTAGAAGGATCAAGGCATGTAATACATAATGAGGTTGTGCAATTGGGTGGCCAAGGTTTAGCTCCACTTGGCTCCCAGTTCTATGCTTGCCCCCCAGAGGACAGAGCCAAATGCGCCCACCCAGTTTTGGCTGTAAGGCATGCACATTTCCTGGCTGAGCAGCCAGGAAATGCCATGCAGTTATGCCCAAAAGGGCTCAACTGCATTTGTTTTGGCTTGTGCAAGGGTGTGGGCGTAACTCAAGGGACACCTGTTTTGAAGCTTCATTTTGGCTACCCCCTGGGGAGGTTGGCATAGATATCATGCATGTTGTGTTATCAAGCTGCTTGCACAGAATTGCAATTGAAACCATAGGGTGCAGGCATCTTGGTGACACACAACATTCATGCTTTCCCACGGTTGGCAACCATTGGTGCAAGCTAATGGTTGAAAAGCATTGGGTAGAGCAAATGGTTGTGGACCATTGGGTCAAGCTAATGGTCGGCAACCATTGGGGCAAGCTAATGGTCGGCAACCACTGGGGCCAGCTAATGGTTGGCAACATTTGGTTCAAGCTAATGGTTGGCAACCATTGGGGCAAGCTAATGGTTGGTGACCATTGGGGAAAGCTAATGGTTGGCGACCATTGGGGCAAGCTAATGGTCGGCAACCATTGGGGAAAGCTAATGGTTGGCAACCATTGGGGAAAGCTAATGGTTGGCAACCATTGGGGCAAGCTAATGGTCGGCAACCATTGGGGAAAGCTAATGGTTGGCAAACATTGGGGCAAGCTTATGGTTGGTGACCATTGGGGCAAGATAATGGTCAGCAACCATTGGGGCAAGCTCAACCTAGGCTAATGAACAGAAACCATGAGGCTAAGGTAATGGATGGGGACCATTTAGAGTGAGTCACTCCTCAATGCATAAATTCATATGAGGTAGTGTATAAGATGTGGGTGGATAGTGCGCCCAATTGATGAATCTATCCCTCCCTTCCTCCCTCCCTCCCTCCCTCCATCCATCCCTCCATCATTTGATCAATCCATCCATCCATCCATCCATCCATCAATACCATCACCACAAGACTTGTCCACTATGTCTACATCACCTGCACACAGCCAACCCCCACCCTCAATTCCATTTTCCCAGCCCACTGAGCCCACTGGAGATCAACAAACCTCCGATTCAGTACACACCAAACCCCAACCCTCAATTCTGTCTGCCCAGCCCACTGAGCCCACTGTAGATCAACAATCTGCTGATTTCCCAGCAATCATCACCCCAGACCGTGAGTCCTCTTTTCACTTTTTCATGTTGGCCTCACTTACTGACCAGACCTCCCTTAGCCTCTCTTCCACCACCCGCACCATGGGTCGAAGTTGTAGGCATGGAATCATCATCAAGCCACAATGCTACACCCCCACCCCCACCCCCAGCCCAGACCGGTGGCTTGATGAGCACACAGGAAGCCTCAGTTGTCTCAAAGTCTAACTTCCTTGCTAAAGCAAGCGGCAAATGGTGAAGCTCCTTAAAATGGCTGATGAAAAATCACTGCCACAATCAGTGCAAGACATGGCGGTCAAGGCCTGTAAGGGTCTTCAAGATGCAATGGCCTGTGAGTTGAAAAACTTGAATGCTAGTCTAATCCCTGGCTGATCCTCATTGTGTCCTTCACCAGTGGTTGAAAATGGTGATGACCTCCCTCCCAAGGAGGAGGTTCGGATTGGGTCTTGGAAACTTCTTGCCAAAAGATGGGCTGCAACTGCCTCTGCCAATCCCAACAAGAAGAGGCATAAATTTGCGCCCTTGATGGAAAGTGATGAAGAAGAAAGTACCTCAGGCCCTGCTACTCCCGCCACAAAAGCTGCTCCAAATGAAGTGCCCTCCAAAGAATCCCAAAATCCACTCTTTTCCCCTGAAGTCCCAGCAGAGCAGGCCTCCATCACCACTCCCCTTGAACCCAATGATACACCGGTGGTACTAGACTCCCAACCCACCAAGGGGGCTACTCCCACCGCTGCCGCTGATCCTTCAAATGACCCTGGTAAGTCACTTCCACCACATCCATCCAAATTCCTTCCCTGATTGCCAATCACTGCTTCTCCCTCCATAGATTCGCCTACACTGTTCAAAAAATACCAGGCTGAACTCCAGGAAGCCATTCAACCCTTTTCAAATGGCATCATTGACTCAAAGTGCTACAAGAGCGCTGTCGAGGCAGCAGTGCACCTCTTTGGATTACTTGCAAAAGACCACAAAGAATGGCAATCTTACCCTCAATTACTATCTCACAAAATCCGTTTCAACACCATCAGTGCTGGTATTAAGGAATGGATCAGTCAATTGGCTACAAGTGGTAAGCTTGATTCCACTGGGATCTTTTGCACTCACAGTAGCCAACCTCTCCTCATTCCTACAGATGCAAATCCCTTCCCACCTTGCACATCTGAGCCATATTACATGCCAGATGTATTTGCTCTGCCTCTTCTACCTGGGTCACCACCCCCTCCAGCCACCACCATAGGGTCTAAGCTGCACAATCTCTGGATCCACCTTACTCACCCTCCAGAGTTTTCACAGGTTAGATGGGCACAATTATGGTTCCAATCAATCCTCCTGGTCTTGAGAGAACTTACCCAGCCACCAGAATTTATCCAATCACCAGATACTGAAGATGAGGCAAGCCGTGATATCTCAATCATCAAGTATTTTTCCGCTTGTCTTGGCTCACATGAAGACATGGCTCAGATTGAAGGACAGCCAGTTGACAGCCCTAGTCACGAATCTGGCTTCAACTCCCTGGACAAATTGGTTGACAACATCTACCACCTGCTCATTGCATTTGCTCTCCTGCGGACAAAACTTTGATTGGAGGGGTCCTCCACAGCAGTGGCACCACAGCAGGCTGAGTTCAACACGATCATGGTCACCATCACATCCCGACCCTACTACCACATTCTTGTGGCCTACCTGGTAGCCAGAGTACGTGGCCTCTTGCTGATACCATCAGACATTAGGAAATTTCCCCTGGTTCAATCCCTCCAGCTCCTGAGCCTTGTCTCCAAAGCCAACAAGCTAGAGCCCAAGGACATCAAGGAACAAGTATGGAAGCAGAAAAATGCTTACATAGTGCAGCTTATCCAAGAATGCTTTTTCAGCCCTGAATTTTGGCCAGGAACACGGGTATCTTGCATGGACTTGGCAAAATGTCTTGTCCTTGATTTCAGTGATCATTGGCTTTCCCAAAACCCTTCAACTGATAATCCTGTATTTAGTTTACCTCGCAAATCTAATGTTTCTATTTCAGCTATCCCAAATTTATCAGTATCTTATTTTACTAGCTTTTCTTTCTCCATTGCTTTTAATCATCATGCTTATAAATCAATTCATGTATGCCTTATGCAAATTAATTCTTGATAAATGAGTTCATGATGTGAAATTGCAGTGAGCTGAGTCCCATGAGCATCTGTGAAAGTGTGAGACTCAAAGTCCATTCAAATTTTTCATTCATCTGAACCATTGGCCAGATGCATTGTGATAGCTCTATGGACGGTGACCATTGTTGTAGTCCACTGTAAGCATCTGGTAATGTGAGGCATGCAAAGTTCATTCATAGAGCTCTCACTTGCCCAATGGGCAAGATGCATTGTGATAGCTCTATGGATAGCAAACATTTTTGTAATCCAAAAAATTGGCTCAAAAACCTGTGATTAAATTTGGGCAAAAATTGATTAAACCCAAAAAAAGATTTTTCCCAGTCCAAGAATCCTTAAAAACTCAATACTTGTTTCATCCAGGTATGTGTTATCCCGCATTCACAAGATTGAATGGAATGTCTTAAACTAATGAATCACTTACAGAAACATAAACACTGAAACTTTTATATCAACTTTTATTGCATTAAGAAATATAAGAATAGAAAGACTCTCAAGATACAGGAAGAATAAAAAGACCACCCAAGTGTCAAATATTGTTGGCGCAATCCACTTTCCTTGGGGGTATGAGCTGGAAATATTCCAATTGTGGTAAAAGGCTTCTTCTTGATTTTTTCTGATAGTAAGGTGATTGCTGCAACAATTTTTGAGTTTTCACAAGGAGCCACAAGTTTGAGGTCAATTTCTGAAAGTGCTTGCAGTGCTGCAGGGTGATAAGCATCAATTGGAAGTTTTTTTGGGCATTTTAGGTGGGTGAATTCTTTTGGTTTCACCTTGCCTGACACACAATCAAGTAGTGAATGCAACTGCTTGATTTCTTGGTGCTTCATAGCAACTTGTAACGCTATTTGATCTAGGAGTTGAGTTAGATCATTTAGGTCACAGCTTCTCCAGGGGGTTTCAATGGTTGTGCAAGTGCCATCTTTATCCTCCTCCCAATCAGAAACAACATCCACACGGTCAAATATTGCAATGACTTCTGCTGCTTCTTTTGGAAGGTATTTGCGGGCTGTGTGAAAACTCTTTTCACTTATCTGTAATGCAAACCAACACACACCATCAGCATCCATTCTTTGAATACAAACCCCCAGGACTCATGCTCTAACCTTCTTTTTGGCTTGCTGGATGGATGCGCCTGGGCCTTGGTAATTTAATTTTCTTGAAACTTTGACCCTAATAGTTCCGCTTGCTGTATTTATTCTCCCTTCCGCAGGACCCATCTCTCCAATAATGCGCTCATGTTCTCCATTCCATCCCACACCATACCAGTTTGCGCCTGTTTTCCATTTTGAGTAATGCTGGACTATGATGGCACCTATTGCCGCATTCCAGCCCAATGATACAAAAGACCTTGCATGCCACTCAAACGTAATCCTTGAGAAACCTGCCTTTTGCACATCTCACTCACATGTTACCTTAGCACTCCATTGGAAATTGTCGGTTGATGGCACATTGGGTGCTGGGTGGAATTGTGGGGGTACCATGTTTGTTCTGAGTCTAGCCACTTCTTCATTTTATTGCAGCTGCCCATCTGCCTGATTTGCCTTTCCATGTTCTTTACGGACAGAATCAAGATGCGCCATGACCCGCTGCGACCTCATAGGAGCCCACTGTTCCCATTTCAGTATTTCTTCAGGAGAGGGAGGTGAGGGGAAGTTGGTTATGTTTGCTGGAATCCCCATCAAAAAGCAGACCCATTGCCGTAAAGAACGTGAGATTGTACTAGATCGACTGGGGAGGGGGGTTTTTGTGACTATCTGGCGCACTTGTCTCAATTCACAGTCTAAAGTCTCCTTGTCAAGTTTTTGCTTTTCAGAAAGGTTGGTCAGTCCAATCCTAGATTGAGCAGTGCAATCATTCATGTCCACTAAACCAATTGCAATCAGCATCTCTGTGTTAATGAAATTAGTGGACTTCCCAGTTCAATCATACTGCTCACCTGATTCTGGTATAGTATTTGCATCTGGGGGAACCCCCCTTAGTAAGTCATCCAGGTGTCCCTCATGATATTGCAAACCAAAAGATACTGTGTCTTGCACACCAGAGGATATTGTCTCTATAGGCAGCATTGGAGTGTCTTGACCAGCTGCAGCAGGTTGGGAGGTATGGGCACTTTGGTCTGGCATGATAAATAATTAATATTGAAGGGTTGGCTAAGGGTAATATAATACTATAGTACTAGTCCCGTAATGCCCCAAATGTGGGGAGGAGGGCCCTATGGCTGGTGTGAGAGGCAAGGCACAACACAGCTTATGGTTAAGTTGCGGCGCCAACACTGGGGACTGAATTGATTTTGGAGAGGGTTGATGTCGGTATTTTCCAAACCTTGAAAAACCAATATTGTTATAGAGATAGATGTTGAGTCTGTGAGATAGTATTGTTGAACTGTGAGAGAGTAAGAACAGATAACTTGATGGATAGACCCGGTGATTGGTATGGGGGAAAGAACAGATAGAGGATGATGATCAATGTGAGATAAGAGGATTTCTTATTTATATTCCTACCCTCCTCCTTCACCATTCCCAGATTTTAAACATTTGACAACTGAGGATTTGTCTGTCCAATTCATTGGAAAATAATACAATGCATGATGACAATCTTAATATCCAAGATTCTGTTGTTACAAATATTACGTCTACCAACCTCAAATCTAATCTCCATTTCATCATTCCTTAGGCCCCATTCATGTCCACACAAAGTGTCATATGGTTGGCGTTTGATTTCCACTTGTCCACGTTTCCTGAAATGATGCTTGTTGATACTTTCCAAGGTTTTGGGTCACTCATAGGCCAAACACAATTGGTAAATTCATGTTGAAATCCTTCCCTGCACATTCCACAATCAGTTTTGACCTTGTCCTCATATTAGCTAAAAGGGAAACTCACTACTCATGCCAGGGAAACCAAAGTCATTGTCTTGCCTGGATAGCCAAACGTCCCCACAACATTGTCCAAAACGGCCACATGCCCCACTATCTCCTTTCCCCTCACCACCACAATCTCCCCTAGATCGGTTGAGACCACTTGCACATTTAAGTTGGGGTCGGCTGTGTATGGATCTTTGGCGTCTTCTGAATGTGCATCTTGGAATAACTGAATCACAAACCAAACATCCCCACCTTCTGATTGCACAAAGAGCTCAGTGATTTGACCAAATGAACAGAGTTCATCCCGCATGATCTCCACATAGGAATTGGAGTGATTTTTCCCTTGATCAAGCCGTTTCACTGTAAATCTTTTATGGTGTATCAAGGCATTGTTGATTTTATGCACATTGTAATCAAGAGACACATCCTGTTGCAGACCCAATCTTCCAACCTCTCGTATCCATAAGCAATGGATTTCCGGGTCTAATGGGGTGAGGCTGAAGCGGGGATTTGAGTTTTCTTGTCCCTTGTTAATTACGTTGGAATTGATCAATAAACTTGAATATTGACTCCTTGATATACATTTCTTCATGATTGTACCATGAATATCACCTGCAATCAATTCATTTATTATTTGCTTTGTTTGCCCAGTAAGATGAAAGGTCTACAGCATGATTCTTAGTCAGCTCACCTGTGTGATTGTTCTTTGGTATCCTTCCCAAGATACCCAACCTTTCATGGGCCCAGGCTGCCGTGGCCATTGGTGGACCAAACCTTTTTATCACTTCTGGGTAATGCTGAGTAATGTGTACTTTGGGTTTACTCCTTTGTTGTGGCCATCCAGTCCTTAGTGTTTGACGGTATTCCAGCATTATTCAATCAATCTCCATGATCTCTTGGTTTGAAATATGATGCTTCATTAACATGTTGGTTATGTAAATGAGAAGAACAGTTGAGTCCTTCAAGATTTTTATTGAGCCAGTGTGATCAATACCGGATCTATGCTTACCACCCCACAAAGGAATCATAGCAAGGTCATAGTAAACCATGTAGAGTGTCAGCCACTCCGCGGGCTTGAGGGATCCTGCACCACGAAATCCAACATCCTTTTGTACCCTTGTCATCCATGATGGCACCTTTGTGTCCTCAATCACCTGTTGGATGCAACTCAAATCATGAAGCATTAATCAAGGCCCTTGGATGGATGATTCTACTTGAGCTGCTTTCCCTCTGTCATAATCCTTGTTCACTGGACTGCTTCCCTCACCCCCCATCAGCTTCAGAGTACTTGTGTGGCTTCCTTGACGGGCTATACTTTGTGAACTTCCCAAGCTCCCAATAATTCTACTTCTTAAAGAATACGAGTGAGTACTAGTATATTCAGAAGATGGTTGAGATTTCTTGCTTTGCTGTGAGGCTGATGATGATTTCCCGGCCTGTGAAGATCTAAATTCATATTGTCTGGATTGACTCATTGAGCTTTCTTCCATTATTTGTGTATGTGCTCTCAGATTTCTGGCATTAAGCCGTCTCTTGGGACTTCTCTGGTGGTGATCACCCTCCTCTTATTGATCTTCAGGAGACTTCCTTTTCTTCCCATTTCCAATGACGCTTTCCACATTAACCAGTGATCCAGTTTTCTCTCTTCTGTTCTTCTCTCGGATTTTTTCCTTCCCCAATTCTTCTCCCGCTAGAGCAATGTTAAGATAACTCATGCTATGATCCTTGAGATTTCCCAAAATCCACCCGTGCATGAGCTCTATTACTGAATATTCTATTGGGAGCCAATATGGAAGCCTGTTCAAACAGCTTGCTCTGACCCCCTTCTCCTTGGTAATTTGATCTCGCTCCCATGATGTCTGACATTTCTCCCACTTCTGTGCATTATTAATGTGCTCGGCATTTCTCCTTGGCTGGAACTCCTTGACATTTGGATCATTGATCTTGTCTTTTGTAATGTGACAATATGAGCAGAACATGGTTGAAGAATGACCAGAGAACCCTTCCACCTTGCGCATAGCTGGCAAATCCCCAATCAACAGGAACAGTGCAAAAAATATCTCCCTACCTTGTGGAAATAGGCTGGTTTCAGAAAACCATACTCCTTCCCAGAGTTCTTTGATTTCATCAACCAATGGATCTAGAATGTGGTTAATTTCTTTGACTTTGGGTTCCTTGGGCCCAGGGATAATACCAAAAATGAAAACATTCTCTATCTTGTAACGTTCTGCTAGTGGAATGTTGAGACAGATCAAGATCACTGCTCCCACTGAGATTGATTTGTGCCCAACCTTATTTCCAAATGGGTTGAACCAATCCACATAGAGACTGAAGACAAGGTGCCCTGGTTTTTGCGTAAATTTCCTCTTCTTGTCTGCGCCTCCAACAAAGTTGCACCAAACTGAGCCATCCCAAACATTGCTCATCAAATTTGAATTGAGGTTTTTATGATGAAGATTGCTTTCAATGAGCTTTTCGAACTCTGAAAACCATAATTTTCTACCAAGCCAGGCCTTCAAGCTTTGATAATTAAATGTTCGAGCTGGTTTGATGGGTCTTTTATGTTTCCCACTGGTCTTCATCAGAAATTCTGTATCACAGTAAAGGCCCTGCTCATTACCAGTTTGGCGCACAAAGATTTTGCTAGTGGAATAGAACTTGGCAGTACATTTCTTGACAATTGATGCTTGGTTGTTGGATTTGTCTGGGATTGGATACAGCTTGAAGCATTCTGGAAAGCATATCCTTGTTTCCAGTTTGGGCTCAAAACCTAGCCTTTGAATTAGAGTGACTTTGCTTTGAGGTATTGCCTTCATGATGTTATTTGAATCAAAATTGAATTCCCTCCCCAGATTCTTAATCTTCTCCTGCTCTTTCTTCAAGAAATCTGTGATTGCCAAGTAACTAAGTTGATGAACAAGGCACACTTTTGCAGCTTGGAGAAGCACAAGCAAACTGTGCCTTGGGACTAGATGAAAAGAGTTATACTTAAGGTCTTGATTATCAAACCAGTGCCCCCCCGGTGAAGTGGAATCTGAATCTGCTCTTTGCTTTCATTCCTGGCTGGATTGTTGGAAACCTGAAAATCATTATGGCAGGCAAATCAGACAATCAGCACATGAATTTACAGTGTTAACTATTTCCCATCCCTCCTCCCACTTACGTGACTGCTCCCTTGTAATGGCAATATATCTGTTGTGACTTGCAGGGCCTGATCATTGAGTCGGCTTCTAGCCGCCTGATGTTTCTTGAAGGCAGAGGGAGAAAAAGCCATTCCTATCTTTATTTCTCCATCTTCATCTTCATATGTGCCCTTGCCACATTTGAATTCCAGACATTGGCATATCTTCCATTTGGCTGTAATCATATCAATTGATGGATGGATGGATGGATGGATGGATGGATGGATGGATGGATGGATGGATGGATGGATGGATGGATGGATGGATGGATGGATGGATGGATGGATGGATGGATGGATGGATTCATTAAATGATGGAGGGATTCATCAATTGGGTTTTGGGTGCACTCCCCACCCACATCTTATACACTACCTGGTATGCATATATGCATTGCGGAGTGACTCACTATCAATGTTCACCATCCATTACCTTAGCCTCATAGTTGTTGTCCACTAGCTTAGGCTGAGCTTGCCCCAATGGTTGCCAACCATCAGCTTGCCCCAATGGTTTCCAACCATTAGCTTGCCCCAATGGTTTCCAACCATTAGCTTGCCCCAATGGTCACCAACCATTAGCTTGCCCTAATGGTCGCCAACCATTAGCTTGCCCCAATGGTCCCCAACCATTAGCTTGCCCCAATGGTTGCCAACCATTAGGTTTCCCCAATGGTTGCCAACCATGAGCCTGCTGTAATGGTGGGTGTCCATTGGCAAAATTCCACCTTTTTTAACATTCAAGTCATCATCCCCCTGTGCTTTACAATTATTGAATTCTGACCCTGCTCTCCTACTTTTGATAATCATGAAGTGTAAAAAACAAACAACCCATCATGGTACAATACCTCTTGAATGGAGCCCCATCAAAAAACCCCAGACTCTTCAATCAAGCTGTTTCCAGCAGTGTCCCTGGCTCCAACTCCCACTTCTCTCAATGTCTCTCATCCTAATGTAGAGTTGTGATGAATATCACCAAGTTAATGGATACTCACTGGCAACAAATCCGCAATTCCCTCCAACAATCCCAGGTTCAATCACTGCCATCATCTTGCATTCATCAACAGATTCACTCCACTACCTCTTTAGTCCCATCCAAGTCTTCATGTCTACTACATGGCATATCAACCCTAGCAAGAGAGGTTTTTCTTCAAGACCTTGCACAAATCAACTTTCCTTGCTTTGGGTTCAATTGGTCTGAGCCTTGGGAATAGCATTGGAACCAGTTGTTTATGGGACTCATCATTAAACATTGGAACCATGCCCATGCACATGGTGAATTTCAAAACTATCCATTCAAATCAGTGCATAACACCAAATTTAACCTTACCATTGTCCTCAAGAGGTGGTTCATGGGCAGGAGATCCGATATCAAGTCCAGAAAATATCTTTCAGAACCCCATGCAGCTAAAAAAAATCAGACAAGAAAATCCAGATGACGCAAACAAGTAAGCAATTACTCCCTATCATCCCATGGTATTTTTTACCCCATTTTTTTCACATAGTTTTTCCTCTCTTCCTACAGCTCTCAAATCAACAAACAAAGATCTTGGAATCACTTGGATTACCAGAAGATCATTCCATTATATTCAGTGAAACACAATGTTGCTCTGAAAAGGAGGTCTCCAATGAAAAGGTCTTCCAGAAGGTCCAGTGCCAATGGAGATCTCAAGGTTTCTCTTCCCTTGGTCACCAAATAGATAAAACATTTGACAAAATGAAAGCTGAGAGACTTGGTGGACGGTACAAATGTGGTCATTCAATGTGGATGATTAGGAAACCTTCCAACCTCCAAGAAAAACTCACAAAGGTGCCAAAAGGACTCCCCAGAAACTATTATCATCCTAATTTGATTTCTTCCCTTTCTCCAGAGGGCAAACAGCTTTTGGATATGCAGCCTCCCATTGACCTTGCCTTCATAATGTCTAAACTCATACCTTAAATTAGTTGTAGATCTAAAGTCATGTTTCAATATTGATTCTTGTGATGATAGAATGTTCAACTTTCACTACTTTAATCCATAAACTCTTGCAAGGATATCCTACTTGGAATATTTTTTTCATCAGACATACCTGTGTTTTAAAATCACATAAATATCATTAAATCTTGAACATGTCCAAATTTTTTTAATTATCTTCCCTTGCATCAAAATACATTCTACATTGTGCCATTATTATCATCATAACTGTACCAATACCATTTACATAAAAGCTCCTTCATGCAATGATTTGATGTGGTACATACCTTTGACATATAAGTCTGCTTTTGAAAACCATGAACATGTATGTGTATGTGTATGGTCTGTAAAGCACGTTTGGGTGCCAAGCCAAGTTTTTCCAAAATTTTCTGGCACTTAGCAAAGTCATCTTGGTGCCTGGCAAAGCCTTCTTGGTGGCTTGCCCAGGTCAACTTGGCACCTGGCCAAATTGGTTTGGTGCCTGGCAAAGTTTATCTTGGTGCTGATCAAAGCTGGTTGCATTGACCAACCAATCACATGATCATACTTGGAAAAAAAAAAAAAAGGCTTGAAGTTGGGGGGAGGGAGGCTGGTCAATTTTGGTGTGACCAGCTTTGATTGGCATCAAGGGCAGCTTGATTAGGTGCAAAGGTTTAATCCCCACAAGCCCAACCTAATCAAGCTCCCTGGGTGCCAATCCAAGTCCCACTAGGCACATGCCAAGTCAAACTTGGACAGGCATCCAGACACACTTTACACACCATATGTGTATATGGCCATGGGAGAGGCCTAAAACAACATTTTTCATCAAAAATATACAACTTTGGGTTGCAATATACACCCCCATTTGAAAATTTATGGTGTATAAAGCTGGTCTGGGTGCCTGGCAAAGTTCCAGGTTTTGTTTGTAAAGTGTGTGTGGCACCCAAAAAAGCTAGCTTGGCACCCAGCCAAGTGATCTTGGTGCCCTTTCAAGTGCCAGTTGGCACATCACCAAATTGGCCTGGTGCCTTGCCAAGTTGGTTTGGGTGTCAATCAAAGCTGGTTGCGCAACCAATCCTCAACTGTATTGTTTCTCTTTTTTTGACTTGAAAAGTTATTTTTTTTACTTTTTACTTTAAATAGCTGTGTATAAATTAATAAAATGAATTTAAACAAGGTTGAAAAAAAACTTACCTTGTTAAATATGATTTGACAAACAGTCCCATTAATTTTGTCTAACCACTGTACTTTTCCCCCACATCATCCAATTTGTCCCTCAAGCAGGAGAAGATGAAAAAACATGAGAAAAAAAACAATAATATATATATATTTCAGAGCACGCCATACCAGGATGGGTTTCCCAGCAGATACCACTCATGTACTTTTCCCCCACATCATCCAATGAGTACCTCAAGCAGAAAAAGATGAAAACCCATGAGAAAAATAAAAATAAAATAAAAATAAATAATCAAAAATAAAGTTGAAAGAAATATCCAAATTCTGTAATCCAATTCAACTTGTGAGCTCAATTCTCAAAGGCACAAATGATGCTTATATCTATTTGGTCATATTGAGAACTAAAATGTGGTTACTGATGACTAGGGTGTTATTTAAAAGTATGTTCCTGCAAGAGAATTTTCATCCCCCTGGTTCAACAGGCAGCAAAATGATCACTGCAACCTGGTGGTTGAAAAAGTGAATTCTTCACTCCAACAGTGTGTTGGAGTTGGTGGCTCACTCCTCAGTTAATTTTCCCAATTCACCAATTACATAGTTACGTAATTGGAGGTAGCATTTCTGATAATTTGGAGGTTCAATGGGTTTTCCACTTGCCCCTGGAACTTGGTGGAGAAATGTGAGTTGAACTCCACTCATGGATTCTGTCCAGGACCAGAGAGGATTGAAGGTGTAGTAGGGTAAAGATATGTGGATGTAGAGTTGAGGGTGATGTGACAAAGTCTGTCAATGACAGAGGGGGGAATGTGAGATCAACTGAAGATACAGCAGAGATACTTCTTGAGATATAGCTTGGATACAGGTGAGATACAACTTGCCACCTGCATACAGGTGGCGCCCTATTTTATGTGGTGTTTGAGGTTTTAACTGATCATAATTCTTTAAAGTATTTCATGAGCTCAAAAGTCCTCACACGTAGGCAGGCACAATGGGCCGAATACCTCTCCAATTTCCACTTTACAATCACATACCACCCTGGGAAACAAGCGGTAGTCCCTGATGCTTTATCACGTTGGGAAAACGTTTACCCAGGGGGGGGAGCACCTTTGCTGAAAACAACCCTGAAAAGGTTAGGACACTCTTCTCAACCCAATCTGCCAAACTCAGTTTGATCATTGCTCACTTACAAGATTTGGCTTCCAAACTCCAACAAGCTCAATGCAACGACCCCAAGTGCATCAAACTTTGCAAGAGTGCGAACTTATTAGATAGTAGTTACAGTATTGATGATAATGACTTCTTAGTCTATGATAATCATATAGTAGTACCAGATAATTCTTGCATTAAGTTAGATATCTTTGAGTCACGGCACAATTCTCCGCTTTCTGGTCATCATGGGCAGGATAAAACCTACCAATTGATTGCACAAGACTTCTACTGGCCTGGTATGACCAAAGAAGTAAAAGACTATGTTAGGGAGTGCTATTATTGCAATCGTAACAAGTCCTTGAATCACCAGAAGTATGGGCTGCTCCAGCCACTTCCAATTCCGCCTCATCCTTGGAACTTGCTATCTATGGATTTCATCTCTCAATTACCTTCTTCTAGTGGATATGATGCTATTCTAGTAGTAGTAGATTGCTTCTCAAAGATGGCTTTATTTCTGCGCAGTAATGTGACGGCCTCTTGAGAAGACTTAGCTAACTTGTTCATAGAATATGTATTTTTGAAACATGGTCTCCCTGATAATATAGTTAGTGATTGTGGATCTCTGTTTGTCTCAAGCTTCTGGACCTTGCTATGCCAAAATTTGAAGATCACTCACAATTTATCAACGGCGTACCACCCGGAAACCAACGGGCAAACAAAGCGAGTTAATCAGATTCTCAAACAATATCTTTGAATGTATGTTGCCTATCAACAAGACAACTGGTTGCAATGGCTCCCACTAGCCGAGTTTGCCTACAACAACTCCACTCATTCCTCCACCAAACAGTTTCCCTTCCAAACTCTTTATGGTAGAAACCCAACTTTCTCTTCCCTTCACGTAGCACCTTCTCAACCTGCTACCAATTACCTTGAACAAATTCAATCCCTTCAATAGAAACTTTGAACCAACCTTTAAGAAGCAAACCAGCGCTGTAAGGAGCAAGCAGACCAATTTTTCACTACGGCTCCAACCTTTGCAGTAGGTGATCAAGTTTTGCTTGATGCTCGCAATATTTGCAGTACTCTCCCAACCTGCAAACTCTCCGAAAGAAAGCTTGGCCCCCTTAAAGTAGAATCAGTCATCTCCCCTAACGCTTTTAAACTTACCTTACCTGCAAAATGGAAAGGTATCCACCTGGTCTTTCATGTGTCTCTCCTAGAGCCAGCTCAAGTCCTATACCCGGGCAAGACTCATCCCCCTCCTGAACCGGTCACTGTCCTTGATCATCAAGAGTGGGAAGTGACTGTATTCTGGATTCCAGGTTATGCAAAGGAAAAATTCAATACCTTGTCAAGTGGTCTGGCTTCCAGTCCAAAAAATATTGCACCTTGTGGGAACCAGCCCATCACCTTCACAATTCTCCCAATCTGATTCAAGATTTCCATGCGAGCTACCCTCCCAAACCTTGACAATCATCATTCCATCCCATCCAATCCCATTCCATTCCACATTGCATCTCATCTGATCCCATTCCGTTCCACCTCACCATTCCATCAATCAACCCCTTCATCTGACCATTTTATTCCTTCTTCTCATCCCCCTCTCATTCCTACCAAATAAAATTCCCATTCCTTATACAAAAATAAAATAATAAATAATAATAATAAAAAATATATATTTATATAATAATAATTACAAAGTCTCCTCCACTTCTTTCTCTGCATCTTCCCAATTAGCAGTCAACTCCGCAACCATGGATCAAAAGGTATCCAGGTATTCATCATTTATCAATTAGGACATACTTCAAAGAACCAGCACCTCCCTTACAATTTGCCTCTTGAATATCTCCTTGCACTTTGCAATTCAAGGTTGCTTCGGCCGAGCATTCCATCCACCCTCCTCCAAGAGTTCCTTGTATGCTCTCTTCCTTTGGCCTCCCAACAAACCTTGCCCAACATCTCCCGTCAATTGCCTTGCATCAGTCTTTATTGGCCCTTTGACTCGCAACAGGTTTGCTTTGCCCTGGCCCTCCATTCCTTCCGTTCCATCCATCCCATCCCTTCCATCTCCTCCATTAACTTCTCACATTCCTGCCGTTACATCCCCCTCTTCTTGCTCCGTTCCCTCTGTTCCTCCATTTCCGTCTCCATCTTCTCCATTTCCCAATTCTCTTTCCGTTTTGTTCCTTCCTTCCTCCCTTGCTTCCTCGGCTATGACCCCAACCTTTTCTGCACCAGGCACTTCAGCTTGCACCTTGGCATTCATCTGGGCTCCCGGAAATTTAGTCGGCGGTCCCCAATAAGGTGGTGGTGGCGGTGGTGTGTTTGTGGTATATCTCTGGAAACAAGGCAACACTAGCAAGACAAGTGAAATTTAGTCACTAACTTTATTATAACTAGTAAGTCCCAATTAGTAATCACCAGGAACTCAAGAACCCAGGAATTTGATCTCCGGCAATGGTGGTACCTCGTAATTAACCCTTGGCACAGACCTTCAACTCCGCATCTCCCTCGATGACTCCGCGGGAGCATTGACAGACAACTTGCTATTTATGGGGAAGTTACAGGCAACCTTGCAAAGACGAAACTGGTTGCACTTGCCTTGAAGACCTCTGATGGCAGTACTAGGGATACACCGCTTTTTTTGGCGAATACAGTTTTTGCAATGGCGGGATGACAATGACGGCATTTTATGTAACTTATAAGTCTAACAAGTAATGAGTTAAATAATAGTAAAGGGTATACAGTATTATCAACGACTTGAAATCAATGGCAAAATTTATCTGAATGCTTGCAGGAGCTTGGGTCTTTATACCCGGGCAACCGTCACGCCTTGCACTTAGGAATTATTGTCTTCATCACTTTGAAATGTCCTCTCCTAAGTACCATCTACCTCAGTCTATAAGCATGACACAAATAAAGCACAACATCAATGGTGCAATCTGCTACTTCCTCTGGCTCGCGTTGACCTTCCAATCTTGGAAACCAACTCAGTATATACTTTCAAACTTTGCGGTTAACTCCATACTGGTTGGCCATCTATTACGAGATCCAATCTCCTTCCCTGGCCCATCAACAGCCTCGGACTTCCATCTCCGGTCACGCACTGTTTGTTAGTTTGCATCTACGTCTAACTAAGCCATCATTACTGTACAGTTTGCAATTGAACTAGTCCCTACCCTGCATACAATATTACTTCTCACTTGTATTACCTTCAACGTTGTTTGCTCCTGTCCCAATTCATCATACCTTTGTACACTCAGATTCTATTGTCTTGCACTTAGGCCATGGCCTCAGATATGATTGTACTATTGCTCTATTTCCTATCCCGTTCCTGTCACTCATTTGCCTCACCGCCTTTAACTGTGGATGGCTCCTCATCAGGTTGTATCAAGTCACTCCGGATTACCTTATAAGGGCTATCCACTTGCCTGATGATTGTCTCCTTGGTTAGTTAATTTTATACGTTCTCGCATTTTACTTCAACCTAGTTATAACATTGGACTCAGGTTCAGTTTCCCTCCTTGGAACACACTCCATTCCCCTTGCCATTTGTCAAGTGGCATCACTAAGTTCACACTTTGCAACTGAGTCTTGCTATTTGCACTTGCCCTGGCATTCAGCATTCCACCGTGCTCACAATCATCTAAGAATTTCCCTATAGTGCGTGGGGTGGTTGTTTGACAAATACTTGAAAGTCTATCAGTTCTTGGATATGTTCCTCAAGATCTTTTCTAGACTTAGGACTAGAAGGATAGACTGTACTTCTTAAGTTAGGAGGATAAGGAGGCTTAATGGTCAATTTCAATACCATATCATTTCCTTTAATATCACCAATGGGATGATCTTTAGTAAAAAAAGCATTCTGGTTCTCAAAGCAGACTTTCAATATATCTTTCTTCTATTCCTCAGAAAGTTTCATATTCAGAGCTGCTTGAGAGAAATATTCTTGGTCAAAGTCTTCTAAATGCTTTTGATAAGTAGAGGAGGGGAAGTTAGACTGAATGGTGCATATGTTAAACTTCTTATCCCAATTACCTCCTAATGTGAAGTATCTTCCTCTACTCTGGAACACGTCTATACCATACAGACATAAGGCATCATTACCCAGTATCAAGTAGTCACATAGTCCGTTGAGGAATACTACAAATTCCACTTGTATTCTCAAAGATCCTTTAGTGTGAGGTAGTATTATAGGAGCAGTCCATACTCCAATAGCACTCATGGTAGAGTTGCAAGAGCTGAACCTGGCTTTTGGAACGGGCAAAAGGTGTTCTTTCCAATTGGGGTCCCATTTGTTTAAGAATTCAGCACAGACACATGAGCAAAAGGCTCCACTATCCAGTAATAACCTTATAGGTCTGTTATTATACAATACTGTTGCATAACAAGTTTGACCAGTGGTGTAACATTTCCCACTCATAGGTTTAACTGTTAATGGGTTGACATCCATAATATGCGCAGAAATCATGGTAGGATCCCATTGTTGGGGCAAGCTAGAATCCCCATGGATGTTGTTGATTTCTGCAGAAGTACCTATATCTCCTTCTATAAAATTAACAGGGTTGGTCAGGATCAATTCACATTCAGAAAGAGACCCTTCAGTATCAGCTATATCTTCATAGTTCTGATTCCCTTAAACTTCCTGTTCTCCTTCCAAGACTTCTATCTTCCTTTTTGGTAATGGGCAGTCTTGTCTCATATGCCCAGTCTTGTTACAATTCTAAAATGTTGCTGGCATCCTCTCTTTATCCCTATTCTCATTAGGTTTCTTATTATCAGAGGCATTTATATGAGGAGTTTGTTCTCTGGCTTTGTTGTTATAGTTCTCTTTGGATCTGGAAGGGGCTTTCTTTTCCAACCCATTCATGTATATTACTTCTTCTAGCACATTTAATAGAGTGGGAAAGTCCTCATCCATAGTCATCCTACATCTTACACTATGGTGAATATTTCCAGGACACAGGTTGAGGATTCTTTCATTTACTTCCTCTTTATCAGCATCTGGATAGAAGCAATCCAATCTTTTCTTCTGTTCCAAGCACCATTTGTGAGGTTTATCCTTGGAGGGGTCAAATGAGGAATTTTTGAAATTTTTCATCATTTTCCTTTTCCACATTCTAGAACCAAATTTTTCTTTAATCAGAAGTTTCCAAGAATTCCATGGTAATGATCCTACATCTTCTCTCTTACTGATAAACCAGTCCAATGCTACTCCTTCAAATAGCCTGGGTAGCCTGACTACAGCTATAGCTTCTGGTAGTTCATAAGAGTGAATGGTGTAGTCAATAAATTTAATTAAATTTATATGATTGTATTCTCCTTCACCGGAGAACTTGGGCCATTCAGAAATAGGGGGTAACAGTTTGAGTGATTGCTCCATCTCAGGAGTAGGACTAGGCCTAAAGGTATCACTCCTATGCATTCCTAATAACGGTGGTGAATAAGGCGTAATAGTTTGTCTGGGAGTTTTTGGTTCCTCTGTAGTACTCCCCAAGGGGTTGGTCAGACGGACTTTCAAGTCTCTAAGATTATTTTTGATCAGATTAAGTTGCAGGTCCACTTTTTTATTAAGCACATCCAATTTTTCACTAAGGGATGGAATAGAGCTGTTAGTGGTGGTTGCCAATTCTTCTTTTAAGGGGTGGAAAGAGATAATGAAATCATTTTGGATTCCTGATAAAATTTTCTCAATTGTTTGAGTCCGTTTGATCCTACCTTGATTAATTGTCTCCAATAAATGTTCTTTGTGTTCCTTAATTTCTTCCATTCCTACCGTCTTTTTTGTTTATTAATTAATTTGGCTACCACTGGGGTTAATTTATCCATTTGGGTATAAAACCCGTCCAAATTTTCACAAACAATTTTGAAATTATGAAGCATATCATTAGAAAAGGAAGTAATTACATCAGAGGTTTGTTTGAGCTCAGAATTAGAAGCTAATTGTTGTAAACCTTTTTACACTTTTGAGCTAGGGATATTATCTGGTCCCAGTCTTTCTTTCCCTTTGGCTTGGGATGGGAAGAGGATCTCTTCTTTCCTGATCCTTTGCCTTTCACTTGGGCTAATTGATTCCAAGAATTCCACTTTTCTACGTAGGATTCTACCTCTTTACTTGGAATAATTTTCTGAAGAGCTATCTGGGTGGCTTTTGCCTGGGAGATTATCTTTTTCATAGTAACCATGTCCTCCTTGGCTTGGGCTTCTTTGAATTTGTCCCAATATTTCACGTGCTCTTTGACTCAGTCTTTGATCCTGGCTTCCTTGGCCAGATTCTGCTCTGGTGGCTGCAGGGAATCTTTTTGTAAAGGAGGGTGGCTTGATTCTACTACCTTCTCCAGCTTTAGGTTGTGAGAAGGCAGAAGTGATTGGTTCTGCTCCTTGTCCATCAACAGTTGATTCATGGGTCCTAGTCCCTTCATGTTTGTCCTTATTGGTGGTCTCACGGTTACTGAGAGCTGTTGGCAAAGATCCATAGGAGGGAATTCTTCCTGAGGCTCTTGTGTTATGTCTATTCATTTTCAGAATAATATGTTTGTGAGTATTTTACAGAAATAATCCGTAAAAATAAGTTTTATTTCAAAACTTACTTCAATTGATGTTCAAAGTTACCAAGACCTTATTGGGCTTAAATTGATCCTTAGTAGGTAATCCTACGGGTTCTTGGTGTGTTCCAATGAGGTCTTCACCTTCCCAATCAATATTTTCAGGGCGTCCAGAGATATCTTGGGTTTCCTGATCCAATAAATCAACTTCCGTGGCGGTGGTTTCTGGTACAGGAGGGTTCACTGATCAAAAGGTGTATTTTATGTTTGAATAAAATATATCAATATTATTTAAAAATAATATGGTAATAAAAGTTGTATACTTACTTTTATATTTCAAAAAGTAATTTATATGGTATTTCTTCCAATCTTTATTTTTCCTCAATAGAGCCTGAAAATTGATACGCCTTTCATGATCTTCTTGTTCAAGGAGTTTATCTAAGTGTTTACGTGCAGAAGAGATATTTAGTTGCTCAGCTTCATTAAAGCTTTCCAACCAGTAGGTTTATAATTTTTAATATATTCTTCTTTTCTTATCTTTAAAAGATTTAAATAATAGATTATTAATTCTGCATTGGTTTTGAAATCCACTGCAAAAGAATTTAATGATAAATCATGGTTATAAAGTCAGATAAATTTGTCTTTTATTTTATTTTTTTGTGAAATGTCTGGTCCAAGGTATTAAATATAATAAAATGTAATATTTCCCAGCCAGACCCCCAATTGTTAGCATCCTGGATGCCAAGACCCTTTCTATCCTTTAGCTACCAGAGGTGATAGAGTGAATAATAAATATATTATTTAATAAATGCAGCAAAAATCCATAAAATATTTGGAGTAAGCTTATTGCGAGGTTAAGTGGTTTGGTTATTGTTTATTGTTTTAAATTAATATGAATAAATTGATTATTAAATATTTTTATAGAAGGGCAAAAATTTTATTGGGGATCTTTAACACCTCTCTTCAGGGATTTTAGTATGAAAACAAGTAGTCCTGGTTACTTTGGGCTCTTTAGTTTAAAGAATATTTTACCCAAAGATAATATGTATATAAAATACACAGTGGAGTGGCAGGACCTTGTAGCCAATCTTCCACAACAGAGAAAGGATAATAAAACTCACTGGTATATTAAATCCTTTGGTTATCTGTTTTAGATGTGCACTGATGGGTTAAACCTGTATACTGGGGTTATAAGGTTGTTCAGCAGTTTTAATTGATATAAAAGAGGTTGAGGACGGATATTATTGATCAGAAATTGCCATAAATTACTTAATTATCTCTTATAAGTACTTGATTACCTTGGCATTGTGTCTGGATATGAATATAACTGGGTCTCTGCCCATCAATATCCTCAAAAGAGCTCTTTATTTATAGCTTTTGGAGTCCCAATATTGTCCTTCTGAGGGTTGAAGGTGCTCAAAGGGACGGGAAATAAGGCTAGAAGGGTAACCAGGGGTAGCTTTCCATGTGTTCTTGGTGCTATAGCACGTGTAGCATCTAATTCCTTGGGGTATGGGAATTATTCCACTTTATAATAGACTTTAGGACGTGTGAATAACAATAATCTGTCCTGCTTATGTATTATTTAATGAGATCCTTAGTAAATGTTCACAGTAATTCAATGATTATATAAATAGACATTTCTACGGATATCTTGATGTCAGGTAAGTTCTCGTTATGTATTATATAACTGGATTAAAATTCATAATATTGATTTTACTCCTTATTTTCGAGTTCCAGTTGATTTAATAAAATAATTACTTAAAAATAAAATTCATGTGAACTCATGTAATATTTTTACATCATTAGTTTTCTTAGTATTTCAAAAAGATATTGATGTCTAGTAACTCCCATAAAAGTATATTACAGTATTTTAATATATTTTTAGAAGTTGTCATTGTCTTATTTTTGAAATTGTTGGTACTTTGAATTATATTAAATAAAAAATACGTATAAGGATTATTTATGTATTTTCATATAATATTATGTATTTTTAGACTTTCTACTATCCACGGGAACATTTATTACATATGTAGAATGTTCCCGTGTAGGTTGTAGCATGTTTACGTGGTACCTGGGCCTCTCAGGCCACCTGTCACTCTGTCAACCGTAGTCCTGCGGCTGCGTACTTGTCAGAGGTCCGGGGCTGCGTACAAAACCTCAACAGAGTGACAACAATGTATCTCAGCCGCGCCCAGGTGCATTGTCTGCCACGGCTGCATGCGGGAATTGTGGCAAAACACATTTCCGCACATAACTCCTAAAATATACACAACACCTCAATTCCGACTAAATTTTAGGTGTGAAACCTATACGTGACAATGTGTGTGAAATATTTAATTGGCCAAAAAGCTCAATAATGGAGCCATAGTATTTTGTTTTTTCTTTCCTTAATTATTCAAAAATATAAGGAGTTGGATTTCAAGGGTGGGTTCAGTGAGTGACCAACCTAATTTTGGGTGGAGAACTCATTTCTGTAATAATATTTATGGTTTTCCTACTACTTCTCACATTGATTTTATTATTTTTATTTTCATGTTATTTTTGTTACTTTTTCAACTTGCTCTGAAATAGTAGCAAGCTGAAATTTTAATAATAAATTGAGGATCAAGGATTACCACATAGATCACTGACTCTGATCTTTGAAGACCACAAAACACTACATGAGTGTTCATAAAAATTATCAAAAATTATCTACGTGATCAGAAAATGATGGAAAATCAGTAAACATCCACATCTGCCCGCTTCAAAGCAATATCAATAGTTCAAATAAAGGATAAGTACATAATGATAAAATTTACACCATAAACAATTAACAGATCCTGTGGCTAAAATAGTACAGAAATCCAGCAGATCTAAGGACAGCTGATTGACAGCACCAAGTGGACGTGCACATATTGCCCTGACGGGCTTGCCAGCCTCAGCCCACAAGCAGAACTCTCTCTATGTGCCCTGGGAAGATCAAAATAACCCCAAAAAGGTATTTATACAGACCTCTTTGGATCCAATCAGTTAATCAGTTTACCAGGAATTATTATTATCAATCAGAAACCGTGTCATTTTTGATCAAGTGCTTATATGAAGATAAGCAAGTGATTTATGACTTAAGTCTGTAGTAGTATTATTTATTCTTATTAAACAATCAACCCTTGAAGTCTAGTCAAGCAATCCACCCCATCTGATCTGAAATCCTTCCAATTATTCCAGGATTTTCGTGGTAAAGTGCTCATAGTGAGTGTTACCCTTCCTGTCTTGGCCATTTGTGCTGTTACACCTGGCCATTAGTGGAATAAGTCCTTTCTAAGGCACCCATCTTTATTCCAAGGTTCTTAAACTACCTAAGGAGGCCCCTCAAAGAGAGGTTGCTAGTCTGTAAAGATCCCCAGTAGTATAATACTGTGGCCCCACTTTTATATTATATTTAAAACCATTTAATACAAAACCAATTAAAAATTGCAACTGCTCTTATTATATCATTTATTTGAGCTTCTAAGTGTTTATTATTAGAATAATAATTATGATTATTATTCCATCATTTTGATCACTCTCTGTAGCTAAAGGACTGCAAGGTTCCTGGTATCAGAGAGCTGACAAAATCTTTCTCTGGGAGAGCTTGCTATGGGATAGTGGAAATTATGGGAGCCTATGACAAAAAATCCTTAAATCCTATTCATTTCCCTCTCACTTATTTTGATACTCCTCTGGGTGGATTTCAACTCACTTGATTTCCTCAAGTTGCCACTAATTTGGTTGCAGCCTATCAGGCTCAGATGATTTCAATCCTCCAGGATAAAATCCCTGATCATGCTGGTATCTTTATTGACAATGGTGGAATTAAAGGACGAGTTTCTGAATATGATAATGAGCTCTTACCTTGGCATAAAGGAATTTGTTGTTTTATTTGAGAATATTCTACTACTTTTGAAAGGATTCTGTTTCAAATTGATGAGTCTGGCCTTACTGTCTCTGGATCCATACTTGCTGCTTGTGTCCCTGCTCTGGAAATTGTTGGTCATGTGGTCTGCAAGGAAGGAAGAAGGATGGCACCAGCCAAAGTCAACAAGATCATCTCTTGGCCTACTCCAATCAATCCCAATGAAGTTAGGGGCTTTCTAGGTGTTTTCACTTATGTTAGAATCTTTATCCCATCCTTATCCAAAATATGTGCACCCTTACATTGTCTAACCAGGAAAGATTCTGAATGGATTTGGACCCAAGATTGCAAACATTCTTTTTAGCTTCTCAAAATGATGGTTGGAAAAGATATAGTTTTGAAGAAGATCTCCTATGGACCTGGGGCTGGCAAAATCAAACTGGCTGTTTATTCTAGGTATCAATCTGTTGGGGATTTTATTACACAGGAAGATGGGAATGGTTGGAACCATCCTCCTCTTTGTGAATCTTTGATATTTTCAGATGTAGAGTCTAGGTATTCTCAGCCCTAATTGGAACTTTGTGGTGTGGCTGAAATGATGAAGAAACTTCAAACTGTTCTCTGGGGCCAACATTTCAAACTGCAAGTTTAATCTTGATCCATCATTGAGATAATCAATGCTCCCAGCCTCCCCCATTCTCCTATGACTTGTTGGGTGGCCTTTATCCAGATTTTTTCTTTTGATATTTTTCATAGGCCTGGAAAATCTTTCACTATGCCTGAGGGTTTATCTTGACAACCTCTTGGAGATGATGAATCTGATGTTGGAACCAATTTTGATCAAGAGTAACCTTTAATCCAACCTGTCTTCTCTTTCTCTTCTCAAGATTATTCTGGCTTTCAACAAGGCTTCTGGCTTAAATTAGAGCAGTACCTTTTAAGTCGCCAAAAACATCCTGATCTCTCTGCTAAAGGATTTTGATCTCTTAAAAGAAAGCCCTCTAATTTCTTTGTCCAAGGCTCTAGGGTTATGAAAAGAAGAAATCTTTGTGCTCTTATTGTTGTTACTATCCCTTCTCAACAAGGTTCTATCCTTGAAAGAATCCATTAACGTCTTGGTCATTGTGGGGAAACCAAAACTTATCAACAATTATACAAACAATTCTGGTGGCCATCTCTGAAGAAATTGGTCTCCCAATGGTTCAAGAGTTGTGAAATTTTTCAAAAACATGATCTTAGGCATCCATCTGAAATTCTTTATCCCACTTGGGAGTCCACTGTCCTTGGAATGATTGCTATGGATGTGTTTAATATTAAGGCAGGTGGTGCTAAGTACCTCATTGTGGCTAGAGATGATTTTTCTGGATGGATTGAAGAAAAATTTCTTAAGAATCTTAGCTCTGAATCAGTGGAAGTTTTCCTCTATGAGACCTGGGCAATGGGTTATGGCCTGGCTTGATCTTACTCTACTGATGGTTGCAAACTTGATGAAATGATCCAATCTCTTCCCGGACAACATAGAGTTACTACCCCTTATTATCCTGAAGGCCAAGGCATGGTGCAACAAGGCCATGCACCTTTGAAGGCTGCACTTGTTAAGCTTGCTGATGAAAGTGGAAAGCATTGTTGCAACTTCCTTCCTCTTTTTCTCTTCTCTGATTAAATCTCAACCAAAAGGACTACTGGCTACTTACCTTATGAAATCATCTTTGGCCAAAGAGCAGTTCTTCCTCTGGACCTGGAAATGTAATCTTTCTTGGGTATCCCTTGGGACAAGGTGTCCTCAACTACTGATCTATTAGTTGATAGATCCAAGCAACCAGATCAAAGTGAAGATGTTTGTGATGAAGCTTATCAAGAGATGATGAAGTCCAGAGCAAAATCAGTCCATTATTGGGAGGAAAAGCACTCCAATCAAATCAGGGAATCCTTGAACCCTGGTGATCAAGTTTTAGCTTATAATCAATCTTTGCAGACCCAAAGGGGAAAGCATTTCTCAAATTTTTGAATTGGTCCTTATTGGGTGGTTTGCCAAGTTAGAGGTGGATCTTACATTTTGGAGGAGCTGGATGGTACTCAAATTTCCAAAACGTTCTCTGCTGATCAATTTAAAAAATTTCATTGTTGTGGAGGCAACTTATCTCAGAAGTAAGTCCTCCCAATTGTGCACCACCAGGTTTATTTTCTGCTTTTTTTGTTGTAAACTTTACTGTATGCCACATACGTGAAGACCTGGAACGCCATCTGTGTTTTATCTCTACCGCTTCTGGGGCTTTTTTGGATGGATCAAGATATTTTCCAACTCTTCAATCCCTCTCAAGATCATTAAATGAACAATTTTCTATTCAATTTCCTTGTATTTTTACTCCTTGTTATATCTTCAAGTTCAAGATGCAGAATAGGGACAGTCTTTAAGTTGAGGAGAGATGTGGTGACCAATCTGGGACACCTCATGTATTATGGAAATTTTTGAATTTTTTTTAAATTCCCTTATCCATCAATACAACTTCAAAAAAAAAATAAAAAGAAAATAAAAAGAAAGAAAAATTTTTTTTCCAGAATGACTTCTCAGTTCAGTTACCAGTGCTCAGCCTTCCCTTCTCCTAGTTGTCTAGGAAGAGCTCTCAGTGCCTAGACCCCTGTGCCAGGTGTTCAAGTCCTTCCCGCTTCACTCCTTGTCCTTCAGCTCTTTTTTTTTTTGCCAAATGCATGTGCAGACGGCCATTGACACCTACAATCATCCTCTAGATAATCATCTACTAGATCATTTTCATCACCTTGTTATGAACCATCATCCATTAGATCATTATCATCATCAACCTAAGACTTTCTCTCATCACCCTCTTCCATGATTATCACCATCTCCAAAGAAGATCCCAATCCAACAAGCAACTCAAGCAAAGAACCTTTCCAGACCTACTTCCAAAAACCATTGCTGGATTCACCTAATCCTCACCTTGGCCCTGGGAGTTTTTGAAAATTGAAAGCTTGATCAACCACTCCCCATCACCCCGTCAAAGATAATCATCACTGCGGTCATTGACCAGCCCCTCCTCAAATTGTTCTCACAATCCTCTCTCCTTTGCAACCACCAACCACCTGCCAACATCACCAGATTGCCCTCATTGCCCACCATTGCCATTGGAAATGACAAAGATGGAAACCATCTTCAATCATCCCCTCATCCAATCCATCCAATCACCAGCGGCGCCAATTGCTTGGTCAACATTTTATGGGCCTGCAAGTTGTTGCTTGCATCCATCACAAGCAATCATCTCTCTCCATTTCCCCCCCTTCAATCTGCTTATTCCCTAGCTTCCGGGTCTCCCCCATGGTTAATCAGTAGTCCCCGCGGATCCCTTGTCATGTCACCCAGGGCCTGCTTCCACTCTTCCAAGGTCATCCTTTCGCCAGGCCCGTCAGTTATCTTCCCGGGAAGATCTCCTGTCATTTTCACCTGCCCCGCCTATCATTGGCATGGGCTGATGCCTTCCCTTGGTCTGATCTTTTAGTTTTCATTGAATTAAAAAAAAAATTCCACTCTATCTGTAAATCTCTCTTGTAAATAGTCTACAGACCTGTTGTCTATAAAAGGAGAGGCTCTCCCCTGCCTTTTTCCAATCATCCATGGGAGTGTGTGCATATGTCCCTCATTATCATAGTAATTTGATCCTAATCCTCATCCTGGGTATATCCATGATGGCCCCTTGATCCTTTTAGCCTCCATACTCAAATCTTTGATCATTTAATTAGTGAACCTGCTACTTATAACCAACCATAGACTTGCTAATTGAAGAGAATTCTTTCTGTTGGAATTCTTCAGTGTTTTATACCACTCCTTGATCCATTTTTCTGACCATAGTGGTCTTGATCCTTCCTGATCATTATTCTGGATCCAATCACAATTGATTGAAGAGATCTTATTAAGGTTAGAAACTGGAGTTTAATTCCTCTGTTTAGTCTTTAAAGTTAAATTCCGCCATGCTGCTCTTGAATCCCTTGAGAAGTGTTGGGTTATTCTTGTTAAAATCTTTTATTTCTTTGCTTCTAGGGCTTCACAAACAAATTACTTCTGTTTTTTACAGCCACCAACAGCTATCTGGTACCCTCAAGCTCTTGATTGTGGAGATTTGGGCAGGTTCATTGAGAACATGGAGGTTGGTTGGGATTGAGTTGATATTTCCTAATCTTCTGCTCAAGACCAGAGTTATTAGCTTGTGGGAGTTTTTACTTGCAACTGCCTTGTTCCAGTGGACTCTGAAAAGGACTTTGACTTATTTTGCTCAAGCTTTTCCCTCCACCATCTTGCCTCAGATAGTTTTGATTCCTTTGCTACCAACTATTCCCAAACTCATCCCTTACATTGATTCCCTATTTACAAGTTCCTGGAAGTTGATTCCGGTTACATTTAAATATCATTGTAACTCTTAGGAGGGCAGCCTAAACATCACCTTTCCCCTTTGCAGAACTGCTTGCGGCTTAGCACCATTTTTGGTCTTACACCGTTTCACATGGCCATCTAAAGCAACAACAAAGAAGGCGGCCAAGGAATCAAGGAAACCAAAATCAATGGGTACCACTGAAAATTGGATGAACAAATACTGGTCATCCTCCAGCATTTTTCCAGGATCCAAGCTGCAGAGTTTTGCAAGCTCCTTTGCAAGCATCATTGTGCCATTGGTGAGCTCTTCCAGGCCATCTTCCTTCCTTAGATTTCTCCTTGTCTTAAATTATTGCCGCTCCCAATAAATCTTGTATATAGCTCTTGAAATAAATATGATGCCTGGCCCACCCCAGAAAGGAATCCTCTTGATCCCCCGCACCACCCTACAAAAATGAGACAAACAAACAAAATAATGTCCGCAACACCTAGTGAGAACTCCTCTGTATCTGAGAATAAGAAAAAGTAAAGTGAGACACCTGAGAAAAAGAATAACTCTGGAAAAAAAACTCCATAAGAATAAGGGACCTGGACCACCCCAGAAAAAGGCCTTTAAGACTAGACCTTCCATGCTGCTCCGGTGATCTGAGCTTCCCCATCCCCCCACAACTTAAATTTTGATCCCAAGAATAATCCCTCCAAGGACTTCTTCTCCATGGCCGGCTTGCTTACATTGGCCATCTCTTGATCATCATCCCCTGAACCCAAATTTTCATCAAAATCTGTAGTGCCCTGCACATGGATCTTCTTCACGTGAGCCGCTGATGCCTTCTGCTTGAGCGGAGTGCCATCCAATTCCTCCAACTGATAACTCCCACCTGGAAACTGACTAACAACCCAATAACAACCCTTTGAGAAATCATCAAAAAGCTTACCCCACTGCGTCTCCAAGCTCCAATTATAAAGCAGAACCAGGTTGCATTTAAAAAAAAGGTTCTGCAAGCAATTTGCAAAACACTTGCCCAGTACTGTGTTGAGTTTAAACCTGCTAACATGATGTATCACCACAGTACTGAGGCTGTGCATTTGAACCTAGACTAGTTTTCAGCTGGCTACTATTCAGAACCAACTGACTAAAGCCTCAAAACAAATAAAATATAAATTAATAATAAACAAATATGGAAATAATAAAATAAAATAAAATTAAGGAATAAAACCTTAAGTCGTAAGAAATCCAAGAATATTATAAAAAAAATGGATTCGTGGAGCAAATTCATATAGGGTCACCCACTGGCACCACCCCCAAAATCCCACTCCTTCAGGTAGAACCATGGTTCACCTGTGCACCCTCCTATCACATCCGCAGGTATAGGTTTCTGACCAAAAATTTGGTCAGAAACCCATAATTGTGTTTAGTTTAGGAGTTATAGACAAAAACTGGTTTCGTCCATAACCCCGTGCGCAGCCGCAGGTCATTTCTTTTGCAGCTAGGCGCGCAGCTCTTAGGAGCCACAGCACAACTGGCCCCGCAAGTAGTTGAGCAACTACCTCGCGCAGGACTGAAGAGGTCGCAGACAGGCAGTGGCCCCGCAAGTAGTAGCCCGACTACCTTGCACAGGCTCTAGGCGGCAGCTACCAACCAGCCTTGCAGGTAGTTGAGCAATCAGCCTCGCGGGTAGTTGAGTGACTACCACGCGAGGTAGTCGCCACTTACCAGCCCGCGGGTGGCCAAGCGACCACCTTGCGCGGCTGCCGCTACCTATTGCCGGCCCCGCGAGTAGTCAACCAACTACCCTGTGCGGGCCCCTAGTGACCAACCAAGCCACCGCGCAAAAGTGACTGGCCGGCTCACTGGCCAGCCCTCCCCTCTCCCAAAACAGAAACCGGGCTGTGGGGTACCTCCAATACACCCCATAGCCCTGTACCACATCACATGGGGGCCAGAGAGCGCCACCATGTGGTGGGGAATAGTATGAAAGGGGATAAACAACCCAAAAATCCGGAAAAAGGGGACCTGCACCCTTTTTGGAACTATACCAAAGGTTTGTCAGGGCCTGTACGGAAGATTTGTACCTAAAAAGGTATCTGTGAGTTACTGTAACACCCTGAGAGTGTGTACTGAGCATAAACAGGGGCCTAGCTTTGTGCTAGATGGATCACAAGACACCAGGAATACATAAAACACTCTCCATACCCCTTATAATTAAAACTGTACGTAACTAGTCACAACTAGGGGTGTACTGTCCAATTAAGGAACTGTAAGACACCCCAATATGAGAAGAAGAGCCTCAGACTCAAAATGTCCTTGCAGAATAAGGTCCCCATAGCCTGTGTTCAAGCCCCTGGCCTCAGGAAGCCATGGCTTATATTTATAAATATTAATTGAATACAACCTCTTTGGTCGATACAGTGAGGTCATTAAGGGCAAAGAAACATGTATCAAGCCCAAAGCATGATGACATAGGGCTTCCTGTACCTCTGTAGTGACTAGAGCAGGTCCAAACAAAAACACTCATGGCTCCCTGGCCTCAGCACTAGCCTGATTCACCCTCCTTTGGCTGGAAAAAGGGCTGTACCATGAGGGGACCCAAACAATATAAATAAAGGCCCTTCCCCCAGCCATTTCTAACAGATTCATCCAGTTACATAGTCATTATTGCTTCAGATATTTTCGGCCTCAAGCCATCAAACCCTTATAAGAAATAAGTGTGTGATCCTGGATCACTTTCTGGTAAAATCTTAGACCATAATTCCTGAATCCCTGTTTTTGGCCAAAATCAACAACCAACCATTCAGCCTGCCCCAGTACCAAATTCCAGCACCCTGAATCCTTGAATATTGGCCCATTCATCAAGAGTAAGTCCGGATCTAGACCTAGTAAGTTATCCTGCTGACTTATACCCCTTTTGTAGGTTTTGCATAACCTATGCCCCAAGGAAATTACACACACCCTTCTTGAAAGGAATCCTTGTCAACCCCACAGGCACCAAAATTGCTCCTATATTGTCCTTAAAAGACATATACCTGTGTTCCGAAGGGCTCAACAACCCCATTAAGGTCTTGGCCCCTCCATTTACATTTATTTTATAAATATATAAATAAATTTAACCCTTTTAGCCAAATCATACACCTGGCATTTTATCTTATTTTTGATCTAAACATTCTATGACCTCTAGTAGCTAGAAGGAGTGAGGTCCTTGGCATCTAGTAGGCTGACATCAGTAATACCAAAAAACGCTGGCAGCCACAAGCTTCTTTAGCCTAGTTGGTAAAGGCAGCACTCTAGTATGTGTCTCAGTCTATCTGAGGTTTTAGGTTCAACTCCCACCAGACACATCTTCATTTTCAAAATCTCAACATACTGAACTAACCTATCCCAATTTTCCCAAAGCCTCTTTGCTGCCCTTGCCACCATCTCCTCTCACCTCAAAATTTGCTCTGCCCTTGAAACAACTAGATCCTTCATGGTCTTAACCTTCCACCAGTCAATATCAAGTCAAGTCAAGGTTTTGATTTCTACCAGAAGCACCAGCTGCCACCTATAGAGGAGCTTTTAAGTCAAATAACCCCTCCCCCACTTGACCAATATCCAATCTGCAAACAGCACAACTGGCAAGGTTTCCTGCCACTTCTTCCCATTACTTCAGCATATCTCAAACATTGCCTCCTTGATTGGCTGATCCCCCTTTTCTCTTGCCCCTGCTCCCTCTGGATAATATTCCATAACTTGCCTAAATTTTGCGTTGCAAGATTTGACCAGCCTCCAAAGATCACCCCAAAATCCACCCTGCCGTCCACATTGATGAGCCGCAAACACCCAAAACAAGCAAACCAATCCTCCTCCAAAAGCCACCTCACCTCTGCCCACAGCTTAACCAACGGATGCGCCTCCACCCACCCCCACAAGTTGTCCCAAGCCGCAAGCAGATACAGGAACTTTCCTGCCTTGATGTGGACTACATCAAGTGAGACCCTCCCAAAAATGGTTTCCTCACCGGTTGGAATACCCACCTCCCTTGGTAATCTGCTACTCCTCCGCTGACAATCTTTGCAACTCCGCACCCAATCTTGCACCATTTGCCCCAGAATGGGCCACCAGAACCTGTTCTTAACTTTTCTCCGCGTCTCTGCCTCTCCCTATTTGCCTAAGTCATTGTGAAGACTCTGCATCAAATCCTCCTGATCCTCCCGCCTTGTGACCACAACCAAGGGTATTGGAAGTGCCAGTTTTCAAAATGCCCCATCATGGCAAAATAAAAGCAAAACCTTCTTCCAAACCCATCTAACCTCTATTTCCAACAAACCTTCAGGAAAAAGAAGCGTCAAAAGATACTTGTCCAATGCCTGAAACCTTTTGCACTGTTTCAGGAGAAGTTTCCCAACCTCTGCAGCCGGTTCTTCCACTGTTAGAAGCTTTTTATCCACATCCAAATCACCTTCCACTGCGCGCCAGACCTTTGGATACCAAGACAAGGCATCTGGCATAATAAATGCCTTCCCCATAGCATGCCTGACTGCTTTGGAATTCAGAAGAGGACTTCTCCCTTGATGGTTCCAAGTTTGGAAGTTATTGATCCCTTACGTCTGTAAACCCTGAGTGAAACTTTTTCCCTTACGTCTGTAAACCCTGAGTGCAACTGTTCACCCTTTGACTGAGAGATAGAGAATTGACAATAAAGATCTTTCAAAAACCTATAACAATCAATGTGTTTTTCCTCCCCCCAATGATATCCAGGTTGAGGTAGCAGCTTAAGTAGCCTACCCCTCAACCCTAACCTAAGTACAACCAGACACAAGCAAGAATAATTAAATAAAACCCCTAAGAAAAGAACCCTATCCTTAACCCTATCCTTCCAAACCCATAATCCACATCCCCTATCCCACATCCCATATTCCATATCTATCCATCCATATTTCCCGCCTGCCATTACTTCCACCCAGTTTTTCCTTCACATGACGCGGCCTTGTGCCGCGCCCAACTCAGAGCCCCCCGTGCATGTCTGCATCCGCTCAACGCGCCATCCCAGATATCCAAGATATATCTGCACAATTTGATCTGCATCTTGCAACGCATTATCTGCACGCAATCCGTCCAATCCAATCCAATCCATCCTGCATCTCCAGATTCTGAGCCCAATTCAACTGCTGCTGATCCCGCAGCGCAACTTGCTGCGGCAAAGCGGCACCCATTGCTGAGCGCACTTCCCCTTCTGAGCCCCCCGCTACTTCTGAGCGCGCAGCGCGCAGCCAATTGCAACCTGCATCTATAAACAACCACCACATCCCCCCCAACTTATGTTCTGTCCCCAGAGATCCACCACTATCTCACCCGCCTCCAACTATAACCTAGCTATACCACCTCTAACTGCACCCCTTCATCAAACAAAAGAAATCAAGAAAAACCCCATCCAACACCCTTCAACAAATATGTCCTGCACATACTGCAGGCCGAATGGCCTTTTGTGCCAATTCCTTCCAGGCCAGCGTGCCTGTGTCCCGTGCCAAGCCGGACACCGCTGCTGCTCCATTTTGGAGGGCATGCCACGCGACCACCCCCAAGGTTGCCCGCGCAAGGGGACCTGTTGCAACTCCTTTGTGATCTCAAGCAACAAGGAGATGTTGAAAAATCAGTGGACCCCTCCTGGCTTGCCTTGCAATCATCCACAATGCTACCCGCAAAATCCTCCATTGTGCAAGAGCCACAACTCAGGCTTTCCTTTCCGCCGGGCTTGACCTCTGAGGTGCCAGGACTTCCCAGACTTTGCGGCCTTCTGGAACGCCGCCGGTAGGAATGAACGTTCCAGAAATGGACCCAAGGATCCCCAACCATCCAGCCGCTCCTCCTCCATCAACACCCAGGCCAGCTCCTCCTCCACCACCACCGGGTCCCCCTATTCCTCCGCCACCAGTTCCCCCTCTGGCTTCATCTCCTCCGCCTCCATCACCATCTCCGGTTCCAAGGTCATCACCGGAGCCTGCGCGCGCACCGTCTCCCATGGTGATCAAGTTGTCACCGGAAACTGCCGCCGCTGCAAACCCTCTGGCTGCAACTCCTGAGATCCCAGAGATCCACCTAGTTCCGGCTCTTCCCTTGGAAAGGTTTGACCAAATGGTGAAAAATGCGGACAAACTCCTCCAACGGTTTCTAGTGATCCCCTACATGCACACTGCCAATGCAAAACGCAAGGTCTTGGGGAATTTCCAATCCCTAGGCGCAGCAGCTTGCGCAGAGGCAGAGAATGTGATGAGGAATTTGCCGGCTTAGGCGGATTGCCCCCCTTTCTCCCTTCTTTCTTTCAGTCTGTCTTGTATCCTCCCATGCGCTTTTGCAAAGATAAGGACTTTTGCCACACCATCCTGAGCAGCATTTGGGCTTTTTGATAACCCTGAGAGAAATAAGAGCCATGCGCAAGATCCGCCTTTGAGAAGGATCCGCCCCACTGAGAGTATCAGGTGAGAGTAAGAACATCTGCGGGCAACATTTGCCCATTTGAGAAAAACCTGCAAGAGTGAGAAATCTCCTCAAGGTACCTGGAACGCCCCAGACAAACTTCCACACAGTTCCCTGTACCTATCTACAGAAGAGAGAGTACAAAGAAAACCAGCCGCGCGCCCACATTCATGAGAGATAGAAATAAAAAGAATATGCCCAAACCCATACGACCTTCCATCTATAAGATAACCAAGAAGACTCAAAAAGATTTTTTTTAAAAAAAAACACTGACCCATTTCCAAGCCCGCGCTTTTGCTCTTTGAACCACATCTGTTCTGCACGAAGCACTCCGCTAGCTCCCTGAATCATCTGTCAGAAATTGTCCATGTGTTTGCTTCTGGAATGCAGGGCTTGTCCTTGTGTCAACGGACCCAGCTTTTCACCATCCCTGTAACTAAAAGAAATCATACATAGCCAGCAATAATCCAAAAAGCCAATCCAGAGTGAAGAAAATGAGAAAAAGAACATTCTGGGGTGTCTAGTTTTTTGGACTTGGAACGATCCAGAAATCCCCCTCACCAAATCCAGTCATATCCCCTATATTTCATCAATTGTTCCCCCCCCCCCCCAACTTGGCTGCTTTTCCCAGCAGTCTTCAGTCCTTTACTTCTCCCAATGAAAAGCGCACATACCGGCTTGCCCTTGGAAAAAGGATCCATGTTTTCATCCCCCTTGCTATCAAAACGGTTGTAAGTCTTCCAGAAACCGCGTGTCCCGCATATCTTACCTACTTCCCACCTGCTTATCACTAGTCAACCTCCCGCACAAAACTGGAGCATGCCCCGCGCAGTAACCTTGGCTGAATATTTGAAAACCACCTCTGCACCACCCTTGAAAATCAACTCTGCTCCTGGGTCCTCCTCCTCCTCTCTTTCCAAATCCCGCATCCACCTCCCCAACCCCTGGTCGCAGATTGTGGTTTCAAATCTCCCACCTTACAAATCTTCCACCCTCAACCCTTCCGTCCCTGTCCCCCAATCAAACATCATTTGCGCTTGGAACCCAAACACAAATTGCCATCCTCAAACAGCCTCCCCGCAATCAACCAATAGACAAGAAAGTGGTTTATGAACCCTTGCAACCTCAACCTCTTCCTCCTCCACAACCCCATCCACGCAAAACACCCCGCTGTTAAGCGTGCAAAGCCCCATTGACCATTTCCGCCAAACAAATCCCATTTGATAAACCAATCTAGATGGAAGGAGGTTCACCATACAACCACTATCCACCAGCGCCCACACCTTCCTTCCAGAAATCTTCATCAAAACGTAAGCCAGTGGAGTTGAAACTCATTTCATCCCCGCTAGCTCGCGCTCCGTGTCATCCTGTGCCAAGTTAACCCGTTGCACCATTGGAGGGATTCCATTTTGCCTGCAATCCTGAACCATCTCATCTACCACAACTGGTGACACCCCCGCCAACTCCTTCAAGGTCAAGGAAATATTTTTTTCATTCCCCATCACCCTAAGCACAATTTCCACCGCCTTCTTTTTCCCTGCCCCATTCACCAGCCGTCAATCCGTTTCCGGAACACGCAAAATCAGCTTAGGAGCTTCTGGCAGTACCCATTCCTTGGCATCCAAATCCATCCTTTCCACCGCCACCAACTCCTCCATCACTAACACCCTCACTTCTGCTTCCATGCGCTGTGGTTGCCATACCCCAGTTACTGTGACAATCCCCAGAAATGCTTGAGCATTTACCACCAATTCTTGTCCTTGCGCACGCACTTTCTCCATGACAGTTGGATTCCCATGTTCAGAGTAGATCCACTTGCCCGTTGGGAACATGAATCCCATTCCCACCAGTCAAACCAATCCTGCCTTGAGTTCCTTAGTCATGTTATTGCTTCCCAACAGCCATTTCCCCTTATCCCCACAGTAATTGCATAACCGCAAAGCAGGCAGATTTGATGACAGAAGCGCTTCCCCAAGTTGAGGAGGCAGATTGCGCAACTGGGAAAACATTTGACTCAGAAAGATCTGTAAATCCTTCATCAATTTTGTCATTTGGCTACCCTCTATGCTTGTTTTCAGTGTGTTTTCCTGACTGTGTTCCATTTTCAAGGGGCCTGCAACCGGAGCTTGCATCAGTGCCACCGGGGTGTGGGAAGCGGACTTCTTTGGCCCTGTTGGGAATGACCTAACCGTGTCCTCCATCAGTTCCTCCAAGTCCAGATTGCTTTCCACCGCGCAAAAAATGACAAGGATGTCTGTAATAAGTGCAATACTCCCATCCAACAACCTCTTCACCAAGTTGTTGTTGAAAAAGTGCCACTGCGCCCGCCCTCAGAGTGGGGGACTGACTCCTCCCAAAAACTCCCTCTTCTTTGCGCCCCTCTGCCTAGATATCACCTTGTTCTTTTCAAAGTAACAATAGATCCAATCAAACATTGCTACATAATCCCCCCATTGCGCCCACATCCGGAATCTTCCATTCACGCTTGCTGCCCCCACGGCTCACTCAAAGTTGCTTTCCCAAAAACCAGGTTCGCGCCTTCCCCATTGTGCCAAGATTTCCGCCTTCAGTTTTGGCCAGTCAAGTTCCTCATACCCTTCCATCTCCTCCAAACCCCAAAGCTACTCTTTGTCCATGATGAAAAGGAAAACAAGCCAAGCCTTATCTGAACCCGTCACACCTTCCGCATTGGCGATTTGTTGGTATTGCACAAGGAATTGCTCCACATCCTCTGTGTTGAAACGGATGTGAGGATAGTCATGCAACCCGATGCAAAAGGGCTTGTGATTGGCACCCTTGTCAGAACAAGGGCCACCGTATCCTGCCTCTGATGAGTTTTGCTTCTGAGAAGCCGGAGGAGGAGGAGGAGGAAGGGGAGTGGGGGTAACATTAGATGACCCCAAAACAGTCAATGGGTGGGACTGGGACATCCCGCTTTTTAGTTTCAGGAGACAAGGAACAAAAGATTACTTCCTGGCCAGATTCCCAGATGTGGAATTAAAAAGAGGGCTCCTCCCTTAATATGGAAGTTATTGATCCCTTGCGTCCATAAACCCTGAGTGCAACTGTTCACCCTTTTACTGAGAGATAGAGAATTGAGAATAAAGATCTTCCCAACACCTATGACAACCAATGTATGTTTCCTTCCCCCCAATGATATCAAGGTTGAGGGAGCAGCTTAAGTAGCCTACCCCTCAACCCTAACCTAAGTACAACCAAAAACAAGCAAGAATAATTATATACAACCTCTAAGCAAAGAACCCTAGCCTCAACCCTATCCTTCCAAACTGATAATCCACATCCCATATCCCATATCCATCCATCCATATTTCCCGCCTGCCATTACTTCAATCCGGTTTGTCCTTCTCATGAAGCAGCCTAGAGAGGTGATACCCCCCAAAGTTTTCCTCAAGTTCCAGAAGTTGTTGTTCTAAGTGTCTGTAAGGAGATTGGATGCAATGAGTTTAAGAATAGAGAGCGTGATGACAAGATAAATTCCTCCCTTCCAATCCTTCCCATACCATTCCCTGGTGGTCTGGTGATGATGATATATATGATGACCCAACCCAGAGTTGAGAGTGCGGTATTTTTGAGTCCTCCCTCTCAACCCTAACCTAGGTACAACCACAAGCAACAAGATAGATGAAATATGACCCCAAGTACAGAACCGTAGCTCCACCCTAACCCTACCGCATACCACCCACCATGTCTGAAACCCTCCCCTTTGATATCAAATATGTCTGGTTTGTCCTACTCATGGTGCAGCCCTCCGCCGCGCCCTACTTGGAGCCCCCAGGGTTTAACCATCTGCGCGCGTCCACAGATCCCGCAACCCGTGGGTTGGCCTGCGCTTATGCCTGCGCGAACCTCCCCGGCGTGTATAACCCCTGATTGCCCCGCCCTTGCCTTCTGAACTAGCCACCCCCAAGCTTGGTTGGGCCGGCTACATCACTTGGTCCACATCCCCTGGCCAGGTCGCAGCCCGGCGCCCCCCAGAGTAGGCCCAAACCGCACCTGGTGCCAAGCCCCGCAATCCCTGCTGCTGATCCCGCAGCAGGAACTGCTGAGACTGCAAGCACCGCAAATGCTGAGCCCAACCTACCCAACTGCTGAGCCCGCAGCCCGCAACGCAGCTCCCAATCCAAGGTTATAAATACAACACCACATACCTCCCAAAGTTGAGTTCTGTCCCCAGAGGTCCTTCCATCACTACCTCAACCCTACCGCAGTACCAGACCACCCCCCCCTACCCCCAGTTCACCCCAGCTACTAGCCCCGCCCCTCCTTCTAACTTCTGCCAACACTATGATCCCCTGCAATTTCTGCTCCCGGAACGGGCACATGTGTTTGATTGTTCCTGGTTGACGCGCCTGCAGCGCTTGCCATTGCGGCCAAGGCCACTGCTTGCTTAGCAAGGGAATGCCCCAGCCTCCCCCTCAATCCAGCTCCCAGTCCTGCCCCGGCAAGAGGGCCCATCCACACTCATTTGTGGTATTGAATGATGAAACCATCATGGAGGACTTGTGGACTCCACCCGGATCACCCCTTTGCCGTCCCCCCCAAGCTTGATCTGCGACTCTGCTTCACCGCTCTGCCACCCGGGACCTCACCGGAAGGAGGACTTCCCCAACTTTGCAGCTTACCGGGCGGCTATGCAATTCTGGGCGGACCACGTCTGGGTTATGCAAGGCACAAGGGATCCACTTATTGATGAAATCCTTCAAAGTTGCGCGGCTACTCCTGTGGCTCCTACTCTGGTCCCTTCCCCGGCTCCTGCTTCTTGGTACTCATTGGACTTGGACCAGAGGCCCCCAACCTGGCAAGGCACCCCTCCACTGCCCATGTCACCCATTGTCATCTTGTTGTTGCCTCCTGTTGGACCAAGCCCCCCAGATGGTCCTCCAGAGGCCCCCTCCTCACCAGTCCCGCCTCCCCCCAGCCCACCAAAGATCCCGGAAATACCCGTCATTTTGGCACTCCCGGAGGCCGGATTTGAGATCTTTTCTGAAAGGTTTACTGCAATGCTCCGCAAATTCCTAGCAACCCCCAGCACTCAATCCTTGGAATCCTGGCGCGAGCTCTTGGCCTCTTTCCTGGCCTTACTGGCATTGTTGAGGGCGGAAATGGAGTAAATGATGAAAATGGCTTAGGCGCATCTCCCCCCCTCTCCCCCCTTCCCTCTTTCCGTGTTTTTCATTGTACGGCGCTTCCCCTGATTCAAGAAATACACGTCTTCTGCGCGCGCGTCATTTCCCAGCAGGTTGTCCTGTGGAAACATCCCTGAGTCCCAAGTGAGCTTTAAAGAAAGTTTGGCGTCCGCACATCCTAAGTGAGAATGAGAGTGGGATTGAGATCCATGCCCGCATCCTGAGCCAACAAAGTTCCCCGGAAGGTACCTGGATTGCCCCAGCCAAACTGCCACAAAGTTCCCTGTACCCCACCTTCAACAAAAACAACCACCCTCCACCAGCGCGCGCACAGTCATCCAAGAGAGGAAAAGAAGTTGAGGAAACAAACACTCTGGGGTGTCTAGCTTTTCTGGCTGTGAACCAGCTAGGACACCCCCTCACCAAATCAGAGCTGTCTTATATTTGTCCCACGCATACTCCGCACCCATTACGCTGTATGAGAAGACAACTGATAAAGAGAAGACAGAGAAAGGAACCAAACCCAAAAAGAAAATTTTTTTTTGCTAACACCAGGCCTCCGCTCCTTGTATAACATTACCCAACAGTTTTTTTTTGCTAACACCGGGCCTCCGCTCCTCGTCCGGCATTACCCAACCGCGGGGCTTGTCCTTGCATTTACAGACCCGGCTTGCGCGGCGCCTGTGTCCCTTCAACCAATCATAACCAAAACCAGCACCAACTTTCAAAGCTATGTATTCAAGAAATAAGAAAACAAACATTCTGGGGTGTCTAGTTATTCCAGATGTGAAGCGGCTAGAGCACCCCCTCACCAAATCAACCTTTTACCCTACTCGCGTCCCCCCTGCTTGATGGCTGTCCACAGCGGTTTGCAGCCTCTTGCTCCTTTGAGGCGGCGTGTTGCGCATGGGCTCCTCCTCAGCTAAACAGCCCAATTTTTCTACCAATCCGGGACCAATGGCACTGTCCGCTGCGTCCGCGCCATTGCAGGCCATGTTGTTGAAGGAGGGGGAGCCGCCTGCAAAGAAGCGCTTCACCTGCAAAGCCGCGGCCTTCCGTTTGAGTGGCGCCCCGTCAAATTCCCCAAGCTGATAATTTCCACCCTCAAACTTGGATGCCACGCAAAAGGGGCCGTTCCATTGGTTGGCAAAAGGCTTACCCCACTGGGAATCCAGACTCTGGTTGCACAGCAAGACCAAGTCCCCCTTCTGCAAAGGATCCCAGAGGCAATGGGAACAACGTGCGTCCCAATAGCGGACCAAAGCGGTCCTAGTCTTCCTCAACCTTTCTGTGGCCTTTTCCAGGGTCTTTTCCCCTTGGAGAAGCTGTTTGGAACGCGCCTCCACAAGCTCTGTGGGGGTCTTCACCTTCCACCAGTCCACGCCAAAGAAGGCTTCCAGCTCAATGTCCACTGGAAGCAATCAACACTTTCTTTAGAGAAGTTCATAAGGCAAGTAGCCCGTTGAGTGTTTGACCAAGATCCCGCCTGCAAAGAGGACCACCGGAAGGGACTCCTGCCACCACTTGCCATCCTCACCCCACATCTTTACCAGGGCGTTGTTGTGACCAAATCTGAACACCCTTGGCCAGATGCGGAAAATTCAAAAATTTTTCTATGATTCTTTTATTCCTTTGAAGGCTGCTCTTGTCAAGTTGGCTGGTGAAAGTGGAAGAATTTTTGCAAATTTCTTCCTCTGGTCCTCTTCTCTGATTGAATTTCAACTTAACAAACCACTGGCTACTCACCTTACAAAATCCTCTTTGGTCAAAGGGCTGTCCTTCCTCTTAATCTGGAAATGGAATCTTTCTTAGGTATTTCTTGGGAAAAGGTTTCTTCCACCACTGATCTATTAATTTCCAGATCCAAGCAACTGGAGCAAATTGAAGATGTTTGTGACAAAGCTTATCAGAAAATGATGGATTCAGGGGAAAAATCTGTCCAATATTGGGAGGATAAGCATTACAATCAAGTCAGTGATCCCTTGAATCCTGGTGATCTAGTTCAAGCTTATAATTGATCCTTGGAAACTCAGTGGGGGAAGCTTTTTTCCAATTGCTGGAATGGTACTTATCAAGTGGTCCGTGAAGTCAGAGGCGGATCATATGTTTTGGAGGAGCTGGATGGTACTCAGATGGCCAGAAGGTTCCCTGCTGATCAGGTCAAGAAATTTGATTGTTGTAGAGGCAACTTTGATCAGAAGTAAGTCCTCCCAATTGTGCACCACAAGGGTCATCTGCTGCATTTTGTTGTGAAACTCTACTTTATGCCACATACATGAGCACCTGGGAAACCTTCTTCATCTTATTTCAGTCAAATCTAGGATCTTCTTTTGATGGATCAAGATATTCCTTTCAATCACCCTGAAGATCAAATGGCCATTTGTTGGGTTCAATCATCTTTCCCTTCTTTTTTTTATGACATCAAGCTCAGATGCAGACTAGGGAAAGTCTGTAAGTTGGGGAGAGATGTGGTGACCAAATCTGGACAACCTGGACCAGATGCGGAAAATTCAAAAATTATTTCTACAATTCTTTTATTTAGGTGTCATATATCTAAAAAAAAAAAACAGAATTTTTTTTGTATTGGTATCACTCCTCCAATTTCCTCATCCTGCCAAGCGTTCCTCTGTCCCAGTGGCCTAGGACAGGCCTCTCTTGGTCTCATCACCTAGGCATTGCGTTTGATTCCTTCTCTCTTTTTTCCCCCCTTCCTTTTGGCCAAACGCGCATGCCAAGACCAGCTTGGCCCAATCTTCCTCAGCTTGGACCATCACCCCAAGTCCCGATTGCAACTTCACCACCATTTTCATCGTCATCTTTCCATCTGTCCAGATGAGATTATTTGGAATCAGTCTAGCCAGTCTATCCTCTGAATTAGTCAAGATGATCCTCTTACAACTCACCACTTGTTATCCCACTCAACCTGGTGTCACTTGGTTTGCATCCAGTACCAGCGCAGCTGGTGTCGTTGGTGCCACTCTTTGGGGGTTACTGAGACAATTGGGAGTTTTGATTTGCCTTGGTTTAATTTTGATCCTCCAAATCTTTCTCTCAGTGATGTATTTCTTCTTATGACCATTGCCAAACAAAATCCAATTTAAGAACAATGATCAAATCACTAGGGGTGATTATACCTTCCAAGCTGAGATGGATGAAGTCACCAGACCACTGCACCACATCCCATATCACCCTCCCACAATGACAACCAATGACCAACAACTTATCCTCTACCGTCAGCCATCAACGTTGTCCTCCTCACCCAATCTCACCATCATCCATCTGGTCACCCGTGCAAGATTGGTAGCGGGAACAACCTTCATCCCCTGACCCAATTGGTTGTTCCCGCGATTGATCTTGCACCCTCATCTTATCTCCCCGGCTAGTTTCAACCAACAACCTTCCACCTTGACCATCTCCTCCGGCTGTCCCAATAAATCCACCCATCACTCACCCTCTCCGCTCTGGCGCAATCATCCATGGGCCAGCAGTTGCCTGTGCCCATGAGCCTGTCCGCGCGGCTCCTCACCTACAGCTCTCCTGCCCAGCCCATCATTGGCACAGGCTGGTATCTCTGCATCCCCACTCATCCATGATTCTGTCAATTATTTCAATTTTGTTTGATTTCTTGTTTTCTCATCAGTTTATCTTTTGTTTTTTCTCATGGCCATTAACAAAAAAAAAAAAAATCCGCTCTATCTGTAGTATCACTTGTACATAGTCTAACAGGGCCTCCTGCCCATATAAGGAGGAACACTCCTCTGCATTCTGGAATGGGGGGGAATTTTATGGCATCTTACAAAGGAATTATCATCATTATCATCTTGAAATAAATCATCTGTAGGGTCTCATTCCCTTTTATCTGAGACTGAATTCTGGGTATATCCATAATTGCCCCTTGATCTTTGAGCCTCTATACTCAAATCCTGATCCTTGATCTTTATTGCCAGCCAATAGCCTTGCTTTTTGAAGAAGAATTTGACTTATTGAATTCTTGGATGTGTTACACCACTCCTGATCCCTTTATCCAACCATACTGGTCCTGATCATCCTTTGATTATCTTTCCAAAACTGGTCACGTTTAACTGAAGAGGTTCCATCAAGCTTAAAACCTGGAGTGTTAAACCTCCCTTTATTTTTTTTGAAGTTGAATTCCGCCACGCTACTCTTGAGGCCCTTGAGAAGTGTTGGGTTATTCTTGTTCAAATTAGTTATTTTTTTGCTTCTAGAGCTTCATCAAACAATTATCTTTGTCTTTTGCAGCCACCCACAGTTATCTGGTACCCTTCAAGCGCTTTATTGTGGAGAGTTGGGCAGGTTCATTGAGAACCTGGAGGTTTTTTGGGATTGAGTTGATCTTTCCTAAGCTTCTGCTGACAACCAGAGCTATTAGCTTGTGGGTGTTTTTACTTACAATTGTCCCATCCTGTTGAACTCTGAGCAATCCTTGACTTCTTCTATTCAAGTTTTCCCTGGCATTGTCTTGCCTCAGATAGGGTTGTTTCCCACCTACCAACTACTATCATCTTTATCCTTTACTCTTTGGTCCCTCATTTTCCAGGTTCTGGACTTTGATCTTGGTTGAATTTAAATATTTTTTAACACTCAGGAGGGCAGCCTAAACAGCACGTTTCCCCTCTACAGAACTGCCACAGCCTGTTGGGCTGAGGATATTCAGAGTGAAGACAATTGGTAGAAGGATGTATTTCACACACATTAGACAGAGAGAATGAATCATAGGAACAAATTTAATCAACTGAGGATATTCAGAGTGAAGACAATTGGTAGAAGGATGAGGAAGAGGAAATCCTTCTGCCAGTCTCAAGCTCTGTCCTCAGGTGGACAGAAAGATAGACATGTCACAAGAATGTGACATGGTTAGGACAATTGAGAATTGGAAACAGGGCGCGCGCGAGTGATAATGAGTGAGAGCAACAGAGTGGGGACGTGTTATGAGTGTCACAAGGTGATGGAAATAATAAGGAACAGAAAAGATGGAAGAAAGTAGAAAATAAAGAACAGACAGAAAAGAAACAAGAAAGATAAGAGGAAACTATATGGGATTGGAGATGGAAGAGCAATAATCCCAACACCCCCCCTTGCTAACCACCTGCGGTGAGGCCGAATAGGGCTTGATGAGCTTGGAGGAGAAACCAAGTCAGCAGTTTGGTTAGCATATCCGCAATCATTTTCTTGGTCCCTACATGATGAACAGTGAAGACGCCTCAAGCCACGCATTCTCAAATGAAGTGGTGTCGTGCGTCTATGTGTTTTGTGCAAGAGTGGTGCTCTGGGTTCTTTGACAGAGCCTCAGCGCATTTGTTGTTGACGTAGAGAGGAACTGGGCTTGAGTTGTGGATTTGTAATTCAACCATAATGTTTTGTAACCATAGCCCCTCTTTGCAGCAGTCCGATAGGGCTTTTGTATTCCGCTTTGGAGCTTGATAGCGAGACTGTAGGCTGCTTTTTGGATCTCCAGGAGATTGAACCAGAGCCAACGCGAAAGATTTAACCAGAGACAGAGCGACGATTGTTGCGGTCTTCGGCCCAGTCCGAGTCGGCGAAGCCGGCGAGAGTGGTGTCATGGCGCTGGTGGTGGAGAGATATTGAAGAACCCTGATTGCTGCATTCCAGTGGTCAATGGATGCATCTTGAAGGAACTGCAAAAGCTTGTTCACAGCAAACAACACTTCAGGGCGGGTGCATTGGGAAATCCAAAGGAGGGAGCCGACGAGTTGGTTGTATTGGGGAGGGGAAGACGGAACGTTGGGTTTACGTTTCACCAGGGACTTGAAAGTTGCAGCCGTGGGAGAGATGACAGGAGGAGAGTTTGATGGAAGAAAAATGGAAGCAACCGAGTCAATATAGTGCTGATGGCCAATGGAGACCGTGTTAGAATTGCGATCACGTCGGACGGAAATGGATAGAAAAAGGGAGAGGTCTTCATCAGACCCAACTTTGAAGCAAGCCCCAATGTCCTTGATGAATGGAGAGACAAAATTGGGAGTTCCCACTACTGCTAGATTGTTGACGTGTGCTGTGACAGCACCCACAAGCACTCCACCGCGCAGTCGGAAGTACAGAGAAGGGTCGTAGGCGGATCTGGTGAGGCCAAGGGAGAGTAGTGCGGCATTGAGCTCAATATTCCACTGCCGAGGTGACTGTTTTAAGCCATAGATGGCCCTTGAGACCTTGCATACCCAGTCGGGGTGCAGCGGATCCTCAAAGCCCGGCGGTTGGGTCATGTAGACTGGTTCATTTAGGTGAACATTGAGAAACGCCGTCTTGAAGTCGACTTGATGGCCAAACCAGCCCTTCGTGCCGAGAAGACTGAGGAGAAGTCAAAGTGTCTCAAGACAAAGAGTCGGCGCAAATACCTTGGAAAAGTCGAGTCCATGAACCTGAGTGAAACCCATTGCGACGAGACGAGCCTTGAGCTTGATGATAGAGCCGTCAGGCCTCCGCTTCACCTTAAAGATCCCTTTGCATCTAATAATCTTCCAGCCTTTTGGGGGAGGGACAACCTCCCAGGTCTTCATACCGCGTAGGGAAGAGATCTCTTCATGTCCGGAGAGTATCCACCTGGAGCAATGAGGATTCTTCATCAGTTGCTTCCAGGTCTTTGGGGCAAGGATATTGTCCTTAATTGAGGCGGAGCGTGAGTAGTTGCCGAATCAAGAGGGCGCACAAGAGATTCTAGAGGAGCATCGTGGTGCGGGGAGAGGAGGCGTCAAAGGAGGGGGGGAGGAAACGGCCAGAGGCGGGGATGAGGGCAATGACGGAGAGATTGGGGTAGGATTCAAGGGGAGAGAAGGGAGAGAGGTTGGAGAGGGAACGCGAGGATGGGAATGAGGAGAGGACGGAACGGACAAGGGAGAAAGAGGGGGGGGAAACTGAGCTGGTGGAAGAGGAAGACAATCTGGATCTTGGAGCGGAAGGGGAGGGCCTGAAATGAACGGCGGGCAAGGGGGAGGTTTCTGTATCAGACGGGGCGGGAGAGGAGAGGAGAGGGGGAGCAGGATGAGCAGGCGAAAGAAGATTGGTGGGGGGGGAAGAGTGAAAAGAAGGATTGGGGGAGGGGGGATGGGGAGAGACAGGTCAAGAGCTGGTGGTAGCTGAGGGCATGATTACGGTGTGTGGTGGAGATTTGGGAGATGCGACAACAGTTGGCCAAGTGAAGTTGAGGGCATTATCAGGAGGAGCCAAACTGGGAACAAATTGACGGGACTAGGCGTAAGGAAAAATTGTGTCGTTGAAAATGACGTCCCTTGATTTGAAGAATTTATGGGTCTCGAGATCCAGAAGACAGTATCCATTGCCGTCAGAGAGATAAGAAAGAAGAATCGACTTATGTCCTTTTGGGTCAAGTTTGGAGCGGTTAGGCTTGGGGACTTTATACCACTCGAGACAGCCAAAGGGGTGAAGATAGGGAGGTGGAATGTTGGTGTGTTGAAGAATGGAGTTTGGCAAGATGAATCCTTGGGGTGTTTTGCAGGGATATGAGTTGAATGCGAAAAGGGAGTGACGCAGGGCATCAGCCCAGTACAACTTTTGAAGGTGAGAGGAGGATAGAGAGCATTGAATCAAATTAAGAATGGTTTGGTTTGATTGCTCAGCAACTCCGTTCAACTGAGGGGAATGGGGAGGACCAGGCTTGTGGCCTATTCCTTTGGATAGAAGAAATTCTTGTAGCTTGGTTTTCACGTATTCGCCTCTGTTATTGGTGCGCAGCAAAAGAACTGGATGATGATAATGATTTTCAAAGAATGAGATGAATGAATTTATTGAGTTGGGAGCATCAGACTTGGATTGTATTGGATAGGCAAAAAGGGCCTTGGAGCAATCGTTGATGAAAGTAATAAAATATTTAAATCCTTCTCTGGAGTTCGTTTCAAAGCTGCATACATCTGAGTGGATGATTTCTCCAGGTGTGTTGGATCAATAGCTGAGCCTTGAATGGAAAGGTTTTCGTGACATTTTTGATTTGATGCAGGTGGGACACTGTTGTACTGATAGTTCGTCGCTGGATGTTGGGATGATTCCAATAGTTTTGAGTAGTTTTCTGAGTGACTTCAAATTAAGATGGGAAAATCTACAGTGATAACCAAAGAGATTGTCATCAGGAAAGTTGGAGAACGTTGAGAGAGCTGTCTCCCAATGGCTCACAAGTTTACGCGGGAGATAATAAAGATTTCCTATTTGATATCCTTGAAATGTGATGGGTGCGCTCTTATCCGATGGTTCTTGTTGACATATTTCACATCCTGTGGATGTGAAAATCACTTGAAAACCAGTGTCGCAGATGCTTGAGATCGACATGAGAGTTTCACAAAGGTTTGGCACCAGAAGTGCCTTGATCTTACCAACCGGCAGGGTCATAGATCCTTCTTTGACAGAGGTGATAGATGAGCCGTTGGCCAGTTGGATGGGGATTGTTTTTGATTTCAGAGAGTCAAGTTGCCACGCGTGAGGTTTCATGGAAAGTGAGCATCCGGAGTAAAGATTGAAGTCAACATTTCCGGATTGATTTGTGTTTTTTTGGGTAAGGTTGCATGAGGCATATCCGGCGTGAACAATGATTTCCAAATCAGAGAAATTGTCTCCGTCATTGGTGTCCGTGTTATGGTCTGCCTTCGTCACGTTTGCTTTGTGACTGCTTGAAGTTGTTGGTTTGACTCAATTTTGTTGCTTGTTTCTTTTGGAGGCAGAAACAGCCTCCAGGACCTCGGGGCATCTTGAGAAAGAATGTCCCTCGGCTTTTCAGTTAGTGCAGTAGTAGATCTTCCTTGGATTCTGATTATTATTGTCTTGTCGTGACGACTTGGGAAAGTTCAGGGGCGTTTGTTTTGCAAGATTGGCAGCTAGGAGATCTTCATTTCTGGTTTGTCTTCTCAAGTGTTCCTGTTTGAGTGCATTGATGAGCTTAGATGATGGGACTGACTCCTCATTCATCATGCTTGAGACGCACGGTAACCAGTCGTTGGGAAGAGAAATTAGAATCGCAGTAGACAGGAGGTCGTCCGCGGTAAGAGGGTTTTTGGTTGTAATCAAGGAGGCCAGTTTTTCGCCGTAGGAGGTTATTTCTGAAATATGAGTGGTCATTTCCTTATTGTTGAGTTTCGTCAGAAGGAGTTTTTTTAACCAATACATTCATCCGCCGGATGAATTTTCTTGGTGAGCATCACGCAAGGCGTTCCACATCCCAATCGCGCTTTTTTCATGTTTACGTATGAATTGAAATTTCAAAGGATTGATGGATCTTGATATGACTGAGCAAACCGCTAAATTTTTTTGGTCCACATTTCTGGGTTAGGTTTGGGTGTGTCGTTGGTAAGTAGATATCCTACTCCAGTTGCTCAAAAGTGGATTTGTAAGATCATAGACCAGTCGAGATAGTTCAAATCTGATCCAGGAGAACCAAGAGGGAGAATGGAAGGGATTTTGAGAACCGGATGGACATTGTGTCCGTCTTCCATGTCTAATCGTTTATTTTTGGCACAATTTTTGCCGGATCCTTCTAAAGTGAGTGATTTGGTTATCAGTTAAGATTGTTAGGCATCTCTGGGATCATAACCTGTTGGGCTGAGGATATTCAGAGTGAAGACAATTGGTAGAAGGATGTATTTCACACACATTATACAGAGAGAATCAATCATAGGAACAACTTTACTCACCTGAGGATATTCAGAGTGAAGAAAATTGGTAGAAGGATGAGGAAGAGGAAATCCTTCTGCCAGTCTCGAGCTCTGTCCTCTGGTGAACACAAAGATAGACATGTCATATGGGATTGGAGATGGAAGAGCAATAATCCCAACACAGCCTAGCACCGTTTGGAGTCTTACATTTGGTCCCCCGGGCCAGGATTGAACCAGCAACCTTGGGATTTACAGTCCCAGCAATCATCAACTTTGAAATCAAATCTCTTTCTTTTTTTTTGTGTCATGATCTAGATCCGTGGAGGCAAATTTTTCTAGAATTAAGTCCTCCCAATTGCGCACCATCAGGGAAAGATACTTGTCATTTTTCAAGAAACCCTACTCTTGCCACATTTGTGAGCCACTTTGAGAATCTGCTCCTTGGATCTTTTAGGAGACTCTTTCAAAATGGAATCTCCCAGCGCCTCTTCTGCTTGTCCCAAGATGGTTAAGATCAAGCCCCAGAACAAGGACTTAGGATTCAATGGGACAAATGTGGAATGCTTCTTGGAGTCATACAAGATGGCTGCTTTGGTGGATGGGGCTAGCAAATTCAATATGGCCTACCAGTTACAATTTTTGATATCCTCTGATGAAGTTATGGAAATCATTGAGTCTTTTGAAGGTTTCAAACAGCATAACTGGGCCCTGGTGCAGGAAGCAAGGTTGGCCTATTGGGGAAAAATAGATTTAGCACAATTTACTTTGCATGATCTAGATAACCTTGTCTCCCAGTGGATCTCCAATGGTGGTGTGGCTTCAGCTTCTGATTATCAGTCTTTTCAGAAATCTTGGGCTCCCATCCAATCCTACCTTGCCCAAAACAATCACATTGCCACAGTGGACAAAATTCAAGTCTGATTTTTCCAATCTTTTTCTCCTGGAGTGCAGGAAAGGATCAAGGACAAACTGGTTGAGTCTGGATCCATGATCACTACCAGGGATAATTGATTCAAGCTGCCTGGTTTCCCTATCCTTAGGGGAGTGGTGGATAAAGTTATGAAAGTTCAAACAGCCCTCACTTTTGAAAAATCTAAATCCACTGAACCAGTCCATGCTTTCTCTTTCAAAGAATCAAACAAGATTATGAATAAAATGGAATTTTATCGCAGGCCCAAGAACCCTCAGCCTAACCGAGAAACTGCTACAATAGACAAGATCTCTAAACTGCTCAGAGCCTTTGAGAACAAAATGGATCAAAATATTTCCTCTCTTGTTGTTCCTAAACCTTCTAGTGCTGTTCCTAAAAATATTCTAGTCTGCTATTATTGCCACAGGGAAGGCCATGGAACCGGTTGATGTCTCAAACTCCAGAAGGACAAAGACAAGAAATTGGTAGAGGAAAAAGGGAATAACTTCTTCATTCCTAATGGTGCCCTAATCCCCTTTGATTTGTCTTGCCCCATTCCTCATGTGGTGGCCTCTTACCAGCCACCCCCTCCTATGAAGGCATCCTTGGCTTCTGTGGATTTCTGATCTTCTTGTGGGACTCTTCAACCCTGGTATCCCCCAGCTATTTCCTCCTCCTCTCTGGTTGGTACTTACCAATCCAATCCAGCTTGGAAGCAACATGAGGAGCTCAGACCTCTTAAAGCTCCTTCCTTGCCAACCTTGATCCTCCAAAAACCACCCAAAAAACAATCCTCACCTGAGCCCTCTTCTGATGTAGAAGACATGGAGGTGGAAAAAGAACCACTAATGGAAAGTTTTCAAGATCACCCTGATCCTCATCCCTAATCTATTAAACCTCCTCAATCCCCTTATCCTCTTCCTGCTTCACCCAATCTTCCTCCCTCCACCCAACCCAAAGTTTGGTTTGAGAGGGGAATTTCCAAAGATCACCCCAATGCTGTGGAAGGGGTATCAAAGAAAGTTTCTGATCTTAAAATTCCTGATCTATCTGTTGCTCAACTCCTGTCCAATTCTCCATCTGTTGCTGAAGGAATGAAGAAATGGATTTATTGCCAACGTGTGGAAATTGGTCCTGAAGAACTCATGGTCTCCTCTAGAACTTTGATGGAGGATTCTGGTGGAACAGATCTATCTTCTGAGTCTAGTCTTTACTCTTGTCCTCTTGGTTTTCTTCCCTGCTATCTTGGTGAATCAGAAAGAATGGTCTCACTCCTTGTTGATTCTGGCTCTCAGCTCAACTTGATTTCAGATGCTATGGCCTTCAAACTTAAACTCAGCCCTAGGGTCAGCTTCACCTCTTCAGTTTATGGATTAGGAAACCAGTCTTGCGAGTTGGTTGGAATTGTTGAAGATGTTCCAGTCTGGATTGTCCAAAACATTGTTGGAACTTGTCATTACTGGATCACATGCTTGGATGGACCTATGATCTTGGGTCAACCTTTCTTAATCAATTTTGGAGAAATTCTTATGTTTTCCAATCAAGTTGGGTAGAGAATCCTCCTCCCTGATTCTGATGGTAGAAAGATTGAGGTTCCTCTTTGTTCTTTGGATTCTGGTTTCTGGGAAAGAGATTTCCCTGGCCATTTTCCTAAGTCATCTCTAAGAGTAAAACAGAAGGATAATTCCAGTTCCTCTCATTTTTTATGGGAGTAGTTGATCCTACTAATAGTTGTAGTTCCTTTCAGCCTCAAACTTCAACTCAAGGGTCAACTCTCATCCCAGAGGCTTATTTCTCTTTCTTTTCAACGTTTTCTTCTGATCTCAAAAATATCAGAAATCAAAAACAAATCAAAATGGAAAAATCCAAAAATATTTCTTCTTCATCTGTTGTTTATTCTTTTCCTTTTACTCTTATTCCTAATCAATCTTCTCTTGGTTCCAGTTTGAATCTCTTAAATGAGTCTAAATTAGATCCCAATCTCAATCCTATTTTTGGTGGCTTTGGTATGGAAGCATATGGGCTTCAGTGGGGGCAAATTGGGGTAGAAGTAAGTACTCCCAATTGTGCATCACCAGGGTATCCTACTACTATTATTTTCAAACCCATACCTTGTGCCACACTTGTGAGCAATGTATTATCTCCTGGGACTTCTTTTATGGAAAAGGCACCTTTCAAAAATGTTGCCAAACATCAAACTTGGAAGGCATTAGAACTTGGTCTCAATCCTCATAGTCAGATCTCTCTGGTCAACTCTTGGCAAAAACAAGAACTGCTCTCTTTTGCCTCCAAATCTAAACCAGTGGCTAGGAAACTCCAACCAGTCAACCAACCAATGCCTCTCAATCTCAACCCTTCTCTTAGGCTTCCTCCTCTATCCCGCAATCCTTACTGTGGTTTTACCTCAATCTCTCACTGGTCCATTCATCCCCTCTGTTTGCGTCACTGAAGAACGTCTGGGAGTAGTCAACTTTGGAGCAGATGGATGGCTTCTACCTGATGAGTTGTATTTGATCAAAAATTTCTTGGCTCTTAGGGAAAAAGCTATTTCTTTCTGTGAAGAAGAGAGAGGTCTCTTGAAAGAATCCTATGTTCTGTGTCATATCATTCTTGTAGTATAACATGATCCCTGGCAAAAGAAAAAGATCCCAATCCCTGCTTCCAAAGTCATCAAATTCATCAAGTTGGTCCAGGAACGTTCCAAACTGGTTTATACAAACAGTCAACTTCTAGCTGATCCAGTCCTGTTTTCTGTGTCCTTAAAAGTAACGGTAAACTTAGAATAGTTCATGATCTCCAGCCTCCAAATAAGGTTACCATTAAAGACTCTGGTCTTCCTCCTGCTACTAAAGAATTTTTTGAATCCTTCTCTGGGAGAGCTTTCTATGGTCTAGGTGACATTATGGGTGGCTATGATGAACGGTTCTTACATCCAATTTCTTGCCATCTCACTACATTCAATACTCCTCTTGGTTGTTTCCAACTTACTCAATTGCCTCAAGGTGCCACCAACTTGGTTCCAGTCTATCAGGCTCAGATGGTTTGGATCCTCCAGGATGAAATCCCTGATCATGCTGGTATCTTTATTGACAATTGCGGAATTGAAGGACCAGTTTCTGATTATAACAATGAGCTCTTACCCTGGCATTCAGGAATCCGTCAATTGATCTTGGAATATGCAACCACTTTGGAAAGGATCTTGTTCTGAATCAAAGAATCTGAGCTCACTTTTTCTGGATCCAAATTGGCTGCCTGTGTCCCTGCTCTGGAAATTTTTGGTCATGTGGTCTGCAAGGAAGGAAAAGGATGCCTCCATCCAAACTCAACAAAATCCTCTCTTGGCCTACTCCCATCAATCCAACTGAAGTCAGCAGTTTTCTAGGTGTTGTTACTTAGGTTCAAATCTTTATCTCATCTCTATCCAAAATCTGTGCTCCTCTACCTTGCCTGATGAGAAAAGATTCTGAGTGGATCTGGACCCTGTTGATTGAGTAATTTGAATTAATAGAAATTATCACATTGAGGGACCAGCAACATTCTGATAAGCAGCAGCATACAAATAGATGCATAAGGTGAGTGAGAAAATAAAAATAGAAAAGAAGTTGAGGACGGAAATGAAAAGGATTGAAATCATACCAGACAGTTGAAGTTGAGATTTGAGGAAAGTGGATCATATTGAGGCAGGTTGAGGATGGTGGTTGAGCAATTGAGCAGTTGGCAGTGGAGAGGTAAACATTGGGAGTGAAGATTGTATGAAGAAATTGGAACAAGCAAGAAAGGAAAGAATGAAATAAAAATAAGAAAGAAACAGATAGATGATAATGGAAACAAGTCAGAAAAAGACTCCTGGGGACCTTGAAGTAAAGTCTTGGGTAAGAACGGGTAAGCGCAAGGTTGGGCAAACTGCCGCAGATGTCACTATAACTGCGCCGCAAGTGTGCGCGTGCTGTTAACCAGTAGGAGGAGGATTTGACACTTTGACACCCCTTGTGGCTGGTAGGATATTGAGGTAACAAAAGAGAGGATTAATGACTTGAGCTAGCTTTGATAAAGGAATGCAAGGTAGTGCTTTTGTCAGCCCATCAGCGATCATCTTGTCCAAAGGGATTAGTTTGATTTCAAGATTGTTCTCTTGTAGTTCCTCCCTGATGGCTTTAGTTTTTATGTTGATATGGCGAGTTTTGGAATTGCAGCCAAATTTCTTCAATTTGTTGTCCAATCCTTTGTTGTCAATATGGGGTAAGCTAGGTTGCGTTGGTTTTTCCCACATTTCTGAAACTAAACCCCTCATCCAGATAGCCTCCAAAAAGGAGTCAACTAACAGGTTGAGTTTGGCCTCAGTGGTGGAGTGTGTTACGTTTCTCTGGCAGTAGCTGCTCCAAGCTATGGGTGATCCAAATAGTAGGGTTATGTGGCCGGACTGCAAATGTCTAGTTTCAAGATTTTCGTTCCATGTGGCGTCACTGAAGCATTGTAGTTGGGTGTCTTGATGTTTTATTTTCAATACTAATGAAAGTCCTTTCGTCGCTTTGAGATACTTCCAACAGCGCTTAACTTCGCGCCAGTGATTAATCCTGGGACATTTGCAGAACTGGGCTTAGCTGGAGACAGCGTAAATGATGTCGGGTTGAGTTAAGAAAGCAATGTAATTCATTAGGAATAAAGCTGACCTGTAATTGATTCCTAAAGCTTTGAACTCTTCATGTTCTTCTTTGGTATCTGGTTGTAAATTGAAGTTAGCCAATAATGGAATGGAGGATGGATGACAGTCTGAAAGCTTGAGTTCTTCAAGCCCGTGTTTGATGTGATTGGGTTGAGAGAGATATATTTTGTTTCTGGTTCTGGATTATTTCATACCCAGAATTGTGTTAGGATCATGAGCAGTTGAATTTGGAAAGCACTGTAAAACGTTTTCTTTAAAATTTTTTCCAAGACCGACCAAGATTAGGTTGTCAACGTGGAAGAAAATCATGGATTGCCTTTGGCGATGCAGATAGAGACAGGGATTGGATGATGACTGGTGAAATCCTTGGTCAGAGAGCCAGGTGGTGAGGGTGTTGAACCAATTGAGAGGAGCTTGTTTAAGCCTGTACAACAACTTCTTAAGTTTGAGGTATTTTGATTTTTGTTTAGATCTTTTTGGAGTTTTAATAACAAAGAGTTCCTTGAGTGGCGCGTGAAGAAATGAACTCTTCACGTCAAACTGAGTGATAGGAAGAGAGTGATAGAGATCATAAAGTAGAGCTATTCTGAGAGACGCCGCTTTGCCAGTTGGTGAGAACGTGTCTTGGTAGTCCAGGCCATATATCTGATCAAACCCCTGCATGCAAAGTTGGCTTTTGTAAATCAAAGGGTCGCCATGGCAGTTGTCTTTCAGGCGGTAAAACCATGTAGTATTGAGAGGATTTGAGGGTTTAGGACCATTGTAGTCTTCCCAAACATCCATCTTTTTGATTCTGGATAATTCCGGGTCCATGAAGAGATCCCAGCTTTTATAGTCTTTACACTTCTTAGCTTTCTTGAAAGATTTAGGAACAAAATAATGGTGAAATCTGTAACAATTGGGGGGATGAAGAGTTTATTGGTTGCGCAGTATTTGAGAGGGAGCCAGTTCATCAGCAACCTCCTGGGATGAATGAGAAGACTTGTTGTCTGCAGGCTCCGTAGCCTTGGTTGATGACAAGGAGGGATCATTGGGTAAGGAGGAAGTGATGTTAGCTGGAGAGTTGGAACAAGGACAGTCATGAGGGATAAAAGGGAAATCTATGTCAATCAAAGGGATAGCGGCTGGAGGGTTTTCTGTGGTTTGGAAGCGGGGACTGGATTTAATTATTTTGATGTGTTTTGACAAAATAATGGTATTTTCTGGTTTGAGAATTCAATAAGATAGGAGATTACGGTTGAACCCTACTAACATGCCTTCTAATCCAAAATTATTGAACATGTCTCCGCGCAGAATCTTCAAATTTAGATAGACCACTCTGGAACCTAGCGGATGAAAATAATCCACGGGTAGTGACTTATTAGTGAAGATCTCGTAGGGGGACTTTTTGTTGGGTTGCTTGGGAATCTGATTCAGAATGAGGGTAGAGGCTTTGGACACTTCTGACCAAATATTAAGGGGTAAATTTGACAATCGAAGGACAGTTTGAATCAATTTGGCCATAGTACGGTTAGCGCGTTCCACTTTTCCATTATGTTTTTGGTGGTATGGTTTGGATACAATGTGTTGGATTGAATTTTCTTGAAGGAAGGATTTAAGTTCTTGAAAAATGAATTCTCCTCCACCATCAGTACAGACAGTGGCAGGCAAGCATCCTTGTTTTTGCTTCTCAAATCTAAGAATTGATAAAATTTGAGGACAAGCGTCAGATTTGCAATGAAGCGGGATAGCGGATAGATAGCCAGAATGGTTATCAATGATGGTCATAATGTACCTCATCCCATTACGGGATTCCGGATTAATTGGACCCATCAGATCAATGTGAAGTCTTTCAAAGGGCTTTGACGCAAGGGTTGCTTTGGAGGTGAATGAGGTTTTGGAAATTTTTGGAAATACACAATTGGCACATTGGAATTCTTCAATAAGAGAATGAGGAATTTTGGTTTTAACAAGTTTGAGATGGTATGGAGTGGCACGGCCAATAGATTGATGGAGATAGAGTAACTTATCATGATCAAAAGTTTTGCGAGTCAGGTAGCTTATTTTGCAGTTATTACCAATGGAGTGAGGAAGATTAAGAGCAAAAAGATTATCCCTTATGAATCCTTCAAAAGCAGTCGCTCCATTATGCAGTACCTTGAACAAATTTCCACTAGCAGTGACTGAGCATTGCTTTTCAGAAATTAAGACTCCGGGACTGATCAGATGGATTACAAGATCCGGAACAAAGAGACAGTCAGTGAGTTGGATGAGAGAATTTCTCCAGGAAAGAACCACTTTGCCTTTTACTTTAATAGGAAGATTTTCTCCATGTTTTCCTGTACTTATGTGTTCACCGTTGCAATCTTGTAATGAGGAGAAATACTGAGTTGAATTGAACATATGGAAAGATGCTCCCAAGTTGAGGATGATGCAATGGTTGGTGTTCACTTTGTTGATCCACATAGTCAAAAGAGCATGGTAATGAGCAAATTCATTGCTTTTGGGCTTCTTTTGAGCTCTCCATTTTGCCTGAGCTTCTTTTTACCAATCTGGAGCAAGATGCTTGTATTTATGCCAGCATCTTTCCTCAGGGTGATCAGTTGCATTAGGATTGTGATAACCTTGCCTGAATTGTTGGAGTTTAGTTAAAGGAGGTTTTGAATTGTTGTTTAAAAGAGAAGTTTCTCTGGCGGGGGCATTGGTGAGCTTTGATTTTGATTCATTATCCAGTTGCATTAAGTGATTGAGGACCAAGTCAACCCTCACTTCCTTATTGGAGTGCATGATTTGCTGCCGTAGGGACTGAAGGGAGAGTGGGAATTTGAAAAGAACTAGATAGGCCAGAATATCCAAAGGAAGTTTGATACCAACGTTGAGCATTTTCTCGAGGGAAATTTTGATCTTGGTAATAAAGGAAGAGATAGCGTCAGGTTTGAAGGGATGATATAAGGAGTTGTTAAAAATTTGAGCTTGATTGGTGGTTTGAGATGAGGCAAATCTTTCCTTGATAGTTTTCCATAAACCTTTGGCTGAGTTGATATTATTGGAATTGACGACATTGTTATGAGTGACAGTATCAATTTTGGACAAAATGATGAACCGAGTTTCAAGATCATCCGTGGGGCTAAGAGATTTGGAATTGTCTTTGAGAATTTGTTTGGTTCCTTTAAGTTTGAGTAGGATGGTTATCTTGTCTTTCCAAATTAAATAATTTTTGTCTGTCAGATTAGGAAAAGCTTCAAGTGCGGCCTTGAGCATGATTTTTCAAAATCTGTCCATAGTGCCAGATCCCTCCATGAAGTAGCGAGGTTAGATAGTCAAGCATTTCAGCTTTTAACCATGTTGATTGAGTAATTTGAATTAATAGAAATTATCACATTGAGGGACCATCAACATTCTGACAAGTAGCAGCATACAAATAGAGGCATAAGGTGAGTAAGAAAATAAAAATAGAAAATAAGTTGAGGACAGAAATGAAAAGCATTGAAATCATACCAGACAGTCAAAGTTTAGATTTGAGGAAAGTGGATCACATTGAGGCAGGTTGAGGATGGTGGTTGAGCAATTGAGCAGTTGGAAGTGGAGAGGTAAACATTGGGAGTGAAGATTGTATGAAGAAATTGGAACAAGAAAGAAAGGAAAGAATGAAATAAAAAAAGAAAGAAAAGGATAGATGATAATGGAAACAAGTTGGAAAAAGACTCCCGGGGACCTTGAAGTAAAGTCTTGGGTAAGAACGGGTAAGCGCAAGGTGTGCGAACTGCTGCAGATGTCACTATTACTGCGCCGCAAGTGTGCGCGTGCTGTTAACCAGTAGGAGGAGGATTTGACACTTTGACAGACCCAAGATTGTGAACATTGTTTTCAGCTGCTTCAAATGATGGTTGGAAAAGACATATTCTTGAAAAAGATTGCTTGTGGACCTGGAGCTGGCAAGATCAAATTGGTGGTTGATTCTAGTTATCAATATTTTGGGGCTGTCCTCACTCATGAAGATGAAAATTGTTGGGACCATCCTGCTCTCTATGAATCCTTGTTATTTTCAGATGTAGAGTCCAGGTACTCCCAAACAAAACTGGAACTTTGTGGCGTGGCTCAAATGTTGAAGAAACTCCAAACTGTCCTTTGGGGTCAACACTTTGAGTTACAAGCCAACGCACAATCCATCATTGAAATGATCAATGCTCCCAGCCTCCCAAATGCTCCTATGACTTGTTGGGTGGCCTTTGTCCAACTTTTCTCTTTTGATATTGTTCATAGGCCTGGAAAATCCTTCACCATGCCTGATGGTTTATCTTGACCCCCCTTGGAGATGAAGAATTGGATGTTGGAGTGGACTTTGATGAGGAGGAGCCTTTAATTTTTCCAGTCTTCACCTTTTCCTCCCAAGATTATTCTGGCTTCCAACAAGGTTTCTGGCTGTCAGCTCTATGATACCAGGAACCTTGCAGTCCTTTAGCTACAGAGAGTGATAAAAGTGCTGGAATGATAATAATAATTATTATTCCAATAATAAACGCTTAGAAGCTCAAATAAGAGCAGTTGCAAGGTTTAATTGGTTTGGTAGTAAAGGGTTTTCAATATAATATAAAAGAGGGGCCACAGTATTATACTACTGGGGATCTTTACAGACTAGAAACCTCTCTTCAAGGGGCCTCCTTAGGCAGTTTTTAAGAACCTTGGAATAAATTTGGGTGCCTCAGAAAGGACTTATTCCACTGATGGTTGGGCTTAACAGCACAAGCGGCCTTGACAGGAAGGGTAACACTGACTCTGAGCACTTTACCACGAAAATCCTGGAATAATTAGAAGGGTTTCAGAGAAGATGGGGTAGATTGCTTGACTAAACTTCAATGGTTGATTGGTTATAAAGGTAAAATAATACTACTGCAGACTGATTCATAAATCACTTGCTTATCTTCATAGAAGCACTTGATTAACAATGACACATTGCCTGATTGATAATAAATAATTTCCTGGTAAACTCATTGAATCATTGATCCAAAGAGGTCTGTATAAATACCTTTTTGGGGTGATTTTGGTCTTCTCAGGGCACGTAGAGAGGGTTCTTCTCGTGGGCTGAGGCTGGAAAGCTAGTCAGGGAAAGATTAGCACGTCTACTTGGTGCTTTCAATCAGCTGTCCTTAGATCTGCTGGATTTCTGTACTATTTTAGCCACAGGATCTGTTAATTAGTTATGGCATAAATTTGATCATTCTGTACTCATCTTTTATTTGTACTATTGATATTGCTTTACAGTGTGCAGATGTGGATGTTTATTGTTTTTCCGTCATCTGCTGATCATTTAAATGATTTGTAATAATTTTTATGAACACTTCTTGTAGTGTTTTGTGGTCTTCAAAGATCAATATCTGTGGTTTACGTGGTATTCCTTGATCTTTGATTTATTATTAAAAACTTTTAAAACTTAATTTTCATTAATTTTATTTAAGTTTTGATCTTTTTGGATCATTACTAATGCATATGTCCTTTTGTTACATATACTAGGCAACCCTAACTAGGTTGTAGCTCTTTGTAGCGGTACCTGGTTGTCAGATTAGTCACAACGGATCCAGGCGCGGGGATCAGTTTAGTATAGATGCGCGCGGGGTAGGATTTGCTGCATGCGTGGCAGAATTAGCTGCGCGCGGGTCACTAGTTCATGGGATCCTGCTGCTGCTAGTACGTAGGGTTATGTAATGATGTGGGGCTGCACGCGGGAATTGTGACATAACACATTTCCGCGTGTACGCGCGGGGTAGGATCCGCTGCGTGCGTGTCAAAATCAGCTGTACGCGGGATCCTGCTGCTGGCGGGGCCGCGCGCAGGAATAACACATTTCCGCGTGTATTGTTGTAATTTTTTGTACTTTTCCTTTTAATTATTTTAAAAATATAAGGACTTGGAATTCAAGGTTGAGGCAAGTGAGTGACCCTACCTAATTTTGGGTGAGGAATCCATTCCTGTAATAATATTTATGTATTTCTTACTCCTTACTTTTTTACTTGAGGTATTTCTTATTTTTCATGTTTTGTGTTACTATTTGACAGTTTTTCTCTGTATATATTAGCAAGCTGACATTCCCCCGCTCCAAGATATTTCTATATCTGAAAAGAAATTTGGGCTAATGGGTTAATGCCTTTTTTTGGCTCTGTAGTTCCTTAGGTGTATAGGTCTGTCAGGGATATTCTGTTCAGGAAACCATTCATCTTTATCAGCTGATTCTCCCTTGTATCTAACCAGGTAGAGTCTGATGTCTTTTCCATTGATCCTATCTTTCTTATCCTTAAGTATCTTGCTAATTTTACCCTTGTCCTTTTCAGGTTCTTCTGTAACAGGTATTGCAGGTGAAGGAGTATGTTCTCCATTCCTTGGGTGGTAGTGTTTGATGAGGCTTACTGGGAAGACTGGATGTTTCCTAGAAAGCTCATCACTGAGGATAACTTCCACCGCATTTTTACCAAGAAGTTTTTTAATGGTGAAAGGTCCAACAAAAGCTGGTCTAAGTTTCCTATTTCCCCCCCAAGTTGGTAAAGTTAGTGGTAGAGATCAAGACTTGATCACCAATCTTGAAATCGGGTTCCTTATGGGTTTTATCCCATCTTTGCTGGTTATACTCCACAGGATCCTGGACACATTTCACAGCATGTTTGTTGGTTTCATCTATCATCTTCTTGAAATCAAGTGATGTAGGGTGAATGTTGGTTAGCTGGTGGTTAAGGTTATCCTTGGGTAATCTAGGAATCCATCCTCTTTCCAGTATTTAAGGTGCTTCCTTAGTGGTAGAGTGTTTTCTACTGTTTTAGGCCATCTCCAGTGCAGGTAAAAGGCTAACCCAATGGTGGAAATAACCGTCAGAATTCTTTTACCCTAGTCCAAAGCCACAGAATCTCCTGAGCATGTCTTCCAGGGTCTGAATCATCCTCTCAGCTAATCCATCCATCTGAGGGTGATAAGCCGTAGAGAAAGCTAAGGTGGTTCCAAGCATATCATGGTGATTCCTCCAGAACTCAGAGGTGAATTTAGGATCTCTGTCACTGATAATAATCTTGGGAACTCCAACATCAGCAATGAGTCTGTTCCAAAATAATAAGGCAACTTCCATAGCAGTGTCTTCCTTGTGATTAGGTAGGAACTTTGCTTTCTTGGAGAACCTATCCACAATGACTAAAACTGAGTTGTAGGAATAGGCTCCTCCTGGTGGTATTCCAGTCACAAAGTCCATATTGATGATTTCCCATTTTTTCTTGGGTTCAGAAATCCTTTGCAGTAGTCCAAACCGTTTCCCAGTAGTCCTGTTGGACTTCTGACAAGTTTCACAACTGGTAACATACTGTATAGTGGAGTCTCTCCAATTAACCCACCAAGCAGTTTGTTTAACCTTATCTAAGGTTCTATCAGTAGACAAATGACCAGATGAGAAGTTATCATGGAACTCAGCCGGAACATGTTTGATATGGTCATCCTTAGTTAAGACTATAAAACTTGAATGTTGATTCCTATAGTGCACTAGACCATCCCATATGGTGAACCTTCCTGCTTTGTATGGTTTCAAGATAGGTTCAGGTAGGCTATTGATCAATTCAGGAGGTGGAGAAATACTTTCCATTGTAGTTATCAGATTCTTTATGCCAGAGCTGTAAGCTTCTTTGATAGAGTTGAACAATGATTCATTTAGTTCACAAATGTGGATACCCATTATAGGAGCTTCAATGTTTAACCTGTTAATATTAAGGATAGGGAAGATTTCATTATCCTCTGGATCATAGGAAGGGTTACTCGGGTCATTTGGTAACACATTCCTGCTTAAACTATCAGCATTCTGATGTTTAGTTCCAGCTTGATGAACTATGGTCATCTGTCCTCTGTACTGTTGTATAGCTATCTGCCATCTCATTATATTCCTGCTAGGGGTCTTCATGTTCATCAAGGTTCTGACAGCGTTGCAGTCAGTACCAACAGTGAAGTTGGTACCTTCTCAGCAATAATGGAGTTTCTCTAGGGCCCATAACAAGGCAAGGCATTCCATTTGGCTTGCACCGTACCTTTTCTCATTATCTTTAATTTGTCTAGATATGAAGAGTATAGGTTTTTCCACGGGTTTATCATCTTCTATGACTTCCTGGTGTAAAGCAGCTCCTAGACCTTCCATTCTGGTATCTATGTAGAGCTTAAAAGGTTTAGAGTAATCTGGCTGGATCAGCACTGGAGCTGAAGTCATTGCCATTTTGAGTTCCTCATAATTTTTGCCTCTATCATGAGAAATTTCAAACATGGTGGTGTTGTTGCAGATCTCATAAAAACATTTGGTTAAAAGAGCAAACTTTGGTAAATACTTCCTATAGTGGCTGCAGAAGCTGATGAAGGATAGGAGTTCAGTTTTGTTTTGCAGCATAGGCCTATTCATTCCTGCTGCTATTTTGTTTTGGTCAGCAGCTAAGGTCAGTCCAGAGACAATGTGACCTAAGGCTTTGAGTTTCCTGTAGCCAAAGTTACACTTTTTCATTGATACTTTCAATCCTACAGCATAGATGGGTTTGAGTACTAGCCTCAACTACTCCATGTGAGTATCCCAATGATCAGGGTAAATGATAATATCATCAATGTATAACATCATCCATCCTTGTCTGATGAATAATCCTCGGACTGTGTCCATCATTCTTTGAAAATGATAAGGAGCATTTTTAATACCAAAAGGAATCCTAAGATACTCATAGATTCCCCAATGACATATAATTCTCATTAATTTCCGGCTATCAGGGCTGATAGGTATTTGGTGAAAACCTTTCAGCATATCCATTGTGGTTATGTACTTAGCCTTGGAAATTTTATGTAGAGTGTGGTCAATTCTTGGAATTGGATAATAATCAGCTTGTTTGTAGTTGTTAAGCATTCTAAAATCTCCAACCATTCTTGACTTATCATTGTGCCAAGCTATGACTACTGGGGTATTAATATCCACCTGTTCATTGTGGCCTACTTTCCTTAAGACTTTTAGGTCAACCAAGTCTTGAATATGGGTTTCCAGAGCAGCTCCGGATTTTGGGCTTGAAGGGTAAGCAGGTCTCCTGAGGTTAGGTGGGTAAGGAGGCTTAATAGTTAGAGTTAGGATCATGTCATGTCCTTTGATGTTACCAATGGGGTGATCTTTGGTACAGAAAGCATTCTGATTTTCAAAGCATACTTGTAAGATATCCCGTTTCTGTTCTTCATTGAGAAGGGAATTTAAAGAATCTTGAGAAAATTATTCCTTATTGAACTTCTCTAAGTGTTTTTCATAAGTTGAATCAGAAGTTTGAGCATTGACATGACATATTTGGAACTTCTTATTCCATTCTCCCCCTACAGTGAAGTATCTACCTTTACTTTGGAATACATCTATACCATATAGGCAAAGAGAATAATTCTCAAGGATAAATTAGTCACATACTCCGTTTTGGAGCACTAAAAATTCAATTTTCAGTTTGATTGATCCTTTAGAGTGAGGGAGTATGATATCAGAAGACCATACTCCAACAGCATTGAGAGCAGAATTACAGCTGCTGAACTTAGCCTGAGGTACTGGTAGTAAGTTCAGTTTCCAGTTTGGGTCTTGCTTCTCCAGATAAGTTGAAACAACACACAAGCAGAAGGCTCCACTTTCTAGAATTAACTTAACAGGGGAACCTTGGATTAAACAAGTAGCATAGCAGGTTTTGCCTGAAGTTTAACCTTTACTGGCAGAAGATTTTAGGTTCAAAGCCTTAGCCTCAGAGATGTGGTGAATCTTCATGTTGGGGTTCCATTTTTGAGGCAAGTTAGAATCCTCATTGACGGAATTTATGTCCAGAGAAGATTCAATACTACCTTCAATAACATTGATAGGGTTAGTGATTATTAGATCACAATCAGAGAGTGATCCTTCAGTATCATCAAGGTGAGGGTCAGGATTTTCACACTCTTCTCCTTCAATATGATTAATCCTTTTCCTTATTAGAGGACAATCAGGTTTTATGTGTCCTGTTTGGTTAAAGTTCCAACATACTTTTTCTTTTGATTCTGGAGTCTTCTTGACTTCCAAGGTAGATGGATTAGTAGCAGGGGATTCTTTAGTTTTGGAGGTATATTCTTCCCTGTTCCTAGTATTTTGTTCCCTTGGAGGTCTCTTGACCCTTTTGTCAAGACCATTCATATCAATAGTTTCTTCCAATACACCTATTAAGGTGGAAAGATCTGAATCCATAGACATTCTGCATCTTACACTGTGGTTGATTTGTCCGGGACATAAGTTGAGGAGCCTTTCATTGACTTCTTCTTTATCAGCATCAGGATAAAAACAGTCCAACCTCTTTTTCTGGTCTCAGCACCACTTATGAGGTTTTTCCTTGGAAGTATCAAACTGGGAAGTTTCAAAAGTTTTCATCATCTTTCTTTTCCAAATCCTGGTACCAAACTGCACTTTGATTAATTCTCTCCAAGAATTCCAGGATAAAGAACCAACTTTTTCTCTTTTATTGATAAACCAATCAAGAGCTACTCCTTCAAAAAATCTGGGAAATCTTACCACAGCTATTGCATCAGGGAGCTCATAGGAGGAAAGAGTGTAGTCAATAAACTTAATGAAACTGACATGGTTGTATTCTCCTTCTCCAGAGAATTTAGGCCATTCAGTGATGGGAGGAAGTAGCTTTAAAGCCTGTTCTATTTCCGGAGTAGGACTGGGTCTGAAAGACTCATTCCTAGTTATCCTGGTTCTGGGAGGAGCACTAAGAGTACTGGTGAACCTGGCAGGTCTAGTTTCTTCTAGGTCAATGACCGGAGAGTTAGTGGAGTTGATCTTAAGATCTCTGAGATCATTCTTAATCATACCTAACTCTAAATCAAGTTTGTTGCTTAACAAGTCAATTTTTTTAGCCAGATGAGCTGAAGGAGTAGGACTAGTTTTCTTAACTTCTTCCTTGAGCTGGCTTATGGTTGCAAGAATATCTTCATGAAGGATTGATTGATTGTCATCAATATGTTTCATCAGGTCAAACTTACTAGCTCTTACACTATCCTTGATTTGTTGTATTTCCAACTCATCAATTGCCATAATCTGAGATTGAGTTTCAATCACTCTAAAAATAATTGAACATAATTTGTTCAATTGGTTATGAACTTTGTCAAAGCATTGGCCAATAATGGTAAAATTGTGAGACACATTTACAGAAAATCTATTAAGAGCTTCTATATCTAATTGTGGTACACCCTTTTCCACTTCTGGGCTAAGGATATTATGTTGTCCCAATCCTTTGGCTTCCTTAACTTTTGATGGGCTGGGGACCTCCTCTTTTTGGGGTCCTTTCCCTTTAAGGAAGCTTACTGATCCCAAGGATTCCAGTTCTGCACGTAGCCTTCTACTTCTTTCTTTGGGATCAACCTTTGAAGAGAAATCTGAGATTTTTTTGCCTGAGAAATGGCTTTTCTCATACCTGGTTGATCCTCCTGGGTGTGAGCCAACCTGAATTGTTCCCAATAGCTCACATGCTCTTTCACTAACACTTTGACCCTTTCCTCCTTGGTTGAGTCCAGCTGGGGTGGCGTAGGTGGACCTGTACCCTCCTGGGATAACCTGGTGGGAAACGGAAGGCTCTCCAACAGTCTGTTGGTCGAGTTGGCGGCCGTGGTCGTTACCGTCGTTGTCCCGTGTGATGCTATGGTCACGGTTTTGAGCCCCTTCATCGCATTTGTGACTGGAGTCCTTGCGCATACGGGTTCTTCCAGGCAGAGATCCATATTACGGGGCTCTGCCAGTTGCACGGGTGTTGCGCCTATTTTGATACATAATACCAAAAAAATATGTAAGTCTTTTGTTGAAACTTTGAAAAAAAGACTTTGAATTTATAAAAATTATATTTTTCGTTTGTTTTATATTTTTAATAATTGTTATAAATATTTTGACTTACTTAGAGTTAAATTCAACGGTACTAACACTTGGTGGGGATCACAACTTTCCTTGGAAGGTATTCCAACGGGGTCTGAGTGAGTCCCAATCAGATCCTGGGATAAATCCAAGGGTAAATCAAATGGTACACTGTCTGTGACGTCCTCTAGGAGGTCCTGGTCAATGAGATCACCAAAAAGAAAATCCACTGAGATGTATAAAAAAAATATTTATTTTTGTATTTTTACGTGATAAGGTGATTTTTAGAAAAAATAATCACTTTTCTTATTTTTGGGTTTTTCTTTATCTTCAGGATTATTTAGTTTATAAATATAAAGCTTTGTTGAGTTTTTCCATGCACGCGGGCAAGGGTGAGCCCAACTTTCAGTGGATCAGGGAAACCTACTGCGGTCGCAAACTGCGCACTTAGAATAGGTCATCATTCAACTCGACGCGGAGGTCACTTGAGGATCTTAACTCAACAATTCATCTCACCGCTCGTCCCTTGACTCCTTGTCTCTTTCGTTCATACAGTTTCTTTGTTGCTCTTATTCTTCCTAGTTTCTTCATTGCTCTTATTCTTTCTCATCATACACACTGCGTCCTCCATCCATCAAGACCGTTCTCTTGCCCTCTTCTCAAAACACACCACACACACACTCGACATGCATCAATGATTGCCTGGTGAGATTCATCACCTCCAATTTCCTTCTCATATTTGACGCACTCACTCATGCTAGAATCTATCAGTCTCTGCCTCAGCCTCTGCATCTCGACCTACAAATATTCCTCAGATCATCTCCTCCAATCTCTCAGATGTCTGCTCATCGAGTGCAGTCCTATCTTGTTTGTTATTCATGTCTTTGTTTCATTAACTCTCCTCATGACTTCTGTGCTCATTAAGTTGGTCTCCTCAGTCTTCAGTCTTGTGTTAGTTCTCTTGTCAATGAAATCACTTTACGGTTAAAAGCCAAACAGCTTCTACTCAAACTTGTTGAATAACCAATACACAGACTGAGGAAGGATATCTAGCCGGGCCACATGGACTTCTGACAGACTATGCTCAAGACTGCCCTCAAGACTATCCCTCTACTTGGAGAAGAAAACTATGGGATCTGGAGAGACAAGATGGACGCGATCCTGGACATCAGAGGCTGCACTGCAGCAATCAATGATGAGGCTTCTGTTCTAGATACTACGGTGAACGACAAACTCAAACTCCTTATCATCTCAAAACTTGATTCCTCCTCCCACGAAAACATAGTCAAAGCGGAAAATTGAATCTCTGCCAAGCTGCTGTGGAAGGCTATCATTCAAAAATTCACTTCTTTGCAGGCTTCGAATTGTGCAAGAGTGTTCAACTCATTTCTCTATCTCACTTTCAACCCAGAGGATATTGTCAAATTCATCACCAGGGTCAAAGTATGTCTCAAAAAGATGGCCGAAGTCGGAATAAAACTCCCTGATGATATCGTGGCTTATCTCTTACTGTTCAAATTTCCCACTTCTATGGACAACTTCAAGAGGCAGATAATGCATTCAGACAAAGAACTCTCTGTTGACTACGTCTTGAACCATCTCACTCAATTGAACAACAAATCTTTGGCTCAATCATCTATCGCCAGCGCGAAGTCAAAGGGAGACATTGCACTGTATGGAAGCAAATCTTTGTATCATTCACCTTCTACCAAGGGATCCAAACCTAAAAGATGCGTCAAAGGATATCACCACCCTGGGCAAGACAAAAATCACTCATCAGCTGACTGTTGGCACCTTCACCCAGACTCGGCTCCTGAATGGTGGAGAGATAACCAAGCCAAATGGAAAGCGAAGAAGAACGGACAAAAAGCAAAAGTAGAATCTCATTCAGCTCACTATCTTGCTCTCTTGAATCACTGGATCAAACGAGGAGATCCCGCTCGCCGTTTCTTGCTGGACAGTGGAGCTTCAGTCCACATGATCAATGATGCTCAATTCTTCAGCGAGATGGAACCTCACGTTGGTAATCCAATCAAAACGGGCAAGGAAGGGGCTAGTCTGGCAATCAAGGGGAAAGGCACTGCCATCCTTCACTGGAAGGATCTCACTCTCAAATTCACGGAGGGGTTTTATGTTCCTGACGTAACTATTAATCTAATCAGTGCAGGAGCTCTGAATGCCAAGGGCTGCTTCATCCAATCTTCAGCCAAGCAATTCACTGTCTCGCATGGAGGTAAATCCATACTGAAAGAAACCGTTGATGACAATCTCTACACTCTGCCTACCCCTTCTTTCAGTCCCGCTCCTTCTCTCAAAACCCACCTTTCCACACTCTCTACTACTCCTGAAGACGCCCTTCTCAAGATTCATAGGAAGTACGGTCATGCTTCTATGGCAAGATTGACTCCTCTCATCCATCACATTCCCAGCAACTTCGTGCAGAAGTTCCAATGTGTCGAATGCGCCAAGAGTAAGATTAACAAGTCAACCTTCTCCCAATCCTCCAAAAGTTTGACAAAAGTGCTCAATCAAATCCATCTGGACCTAATGGGACCCATTCAACCTACGTCAAAGTCTGGTCACCGGTTTATCCTGTCCCTTGTAGACAATGCCAGTGGATACCTGGCGGCCTTTCCAATCGCCTCAAAGGATGAAGCCTCTGATGTTATCATAGATCTACTCGAAAAAGAACACCAACGCCGTGATACTTATCCTTCGGAAATCTGCTCAGATGGAGGAACTGAATTTGTGAACTCGAAACTCTTGACATACTTGGACAAACGACATATCACCCACATCGTGTCAGAACCCTATCACCCAGAACACAATGGAGGGGTTGAACAAGCCAATTGAACAATCGTGGAGTCTACTTGGGCCACCCTCAAAGACAGCAGGCTACCGCCGTCGGCTTGGCATGAGGTTGTCAAAGGATGCTGCTTAATTCTGAACCACATCCCAGCAAAAGGGGAGGATTTGACTCCCTGGCAGAAAATGCACAACAAACTCTTACCGCCTTCCTTTCTCAAACCAATTGGCAGCCCCTGCGTTTACCTCATCAACAAACAACCAAAGGGGTTGAAATTTGATTTTAAAGGAGAAGAGGGAACTCTTGTAGGCTTCAATCCTCTCCTGCTCTTGGATTGCATACTAACAAAAACCGGTTCTATTATCTCCTCAAAGCACGTCAAATTCTTCTCTTTGCCAAGACCCAATGCTCCCAGTTTTTCTTTCAATGTCGATCCTCTGCCCAAAGGCGACCGTTGCTCTCGCGCTAATGATCTAAGTCCTCACCTGCCTGACCCAGCTGCCCACAATTCTTCTCAGACTCCCTGGACTCATTACCGCAATCACTCTGATGAATCAGCAAGCTCTGCGGATGAAAGCAACTCAACCATTAGGTCGTATTCAGAAGGACAGCCTGATCCGACGCCTGTGGCACGTAGCGATGCAACCCCTCAGGGACCACCTCAAACAGATAGCGCTCCTGCAGGTCGAGTTTTAAGGGACAGGTCTCGAATCAAACCACCTCAGAGATATGGCTTCTATCACCATTACAAGCCTAAGACGTACAATGACACTCTCAGATGCGATGAACATCTTGAGTGGATCGACGCAATCGACCTGCAACTGACCTCCATTGAGGACCTGTCTGTCTGGGAAGAGTACGACGGTCCCAAGCCCAAGAACGCACTCAAAACTACCTGGATCTTCAAGGTGAAGCAAAACTGCCATGGCGACCCGGTTAGATTCAAGGCCCGACTTTGCGTGCAAGGATTCAACCAAATCAAGGGTCTTGACTACATCAAGACGTTCGCTCCAACCGGGGAGCCTTCCACTCTACGACTACTACTGCTGTACGCGCTCAAATCAAATCAACAAATTCAACAATTCAATGTCAAAAGTGCATTTTTGCACTCGCCTATCGATGAGGAAGTTATCATTTGCACTCCCAAGGGCTCGAAGCGAACCTCACGGTATCTCAGACTCAAGAAGTCCCTATAAGGGCTCAAACAGGCGCCAAAAAATTGGTATGAAACTCTCACTGCGTGGTTCAAAGAGGTAGGTTTCGAGGAGTCTTTGTGTGATCCTTGCCTTTACCTGTCTCGCAATGGTAAGTCTCGTCTTTTCTTCCACGTGGACAATCTTGTTCTTGTTGGAGACGGCGATGACTTTGAGTCAAAGTTTTTGGATTGTTTCACGGGATCAACGGTAAAAGACCCTGACACCGTTCTTGGTATGAAAATCCAGGTACGCCGGGATGAAATCTTACTCAGCCAGCCAAAGCACATCAACCTTGGTCTCAAAGAGCTTGGCCTAGAAGAAGCCAGGACCAGCAAAACTCCATTGACTCAGAATTTTCAACTCAAACCCGCCACCGACGAAGAGTTCAAGCAGTTTAAGGCGCTCAATGTCAACTATCGTTTGGCGATTGGACTTCTTAACCATATCGCATGTTACTCATGACCCGACATCAGCTTTGCAGTCTCCAGCCTGTCGAGATTCAACATTAAACCCGGTATTACCCACTGGAACAAGGTGAAGAAAACCTGGAAGTACCTGAAGGGGACTCCTCACATTCAACTTAGCTTGAAAGTCAAAAACACTAACTCTCCGATCTCAGCCTACTCAGATGCCTCTTGGGCGGATGATCCTGACACTCGACGCTCTCAAACTGGCTATTTATGTGCCGCGTATGGATGCGTTGTGTCCTGGAACAGTTGCAAGCAGAAGAATGTCACCTTCAGCTCCACGGACGCGGAACTCAACGCCTTTGTAGATGCATTTCATGAGGCCACCTGGATTAGGGCTCTAGCCTGCAAAATATTCTCAACTAAGCCAAGGCCCATTGCAATACACACCGACAACAGCGGCCTGATTGACAAAATACATCGGTTCGGATCCAACTCCAAGACTCAACATCTAGATCTGAAAACAAAGGGGATGAGAGAAGAACTGAAGTCAGGAAATATCACCGCCATACTTGTTAAGTCGGAAGAAATGCCCGCTGATGCTCTTGCCAAAAGCTCAAGTACTACCAGCCTCAAACTCCTCCAATCACTCTTTAGCTCTCATGGAACATCATAATTTTTTTTTGTTCTCTTTCTTTTGTCCCGTTTTGTTTCTTGTTGTTCTTTTCTCTTTTTGTTTCTTCTTTTTCTTCTTTGCGTCTTGGAGCTCTTCATCTCACCAGGCATGGGGCGTGTTGAGTTGTTCCATGCACGCGGGCGTGGGTGAGCCCAACTATCAGTGGATCAGGGAAACCTACTGCGGTCGCAAACTGCGCACTTGGAATAGGCCATCATTCAACTCGACGCGGAGGTCACTTGAGGATCTTAACTCGACGATTCATCTCACCGCTTTTCCCTCGACTCCTTGTCTCTTTTGTTCATCCAGTTTCTTCGTTGCTCTTATTCTTCCTAGTTTCTTCATTGCTCTTATTCTTTCTCATCATACACACTGCGTCCTCCATCCATCAAGACCGTTCTCTTGCCCTCTGCTCAAAACACACCACACACACACTCGACATGAATCAATGATTGCCTGGTGAGATTCATCACCTCCAATTTCCTTCTCATATTCGATGCACTCACTCATGCTAGAATCTATCAGTCTCTGCCTCAGCCTCTGCATCTCGACCTACAAATCTTCCTCAGATCATCTCCTCCAATCTCTCAGATGTCAGCTCGTCGAGTGCAGTCTTATCTTGTTTGTTGTTCATGCTCTCATCTCATTAACTCTTCTCACAATATTTGTGCTCATCAAGTTGGTCTCCTTAGTCTTCAGTCTTGTGTTAGGTTTTTAGTCATTAAAATAATTTTAAGCTTCCTTTGATAAATTTTCCACTCCTTATGTTGCCTTAATAAAGAATTGAAATTGGTAATTCTTTCAAGCTTGAGTTCTTTGTCTTTTATAACCTGCTGCTTATAATAAAGAAATTTCTCCTGTTGTTGCTCAGGAATTATAATAACAGGGAATAAGTTACGGAGTTTTTCTTCTCTATTCTTTTTAAGAAGGTCCAAATAATAATTGATCAATTCTTGGTTGGTCTTAAGATCCACTAGAGAAACAAATGATCAAAAATATATGTTATAAGTATGTTAACTTATTTTAAATAAATAGACTGGTCCAAGGAATAAATAATTAAAAATTCATTATTTAAGGATGATTCCCGGCCACACCCCCAGTTGTCAGCTCTCTGATACCAGGAACCTTGCAGTCCTTTAGCTAAAGAGAGTGATAAAAGTGCTGGAATAATAATAATAATTATTATTCCAATAATAAATGCTTAGAAGCTCAAATAAGAGCAGTTGCAAGGTTTCATTGGTTTGGTAGTAAATGGTTTTCAATATGATATAAAAGAGGGGCCACAGTATTATACTACTGTGGATCTTTACAGACTAGCAACCTCTCTTCAAGGGGCCTCCTTAGGCAGTTTTTAAGAACCTTGCAATAAATATGGGTGCCTCAGAAAGGACTTATTCCACTGATAGCTGGGCTTACCAGCACACCGGCCTAAACAGGAAGGGTAACACTCACTCTGAGCACTTTACCATGAAAATCCTGGAATAATTGAAGGGTTTCAGAGCAGATGGGGTAGATTGCTTGACTAAACTTCAATGGTTGATTGGTTATAAAGGTAAAATAATACTACTGCAGACTAAGTCATAAATCACTTGCTTATCTTCATATAAGCACTTGGTTAACAATGACACGGTGTCTGATTGATAATCAATAATTTCCTGGTAAACTCATTGAATCATGGATCCAATGAGGTCTGTATAAATACCTTTTTGGGGTGATTTTGGTCTTCTCAGGGCACTTAGAGAGGGTTCTGCTCGTGGGCTGAGGCTGGAATGCTAGTCAGGGCACAATTAGTACGTCTACTTGGTGCTGTCAATCAGCTGTCCTTAGATCTGCTGGATTTCTGTACTATTTTAGCCACAGGATCTGTTAATTAGTTAGGGCGTAAATTTGATCATCCTGTACTCATCTTTTATTTGAACTACTTATATTGCTTCAAAGTGTGCAGCTGTGGATTTTTACTGATTTTTTGTCATCTGCTGATCATTTAGATAATTTTTAATAATTTTTATGAACACTTCTTGTAGTGTTTCGTGGTCTTCAAAGATCAAGATCAGTGGTTTACGTGGTAGTCCTTGATCTTTGATTTATTATTAAAAAATGTTTAAAACTTAATTTTCATTAATTTCATTTAATTTTTGATCTTTTCAGATCATTACTAATGCATATTTCCTTTTGTTACATATACTAGGAAACCCTAACTAGGTTGTAGCTCTTCTGAGTGGTACTTGGTTGTCAGATTAGTCACAACGGACCTAGGCGCGGGGATCAGTTTAGTATAGATGCGCGCGGGGTAGGATCCGCTGCGTGTGTTGCAGAATTCGCTGCGCGTGGGTCTCTAGTATGCGGGATCCTGCTGCTGCTAGTACGTAGGATTATGTAATGATGCGGGGCTGCACACGGGAATTGTGACGTAACACATTTCCGCGTGTACGCGCGGGGAAGGATCCGCTTTGTGCGAGGCAAAATCAGCTGCGCGCGGGTCTCTAGTACGCGGGATCCTGCTGCTGGCGGGGCCGCGCGCGGGAATAACACATTTCCGCATGTAGTGTCGTAATTTTTAGTACTTTTCCTTTTAATTATTTTAAAAATAGAAGGACTTGCAATTCAAGGGTGAGGTCAGTGAGCAACCCTACCTAATTTTGGGTGAGGAATCCATTCCTGCAATAATATTCATGGATTTCTCACTCCTTACTTTTTTAATTGAGGTATTTCTTATTTTTCATATTTTGTGTTACTATTTGACAGTTTTGCTCTGTATATATTAGCAAGCTGACACTGGCTAAAATTAGAGAATTACATTTCCACTCTTCAAAGGCCTGCTGATCTCTCTGCTCAAGATTTTCAATCACTCAAAAGAAAGTCCTCCAATTTCTTTGTCCAAGGTACTTGGCTTATGAAAAGAGGCAATCCTTGTGCTCTTATTGTCATCACTATCCCCTCTAAACAAGATTCAATCCTCAAAAGTCTCCATGAAGGCCTTGGGAATTGTGGGAAAAAAAAAACCTATTGACGTATATCCAAACAATTCTGGTGGCCATCTTTGAATAAATCAGTCTCTCCATGGTGCAAGAGTTGTGAAGTATGTCAGAAAGGTGATCTTAGGAGCCCGGCTGAAAATTGTTATCCCACTGGAGAGTCCACTGTCTTTGGAAGGATTGCTATGGATGGGGTTCACATTAAGGCTGGTGGAGGTAAGTACCTCATTGTGGCTAGAGATGATTTTTCTGAATGGTTTGAAGCAAAATTTCTTAAGAACATCAGCTCTGAATCAGTAGCAGCCTTACTTTATGAGAATTGGACAATGCTTTATGGCTTGGCTCGATATTATTCAACTGATGGTAGCGCTGAGTTTGGTGACAAACTGGCCAAAATGATCTGATTTCTTCCTGGTCAACATAGGCTGACCACTCCTTATTATCCTGAAGAACAAGGCATGGTGGAAAGAGGCCATGCCCCTTTGAAGGGTGCTCTTGTCAAGCTGGCTGGTGAAAGTGGAAAGAATTGTTGCAAATTTCTTCCTCTGGTCCTCTTCTCTGATCACATTTCAACTAAATGAACCACTGGCTACTCACTTTATGAAATCCTCTTTGGTCAAAGGGCTTTTAAAGTGATTTTATTGACAAGAGACCTAACACAAGACTGAACACTGAGGAGACCAACTTAATGAGCACAGAAGTCATGAGGAGAATTAATGAAACAAAGACATGAATAACAAACAAGATAGGACTGCACTCGATGAGCAGACATTTGAGAGACTGGAGGAGATGATCTGAGGAAGATTTGTGGGTTGAGATGCAGAGGCTGAAGCAGAGGCTGATAGATTCTAGCATGAGTGGGTGCGTCAAACATGAGAAAGAAATTCAAGGTGATGAATCTCGCCAGGCAATCATTGATGCATGTTGATTGTGTGGGTGATGCCTTTTGAGCAGAGGGCCAAAGAATGATCTTGAGGGATGGAGTACGCGCCGTATATGATGTGAAAGAATGAGAGCAAAGAGGAAACTAGATGAACGATGGAGACGAGGAATCTTGGGATGAGTGAAAGGATGAATGATCCCGTCCATATGATGAAGTAACCCCGCGTCGAGTTGAATGGCCAGATAGACCTCCATCAGATGGGCTACTCTAAGTGCGCGGTTCGGGGCTGCAGTAGGTTTCCCGGATCCACTGAAAGTTGGGCTCACCCGCGCCCGCGTGCATGGAATAACTCAACACGCCCCATGCCTGGTGAGATGAAGAGCTATTATGAGGTTCCATGAGATCTAAAGAATGATTGGAGGAGTTCAAGGCTGGTAAGACTTGAGCTTTTGGTAAGAGCATCTGCGGGCATTTATTCCGACTTAACGAGTATGGCAGTGATATTTCCTGACTTCAGTTCTTCTCTCATCCCCTTTGTTTTCAGATCTAGATGTCGAGTCTTGGAGTTGGATCCGAACCAATGTATTTTGTTGATCAAGCCGCTGTTGTCGGTGTGGATTGCAATGGGCGTTGGCTTAGTTGAGAATATCTTGCAGGCTAGAGCCCTAATCCAAGTGGCCTCATGAAATGCATCTACAAAGGCGTTGAGTTCCGCATCCGTGGAACTGAAAGTGACATTCTTCTGCTTGCAACTGTTCCAGGACACAATACATCCATACGCAGCACATACATAGCCAGTTTGAGAGCGTCGAGTGTCGGGATTGTATGCCCAAGAGGCATCTGAGTAGGCTGAGATCAGGGAGTCAACGTTTTTGACTTTCAAGCTGAGTTGAATGTGAGGAGTCCCCTTCAGGTACTTCCAGGTTTTATTCACCTCATTCCAGTGGGGAATACCAGGTTTGATGTTAAATTGCGACAGGCTGGAGACTGCAAAGCTGATGTCGGGTCGTGAGTAGCATGCAATATGGTTAAGAAGTCCAACCGCCAAACAATAGTTAACATTGAGCGCCTTAAACTGCTCGAACTCTTTGTTGGTGGCGGGTTTGAGTTGAGCATTCTGAGTTAATGGAGTTTTGCTGGTTCTGGCCTCTTCTAGGCCAAGCTCTTTGAGACCAAGGTTGATGTGCTTCGGCTGGCTGAGCAAGATTTCATCCGGGTGTACCTCAATTTTCATACCAAGAACGGTGTCGGGGTTTTTCGCCGTCAATCCCGCCAAACAATCCAAAAATTTTGACTTGAAGTCATTGCCGTCTCCAACGAGAACGAGATTGTCCACGTGGAAAAACAGACAAGACTTACCATCACGAGACAGGTAAAGGCAAGGATCACACAAAGACTCCTCAAAACCTACCTCTTTGAACCAGGCAGTGAGAGTTTCATACCAATTTTTCGGCGCCTGTTTGAGCCCGTACAGGGACTTCTTGAGTCTGAGATGCCGTGAGGTTCGCTTTGAGCCCTTGGGAGTGCAAATGATAACTTCCTCGTCGACAGGCGAGTGCAAAAATGCACTTTTGACGTCGAATTGTCAAATTTGTTGATTTGATTTGAGTGTGTACAGTAGTAGTAGTTGTAGAGTGGAAGGCTTCCCGGTTGGAGCAAATGTCTTGGTGTAGTCAAGACCCTCGATTTGGTTGAATCCTTGCACGCAAAGTGGGGCCTTGAATCTGACCGGGTTGCCATGGCAATTTTGCTTTACCTTGAAGATCCAGGTAGTTTTCAGTGCGTTCTTGGGGTCGGGACTGTCGTACTCTTCCCAGACGGACAGGTCTTTGATGGAAGTCAGTTCTAGGTCCATTGCCTCAATCCACTCAACATGCTCATTGCATCTGAGAGCATCATTGTACGTCTTAGGCTCGTAATGGTGATAGAAGCCATATCTCTGAGGTGGTTTGACTTGAGACCTATCCCTCAAAACTCGACCCGCTGGAGCACTATCTGATTGAGGTGGTCCCTGAGGGGTTGCATCGCTACGCACCACAGGTGTCGGATCAGGCTGTTCTTCTGAAGACGACCAAATGGTAGAGTCGCTTTCGTCCACAGAGCTGACTGATTCATCAGAGTGATCGCAATAGTGAGTCCAGGGAATCTGAGAAGAATCGCGGTTTAAGAGAGCTGGGTCAGGCAGGCGAGGACTTAAATCATTGGCGCGAGAGCAACTGTTGTCTCTGGGTAGAGGATCAACATTGAAAGAAAAATCAGGAGCATTAGGTCTTGGCAAAGAGAAGAACTTGACGTGCTTTGAGGAGATAATAGAACCGGATTTTGTTAGTATGCAATAAAAAAGGAGCAGAGGATTAAAGCCTACAAGAATTCCCTCTTCTTCTTTGAAATCAAATTTCAACCCCTTTAGTCGTTTGTTGATAAGGTAAACGCAGGGGCTCCCGATTGGTTTGAGATAGGAAGGCGGCAAGAGTTTATTGTGCATTTTCTGCCAGGGTGTGGAATCTTCCCCTTTTGCTGGGATGTGGTTCAGCATTAAGCAGCATCCTTTGACAACCTCATGCCAAACCAACGGCGGTAGCCTGCTGTCTTTGAGGGTGGCGCGAGTAGACTCCACAATTGTTTGATTGGCTTGTTCAGCCCGTCCATTGTGTTCTGGGTGATAGGGTTCTGACACGATGTGGGTGATGTGACGTTCGTCCAAGTATGTTGAGAGTTTCGAGTTCACAAATTTGGTTCCTCTGTCTGAGCAGATTTCCAAAGGATATGTATCACGGCGTTGGTGCTCTTTTTTGAGTAGATCTATGATAATTTCAGAGGCTTCATCCTTCGAGGTGATTGGAAAGGCTGCCAGGTATCCACTGGCATTGTCTACAAGGGACAGGATAAACCGGTGACCAGACTTCGACGTAGGTTGAATGGGTCCCATTAGATCCAGATGGATTCAATCAAGCACTTTTGTAGACCTTGTGGAGGATTGAGAGAAGGGTGACTTGGTAATTTTACTCTTGGCGCATTCTACACATTGGAATTTCTGTACGACGTTGCTGGGAATGTGATGGATGAGTGGAGTCAATCTTGCCATAGATGCATGACCATATTTCCTGTGAATCTCAAGAAGAGCGTCTTCAGTAGTAGTTGAGAGTGTGGAAAGGTGGGTTTGGAGAGTAGGAGCAAGACTAAAAGAAGGGGTAGGCAGAGTGTAGAGATTGTTGTCAACAGTTCCTTTCAGTATGGATTTGCCTCCGTGCAAGACAGTGAATTTCTTGGCTGAAGAGTGAACAGAACAGCCCTTGGCATTCAAGGCTCCTGCACTGATTAGATTGATAGTTACGTCTGGAACGTAAAATGCCTCTGTGAGTTTGAGAGTGAGATCCTTCCAGTGAAGGACGGCAGTGCCTTTCCCCTTGATCGCCAGACTAGCCCCTTCCTTGCCCTTTTTGATTGGATTACCGACATGAGGTTCCATCTTGCTGAAGAATCAAGCATCATTGATCATGTGGACAGAAGCTCCACTGTCCAGCAAGAAACGGCGAGCGGGATCTCCTCGTTTGATCCAGTGATTCAGAAGAGCAAGATAGTGTGCTGAATGAGATTCTACTTTTGCTTTTTGTCTGTTCTTCCTTGCTTTCCATTTGGCTTGGTTATCTTTCCACCATTCAGGAGCCAAATCTGGGTGAAGGTGCCAACAGTCCGCTGATGAGTGATTTTTGTCTTGCCCAGGGTGGTGATATCCTTTGAAGCATCTTTTAGGATTGGATCCCTTGGTAGAAGGTCAATGAGATGATGATTGGCTTCCAAACAGTGCAATGTCTCCTTTTGACTTTGATCTAGCAATAGATGATTGGGCCAATGATTTGTTGTTCAATTGTGTGAGATGATTCAAGACGTAGTCAACCAAGAGTTCTTTGTCTGAGTGCATTATCTGCCTCTTAAAGTCTTCCATCAAAGCGGGAAATTTGAACAGCAAGAGATAAGCCAAGATATTGTCAGGGAGTTTGATTCCCACCTTGGCCATCTTTTTGAGACATACTTTGACTCTGGTGATGAATTCAACAATGTCCTCTGGGTTGAAAGTGAGATAGAGAAATGAGTTGAACACTCTTGCACGATTTGAAGCCTGCGACAAAGCAAATTTTTGAATGATAGCCTTCCACAGCATCTTAGCAGAGTTTCAATTTTCAGCCGTAACTATGTTTTTGTGGGAAGAAGAATCGAGTTTTGAGATGATAAGGAGTTTGAGTTCATTGTTCACTGCAGCATCGAGAGCAAAAGTCTCATCGTTGATTGCTGCAGTACAGCCTCTGACGTCCAGAATTGCATCCATCTTGTCTCTCCAGATCCCATAGTTTTCTTCTCCAAGTAGAGGGATAGTCTTGAGGGCAGTCTTGAGCATAGTCTGTCAGAAGTCCATGTGGCCTGGCTAGATATCCTTCCTCAGTCTGTGTATTGGTTATTCAACAAGTTTGAGTAGAAGCTGTTTGGCTTTTAACCGTAAAGTGATTTCATTGACAAGAGACCTAACACAAGACTGAAGACTGAGGAGACCAACTTAATGAGCACAGAAGTCATGAGGAGAGTTAATGAAACAAAGACATGAATAACAAACAAGATAGGACTGCACTCGATGAGCAGACATTTGAGAGACTGGAGGAGATGATCTGAGGAAGATTTGTGGGTTGAGATGCAGAGGCTGAAGCAGAGGCTGATAGATTCTAGCATGAGTGGGTGCGTCAAACATGAGAAAGAAATTCAAGGTGATGAATCTCACCAGGCAATCATTGATGCATGTCGATCTTGTGGGTGATGTGTTTTGAGCAGAGGGCCAAAGAATGATCTTGAGGGATGGAGTACGCGCCGTATATGATGTGAAAGAATGAGAGCAAAGAGGAAACTAGATGAACAATGGAGACAAGGAATCTGGGGATGAGTGAAAGGATGAATGATCCCGTCCAGATTATGAAGTAACCCCGCGTCGAGTTGAATGGCCAGATAGACCTCCATCAGATGGGCTACTCTAAGTGGGCGGTTTGCGGCCGCAGTAGGTTTCCCCGATCCACTGAAAGTTGGGCTCACCCGCGCCCGCGTGCATGGAATAACTCAACAGATGTCCTTCCTCTTTATCTGGAGATGGAATATTTCTTAGGTATTGCTTGGGAAAAGGTTTCTTCCAAAACTGATCTATTTGTTTCCAGATCCAAGCAACTGGAGCAAAGTGAAGATGTTTGTAACAAAGCTTATCAGAAAATGATGGAGTCAAGTGAAAAATCAGTCCATTATTGGGAGGATAAGCATTCCAATCAAGTCATGGATTCCTTGAATCCTGGTTGTCTAGTTCTAGCTTATAATTGATCCTTGGAAAATCAGTGGGGGAATCTTTTTTCCAGTCGCTGGAATGATCCTTATTGAGTGGTCCGTCAAGTCAGAGGTGGATCATATGTTTTGGAGGAACTGGATGGTAATCAGATGGCAAGAAGTTTCCCTGCTGATCAAGTCAAGAAATATCATTGTTTTACAGGCAACTTTGATCAGAAGTAAGTCCTCCCAATTTTTCACCACCAGGGTCATCTGCTGCATTTTGTTGTGAAACTCTACTTCATGCCACATACGTTGTGTTAAACCATACCTGTCCCATAGCCATCAGACTTATTTTGTCTTATTAATTTTTGATCTTATATCAAATTAAAGTCAAGAAAATACTAAATAAACTCCACACCCCTCATAAACTATACTCTAAAATCAAACCAACCTGAAAACCCAAATCAATCACCAGATAAACCCCTTCAACCATATCAACACCTGTCACAAAAACAAACCAACACCTGGCACAGACTGAATTATGTCACATGGATTAATGAAAATTCTTAATTGAATATATAATCAAAAGATTATGCTCAAAATAACCACAAAACAAAACAACATACCCCATACCAGCAGGACTTAAACCATATCAGTACCAATGTTACACTACAACCAGTACTATGAAAGCAAGTTACACTACTTTTCTGGAACTTTCACCACCAGATAACCCCTCAGAAGCGTCCTCTCAAGCACTCTGATACTCGGTTTGCCACCATTCCAACCATACAGCACACACACATGCACCAACAGAAGTAGGGGCTCATGCAGCCAAGTATATCTCAATTCTCACCAACCAGCAATAACAACTCAGTACACATGACTTTTCTGGAAATTTCACCACCAGATAAGAGCTCTGAAGCGTCCTCTCAAGCACTCTGATACTCAGTTTGCCACCATTCTAACCATACAACAAACACACATGCACCAACAGAAGTAGGGGCTCATGCAGCCAAGTATCTCTTAATTCTCACCAACCAGCAATAGCAACTCAGTACACATGACTTTTCTGGAACTTTCACCACCAGATAAGAGCTCTGAAGAGTCCTCTCAAGCGCTCTGATACTCAGTCTGCCACCATATCAACCATACAACACCTGCAAGCCACGCTCTCAAGTTACCCAAGGGGACATATGGTAAAACAGCATACCTCTTATCTCCACAACTAATTACATTGAAACAGCATGCAGGTAGTTCCTGAAACATTTTATACATGAAAGGGGCTCAGAAGCGTCCAAAGAAACACCCAGAACATGACTTTCCACCACCAAACCCATGCAGGTCATACCATTCAAGCCACCAAAGAGGGCTTGCAGATGCCAAGCATGTTTCATGCTTTTCCCAACCAGCAAAATTAACTCAAGCTGCAGGCAACTTCTGAATCATTTTTTATACAAGATAAGCACTCAAAAGCGTCCAGATCAAAAAATTTTTATCTCTAAGCTCATATCTTAGCCTGACTCTCAAAGATTGAACTAAAAAATAAAGTTATCTCTCAGCCTGATTTACACATTTTATCACCAGAATGATCTGTCTCATGTAACTGTACCCTCCTGTGCTTCAACAGCGCAGAGAAAGGCTCAGAACCGCACTCAGGGGAGCCCTGAGCATCCCCTTAGGAAGTATTTTTCTATTTAAGGGGCCTCTTTTTCCCTATCAAAGTTGTCTAGCATGGCATCAGCCCCAGAGTATGGCTTCTGCCCAGTGTGTGAAATATTGCATCTGCCTGACCAGTTACTTACGTAGTAACCAGTTAAAAGTGAACCATAATCAAGTGAAAATGAAATAAAGGATCAAACACCAAATTATCATTGACCATTTGACCCAAATCATGGTGTTTTTTGAAAAAGTGTTCTTGAGAAAAGGCCTGTTCTTCAGCACCGATTTTTAAGAGGGAAAACCCCTTATTTTTGATTAGTAAATTCATAAAAGATGAAGAGCACAAAATAAGAACCAACAAAGCTTTTTTTCCGCCAAGCTCCCTGTGGGCAAGCCCATCTTTGGGTCCTCCTACTAGTTAAACACCTTTTAGTCAACCCTTAAATTCCCTTAATTGGAATTGGAAAAATAGTCAGAAAAAGTCGAAAATTCTTGATTATTAATTGGTGGAAGCTTGCCAATAATCCAATCCAACCTGGAATAGTCTTTCAATTCCTGAAAATCTCTATTAATAATTAATCTAGGTCTGATAAGAGACCTATTTTAATTCTCAAAGAAACCAGCCACTAATTAAAAAAATTATTGTGCAGACTTATTATAGTTCAGAAGGGCGAGCAATTCAAAAAAACCTTAGCTTACCTCTATCTATTCAAGAGTAGTAGTAAACTAAATTCCCCTTCTACTGACTGCCAGCAAGCTTTTTTCTAAATAATCCCATTATCCCTTGGAGTCTCTACAACTTGAGCACCTGGGAGGCCTTCTTCATCTTATTGAAGTCAACTCTAG